>JAOWBW010000296.1:350103-563055 GCA_026119855.1 Campanula takesimana | reverse complement strand
TCGGGAAAGAGGTAGGCAGCAACCCTTACTCAAAAAAAAAAGAAAAAAAAAGTAGTGAATTGTGGGGTTTGGGATGACAAAATGATAGAGACTTGAGATATTTATCACACCAAAACTTTTTAGAACAAGTGTATTCTCTTTTTCTCTAGGGTCATTCACGCAAAATGTCTCGTTTTTCTTTTTTAATTTCTAACTTCAATGAAATCGATATTTACTTCATTGATTGCTTTCCTTTCCTTTCTTTGCAAATTAACATCTTTTCCAACGATTTGCACGCGTCAATAATGATGTTTAGGATTTTGTGTCTATTTTATCACTTACAATTATTATTATTATTGTAAGGATTTTAAGCCCAACACAATTGCTAGATTGATAAAGATGAAAGCACAAAATAAACACAATAGCAAGAACGGAACAAAATTGAAAAATAGATGAACACAAGATTATGTGGTTCACACAACTTGGCTACGTCCACGGGCGACGGAGAATCAATTCACTATAATCAAGAAGAGTACAAGAGAATCGTGAAAACCTTTCACACAATCTCACAATCTCTCACAATAGTGAATAACCTAGCTTTTCTATCAATCTCTCTCTACAAGGCTTCCAAGTCACTAGAATAGGTCTGGAGGCTTGTCTATATTTTATACACGAAATATAGACACAACCCTAGAAGAATAGGAATCCAAATCACAGCCAAAATATGTTTCCAAATCGATTCAGAAATCCCCAATCCCGCACACGGTGGGCGACCGTCCAAACCCCAAGTGGGCGACCGCCCAAGTCACCAGACTGTTGGACCTTTGGATCAGCAATGTGGGCGACCGCCCAGAACCAAAGTGGGCGACCGCCCAAAAGCCCTGTCTGCGCTTTTTTCTTCTCCGTTGCAAGACCATTTCAATTCAAGTTCAAATTGAGAGTCACCCTCAACAATCTCCACCGTGACGATCAATTCTGAAAAGCTAGTACATCAAGAGAACATCTCTATCTCCGCCCCCGCCCCGCCCCTACGGCATCAATGACTAGTAACACCAACTAAGTCCAAGAACTTCTTGAACTTAGCAATCGAAACCTTCGAACCCGGCTTTGTCAACATGACCTCCTCCGTTATTCATAACATCCCCAATACAACCATCACGGTTCTTGTCATACACAATGCACACACAAGCATTTGAATATGGAACTCGTGACACATCATCTTTAGACTTGGGCTATCTAAAGAATATAACCATTTCACCTGGTAAGCATCATTGATATCTATCGCAGCCACAAGAATGCCATCGACATAAACAAGATAAATCATGTGCCATCACTACAAACCATCAAGTAAACACAACAATCATATCCACTCCTAGCATAACCATGGGTAACAATAAAAGTGTCGAACCTTTTATACCACTGCCGAGTTGACTGCTCCAAATCATACAAGGACCTCTCTAACAGGCAAAACATGATCCTTACCCTCGACAACAACCCTTCAGGCCGGCGCATGTAGATCTCCACCTCAAACTCTAGATCCCGCATCGCCACAATGCTCAACAAGTTGTGAATAGATAAGTGTCTAACAACCGTGAAACAAAATCATTGTAGTCTACCCCAAACCTTGGAGTACCATCTCTGAACTTGTAGATCCACTTGTGACTGACTAACACCTTCTTTGGTGGTGATCTAACAAATTCCCATGTCTGACTTTTAATAAGAGATACCATCTCTTCTTTCACAACGACCGACAACATAGCAGATTTAACACATGATATAACTTCTTTGAAAGAAATAATTTATGCATACTTGCTGTTTTCGCAGCGGACAATACATAAGTCACCATCTCCTCCAAACCATATCGACTCTACCAAAACAATGGTAGTCTCCACCCTGCTGTTGGTCTCCTCCTCTTGAACTGGAGCATCAATTGGAGTCGCTTCATCAGACACTTCATTGACATCTAAGTCAAGTTCCACCACTTCTTTATCATCTCCGGCTAACTCCACCTGTTTATATATCCGTCCTGCAGGACCCCTTTTCCATGGAGAAGTAGAGCAACATCTCTACATGTCAGGAACTTAGTGCCACCGGATCCCATGACCGGAATCCTTTCACTCCAGTAGTATCGCCCACAAAGGAACATCCTTTGACCCTTGGCACCAATTTGTTATTCTCACAAGCATACACGGGACACCCACAAATATGCAATTTGAGTATTCTCCTAGAGATCCTGACCACATCTCCAACAGAGCCTTCATCCCAGTACCAGAATTTAGAGTACGATTAGCCAAGTGAGCAGTCATCCTAATCGCCTCCACACAAAATTCTGTACCTAACAATGCCTGTGACAACAAATACCAAGCCTTTTCAGTCATCCCATTCAGCCAATGTGACCCAATGTCATGTCCCATGATTGAGTAACATCCGCCTCAACCATTGACCCCATTGCAATAGACACATCACCAACAACCGTAGACCCAAGAAGCTTGTACAATGTCCCCACCTTCTTTCCCTTCATGCACCCAAGTCACCTTTAATAGCCGATAACTCGCCATTCGCAATGGACAAACTATACCCAAGGCTATCCAAGGTGCCTAGAGAAATCAGGTTCTTCTTCAATTCAGGAACATACCTGACATTCTGTAATTTCCGCACTACTCATCAACATGTTAACCTTAATAGTCCCAATACCAACAACCTTGCATGCAGTATTATTCCCACAAAAACTACTCCGCGCGGCAGCCTTATATGAACAAAACCATGCCCGGTTGGGATTAGTATGATAAGAACAACCCGAATCCAAAATCCAACTATCACGAATTTCGGTACTCGATTACAAGCAGTAAGTGCATCACAGTCACTGTTCACTAGTGTGTTCAAACACCACTCCAGCTTCACGGTTGTATTCTCTTGGTTTGGACAAAACCTTCTAATGTGTCCCCTCTCCTTGCAACCATGACATATCACATTCTTATACCATTCACTTGAACCGATTTGACCCTTCCTTGACTTTCTGCTGCCGCTTCTAGCTACTAACCCATCACCTTGAGATTCGGCACTGTTTGAGGTCAAGTGCGTCTCAATGGACTTACCGTTGTAATAGAGCGTTCTTGATCTCTTCCAAAAGATCTCTCATCCTTGCCATACAACACTGTCTCTCTAAAGTGTTGGTAGTGGTGCCTAGGCACGTTTAATAAACGTTGTAATTGTTATCATTTATTTCATATCAATAAAGAGATGTCTTGATTATTATTGTTATTCATGTTTACTTATAATAATCTCTGTCCCTAGTACTTGTTAAGCACTAGTATAAAGGCTAAATGATCATGGGATGATCATGTTAGATTTATGGGTACTTGTTTGGAACAAGGTACTGGACATGACCCGCTGTATGAGATTTATGTCATGGTCTATGTCGACATATATCTCATATTAGTTATGTCATTCGAATCCTTAGACATGAAGTTATTATAGTCTTCCCACTTGATGAACATTACGTTTGACATATTCAAACCGCTACCTTTAACCGGGTAGTTATAAAGGGTATGATTGGCATAATCGGATTCACGTAGGGAAGAATAATAAGCTAAATGGATTTGTCCCTCTTCGGAGAGATGTCAAGCTTGGGCCTCTCGTAGGAATGATGTTGATGAAATGTTCGGCCGACTCAAATGAATTGATCGGATCAATGCATTTGGATTATCAACATATTCGGAATCGAGAAAGTATTGAACAAAAACAAGTTGACTGATTGACCATGACTCGTGTTCAATGACATCGTGGACAAAGGGATTATGACATATTTCTAAAGGAATGCGAACTTGTATCTAGTTATACTATTTGGGTAGGTATGACGGTTTGCTAGAACCTAATCATATCTTATGGTTTCATGTTTGAACCCATTACCAACTTAGTATAATCCTAGAGGGTCACACACAAGAGAACGAATCTTTAAAAAGGACTATATTGGAATTTTGGAAATTTTGGAAATTCTGGGGAAGTGGGCGACCGCTACAGTATGGACTGGGCGGCCGCACACTTAGCTCAATTTTGTACCAGTTTGTTTCAGATAGTTGTGCGACCGCACAGTGGATTCTGGAGGCCGCACAGTCTGTCGGGGGCAGTTTCCTAATTTGTTTTGGAAAAGAATTTGGACGGGTTTTAGACACAAGTTTCCTATTTGGAATAGGTCTAACTTGTATATAACAGCCAAATTCGGGCCAGAACATATCATAGCTTTTGTGCAAGTCTCCAAAGAGTTTTAGAGAGTTTTTTTTGTTCTAAGACATCTTAGATTGAAGAACAAAATAATACACAAACAAAATTTCCACATAGTCATATTAAATTGTGAAAGTGTGTTTCACAATTTTGGTCTAGCAACCAAGATCAAGAAGCTCCTTGATATTCGTTCGTGGTGTGTATACCGCTAGAGGGTGAAGCTTATCATCTTCGAGAGTTCGTGTTCTTACTTTTGTGATTAAAGCTTCAAGTTCTCCACCAAGATCAAAGCTAGAATTCAAAGCCATCAAGGTTAGTTTTTCCTCTATTCATATTGTTGTATTTGATCTAATCATATGAACGGATCTATGGGCTTTGGGTTTCATTAAATTTTAAATGCTAAATTCTGCTGCGCATGTTTGATCGAAACCCAACATAAAGTGCGTGTATTCCGGAGGTAGAACAAAGCAATTTTACCGCCAATTGCTCATCATCAATCACGACATCGACATTCTTCAAGTCCATGACCAAGCCATCAAACTCATCAAGATGTTTCTCCAATACTCACCTGTTTTGAGTTTACACTTCCTCGAGTTTCTTCAATAGTAGCAACCTGTTACTAATACTTTTAGTCATGTACAATTGCTCAAGCCTAAGCCAAAGCGCTGCCGCAGTCTTCTCACTCACAAACTCCCTCAATACCTCATCTTTAAGACTCAAGTGTAAGAGAGATAAAGCCTTCTCGTCCATATCATCAAATTGTTCATCCGTCAAGCTTGTCGGTTTCCTCGCCTTCCCAAGCAAAGCCTTGACACAATTTTTACCCACCAAGATTGCTCGCATCTTTACTTGCCATAAAACCAAATTGACCTTGCGGTCAAATTTCTCAATTTCGTACTTCCTGACATCGTTACCAATAAGCAATACAAGATCCACAAACCAGAAGCTCTAGATACCAATTGTAAGGATTTTAAGGCCAAACACAAATGCTATATGATAAGATGAAAGCACAAAATAACACAATAGCAAGAACGGAACAAAATTGAAAAGTAGATGAACACAAGAGATTTTACGTGGTTCACCAACTTGGCTACGTCCACGGGCGACGGAGAATCAATTCACTATAATCAGAAGAGTACAAGGAGAATCAGGTGAAAACCTTTCACACAATCTCACAATCTCTCACAATAGTGAATAACCTAGATTTTCTATCAATCTCTCTCTCTACAAGCTTCCAAGTCACTAGAATAGGTCTGGAGGCTTGTCTATATTTATACACGTAATATAAACCAACCCTAGAAGAATAGGAATCCAAATCACACAGCAAAATCTTTTTTCCAAATCGATTCAGGAATCCCAATCCCGACACGGTGGGGACCGCGCCAAACCCAAGTGGCGACCGCCCAAGTCATCAGACTGTGGACCTTTGGATCAGCAATGTGGGCGACCGCCCAGAACCAAGTGGGCGACCGCCCAAAAGCCCTGTCTGCGCTTTTTCTTCTCTCCGTTGCAAGACCAATCAATCAAGTTCAAATTGAGAGTCACCCTCACCAATTATTATTATTATTATTGGGAAAGGCTATTACCACTATAATATTTACTTATCCGCTACATTCATTAAAGTTTTAATGAATAAATAGCAGTGTTCTAAAAAAAGTTCTAGCGGGCCAAGCGCTTAGGGGACTAGGCGGGGCCGAGAAATTAACACATTTTTTAATATTTTTTTTATAAATCTGTAAATAATATAATATAATATATATATATATATATATATATAGGTAGGTGTGTTGGGTATGCTTACTTCTTAACCCTTCTATTCTTGTTAGAGTTGATTGATACCATCATCTATTAATATTTTATGAACTTTAAGACCTATGTAAGAAGTTTTATAACTTCAATTTTTAGCTTAGTCCATTTTATAGTATAGGCTTAGAACACAGGACTTGAAGCGAAAAGGAATGAAGATCCAAGTGTCAGTGGTTACTGCGCAGGACTTCGCTGCGCAGGACACCACTGCGCAGGTATATCCTGCGCAACTTTCTTCCTCAGTTCAATTCATTCAGATCACCTAACTTGGAAAACGCTTTGAAGATGTACGCTTTTAAGAGTGTTAAGGTGTGCAGACGACACAAAACAAGCACACTTAGCAGATCCAACGGTGGAGACCGCGCCAAGAGATATATTTTAAGTGAAGACAGCTGTCAACCTTCTAGAAGAAGCTTTTTGAATTTGGTCTTCATGCTGAGTCTCCAACGGCTCTATATACCTGCGCACCAATCATATAGTGCCAAGTCATCAACTTTGATTAGAGCCCCAACGGCTATAAAGGACATCTGTGCACCAATCATATAGTGCCAGCTCATCGTCCTGCTCAGATCTCCAACGGCTATATTCAAGTTCTCAGCAATAAATAGCCAGCTCATCTTCATTTCCAAGTTGCTAGAGTTTGTGCTTTATAATATCCTTGAAGTTCCGAAGATTGCTGCTTACTATTCACAGATTCAAGATCAACCTTCAAACCTTCATACCTTCAAACTCCTGCCCAGATCCTAAGCCTTAAATCACCAAGAATTCTTCGTGTGGCTCTTCATCTCATAGATTCATAGAGCCCAGAATTTCTGAACACACACACACCTCTTGAAGCTTTGATCATTTAGATCTTTCTTCTTGAGATACACCGGTTTAGTCTAGGATTTGTTCCTTCATAGATTATAGATCTTTGAGATAGTTGTGTTTAATTGTTGTATCTTGTAACTCTCTCATATAATAAGATCTCCTTTAGAAAATCCAAGACTAACCATCTGGTAGAGGACGTAGATCTTTCATTGGTCGAACCTCTCCAAATAGCTTGTTCTTTAATCTCGCTATTTACTTTCTGCTAATCATTTCTGAATTACTACTTTGTTTGATCTTATCAGATTGCTACTATTGCTGCTGTGTTTGTTATTGCTTATTGCCTTAAAACATTGTATCCAACTCTTTAAGCCAAAACTTAGCGCGTGGGTTTTATCCTTGCGCAGCTTTTACTGCGCATGTGCTGCTTAAACTTCCGCTGTGCATTTCACACTCTCACTGTGCGCTATACTTAGCTTATTTGAGAACTGTGCGCATAAGCCATCGATTTGCAAAAAGTTTGAAAAAGAATTTTAAAACGCTATTCACCCCCCCTCCCCTTTAGCATTTTTCATACCCTTGTTGCCCCTTTGGGACCAACAAGTGGTATCAGAGCAAACACCTTCATAAAACTTGTTTTGTTTTTCAAGCTTAACGCTTGGTTGCCGATTCAAGATGGCTTCAAAATCTTGGGCAATGGCTAACTATTCACATATCCCAGTGCTGAATGAAGATCACTTCGAAATCTGAAGCACTGCATGCTCACTCATTTTTCTCTATCGACGAGATCCTCCACGACATCGTTCTTGAAGGACCCTACATTCCAATGAAGGCTAATCCTGATGCTGCTACAAATAAAGAAAAATCCTACCATCAAAGAACAAGGAGGAATGGACCGATGAAGAAAAGAAATGGGTTGGCTATGATGGAAGAGCAAGGAACATCATTCTTAGCACTCTAGACCTCTCCACGCACAATCAAATTGTGAGCGGTGGAACTGCAAAGGAACTATGGGATGCTATTGAAGGATATGTGAATGGAGACAAAGTAAGCAAGGAAAACAAAAGATTTGTGGTGCAAAGAAAATTCAACTGCTTCATGAGAAAAGATGGTGAAACCTTGAGACAAACATATGATCGCTTCTGTGCTGTTGTTAAACTCTTGTAAATCTCTTGGAACTACTTTCACTAATAAAGAAGTCAATTCTCATTCTTAGATGCGCTAGGTTCCAGATATGTGCACAAAGCAAGTCATCTGGAAGATTCTGGATTTTAGATACTTGGGCCTCTGCGTAGCTTATAACGCTAACTTAAAAGTGTATGAGCTAAATCTTGATCGAATCAACGAAACTGAAGGCAAATGAAAGCTTGTTTCCTATGTTGCGCAAAGGAACCTGCGCCTGCTCAATCCTCAGACAAAGTCTCTACTTCCTCCCTACTTGAAATGGATGATGATGATTTCTCCATGTTCGTTAAGCGATTCCAAAAATTCAGGAATTCTCTAAACCTGGATCCTCGAGCAAACCACCTGCTAAATTCTCTCGTGGCAGAGACTCAAAGAATGATGAAGAGTTAGTCTGCTACAACTGCAGAAAGCCCGGTCATTTTGCTTCAAAATGTCCCACTCCAAATATGAGTACATGAAGAGGAATAATGCGCAGAGAATCATCAAGGCAAGCGCAGAATGATTGCTGAAGAAGACTGCGCAGAAAAGGAACTGAAGACTTGGATAGAGACTGACACTGAAGACAGTGATGATGAGGACTCTGAGGATGGACTGCTCTGCTTGATGGCCAATGCTGATGCTGATAGCGATTCAGATAATGATCAAGATGCGGACACTAAGGTTGCGCCAAGGACAAAGAAGAAAGGTCCCACTATCACAGAACTGGTGGAAATGGGACATCTGACTCCAAGCAGACAGAATGGGCAAGTACTTGTTTGCTAGAGCAGACCTATCAAAGAAATTTGTAGCTGCGCCTCCACGCAAAGAATCTCTTGAAATTCCCTGCTGAAATTGTAATAGAAAAAATGACTTGCTAACTGAGCGCGAGTCTATTTTTCAGCAAGCTGAAAAGGTAATCAAGAAATTTAACTCTATGAAAGAAGCAGTGGACTTATCAATTGGAGAAATTTCACAGCTTAAGACGGAGAAAACTCTTTTAAAATCTGAGATCACTCTCCTTAAGGAGCAGATTAAGAGCATGACTCCTCTTACTGAAAAGAACCGTTTTCTCAGATATCAAAATGAGCTATTTAAAGTAAGAAACAAAGAATTGGCCGCTCAAGTAGCTGATCTCACAAAGATCACTGATGAGTGGACCAAATCTCGTGTCACTATGGACCAAATTCTAGAATCCCAAAAAGCTAGTGGAGACAAGGAAGGCTTGGTGTTCTCAACTAGTGATAACTTTAAATGCGCAGTTGCTCTGAAAAGGAAAAGGAATTTACACCACAGCAAACTATTGAAATTCTAAAGCAAAGCATTCTGCTTCAGTGGGTAAGGACAGGAGAAAGTCCAGAGACAAAAATTTCCATTATGTCTACCCAAAGAAGTAAACTGGAAAAGCCAAGGGTAAGGCTAAAGTTGAACCTGCGCATGGCAAACTCATATTCTGACTATGGTGCGCTTCAACTTCAAATGTCAATCTGCGCAAAAGGGTCATGCGCGCATGAAAGCCATGCGCCCCAACGTCAGATGCGCATTCTTAAGAAAAGCACACCCAAACCTCAGAAAATGATATTTGTCAAGCAAGTTCATCTGCTCCAGTAAGAATGCTGCGCCAAAGAAAGTAAAGAGTTTTGTAAAAACCCAATCTATAAGTGGCTTTCATCATTGTGTTGTGTTGATGGTTTAGGTCACAAGGCTACAGAATGCCTTTTGCGATTTGCTCCTAATGCCAAGGGACGTAAAAATCCTAAGGTCAGATAGGAGTGGGTTGTCAAAAGTTTGCTAACTCTAGGACCCAGGAATAAGGGGACCTGCGTTCTTAATGTCTATTTTCAGGTCTCCTGCTTCACTGCGCACGATCTCACAAGCTAAAGCGCATATATGGTACCTCGACAGTGGATGTTCTAGACACATGACTGGAGATGTCACCGCTCTTGAAGATGTGCATGAAGGAAGAGGTCCCTCTGTAACTTTTGGAGATAACAACAAAGGGCACATAGTTGGATATGAAAAAATCAGAAAAGATAAAGTGTGCTTGAGAAAGTTGCGCTCGTTGAAGGTCTCAAGCACAACCGCTCTCCATATCACAATTCGGCGATAAAGGTTTGGAATGTCACTCACTGCAACCCACTCGCACTGGTACATCAAAGATGGCATATCCGGACTAACTTTGCTCACAGGGACTCGAAGACTAATGTTTACATTATTGATCTTACTTCTATAGATTCTATCACTAATCTCTGTTTTGTAGCAAAGAATGTAAGTGAAAGCAGCTGGCTATGGCATAAGCGCTTAAGTCATTTGAACTTCAAGTATTTGGCTAAGCTAGGAAGGGAAAATCTTGTCAAGAGACTTCCAAAGTAGCTGACCATCATGACAGAAAATCGCAGCATGCCAGCTCGGTAACAACCTAAGTAGTCTTTCTCCAGCAAGATTGTCTCCTCAACTTCCAAATGTTTACAACTGCTTCACATGGATTTGTTTGACCGGTCACCACTGCGAGCATTGGAGGAAACAAATATACTTTAGTCGTGGTGGATGACTACTCAAGATACCACATGGGTCGAAATGATGATATCCAAAGATGACTGCTATGATATCTTGACTGCGCTATTTCGAAAGCTCCAAACTCAAAAAGAAGACGACATCGTGAGTGTTAGATCAGACATGGAACTGAATTCAAGAATAACGGTGTTGCTCAATACTGCGATGACCATAGAATTGATCACAATTTCTCTGCTGCTGAGTTTCCTCAACAAATGGCGTTGTGGAAAGAGAATTCGCACGTTGATTGAGGCTGGAAAAACAATGATAGCAGAAGCTAAGCTTCCAAAGTATTTCTTGGGGAGAAGCTGTCAACACTGCTTGCTTTACTCAGAATAGATCCCTCATCAACAGAGCCTACAACACGACTCCATATGAGCTATGGAGAGGAAGAGCGCCCAACATTGCTTTCTTCAAGATTTTTGGCTGCAAATGCTATATCCTCTACAATGGCAAAGATCATAGAGGTAAATTCGACGCCAAAGCAGATGAAGGTATTTTCGTTGGGTATGCCAAACATTCTAATCTTTTCGTGTTTTTAATAGAACTACTCTAGTAATTGTATAGAATCTGTACATGTTACTTTGATGAGCATTCTCTCCTTGAGCCACATTTGGCTCCAAATGATTCTGATGATCCGCTGAGAATGTTTGAGACAGGTACGCAGCCTCAAACTGTTCCTGCGCAGAATGTTAATCAAGAAGATCAAACCAGAATCAAGCAAGTCCATCGCATGCGCATACACCCGATGCTGCGCCAGAAGTGACGACTCCTGATGCGCAAACTCCTCCTCCTGCGCATGATGTTTCTCCTCTTCAGCAAATCAATTTTGATGATCTTGATGCTGGAACAAATGAAGTACCCATTGAAGATCTTCGTATTCCTACTACTCAACCTAACTTACCCCCGCGAGGTTCGTGAAGTTAGAGATCATCCAACTTCAAACATCATTGGTGATCTCAATGTAGGGGTTCGTACTAGGAGAGCATCAACTTTGATGATGAATATCACTCCTTTATCTCTCAAATCGAACCAAAGAAGATTGACGAAGCGCTCCAAGATTCAAGTTGGGTTACTGCTATGCAAGAAGAGCTTAACCAATTTGAGCGCTGCAAGGTTTGGACCTTAGTACCCAGACCTCATGAACAAGGAGTTATTGGTACAAAATGGGTATTCAGAAACAAGATGGATGAGAATGGACATCACAAGAAACAAAGCAAGGTTGGTTGCGCAAGCTATAGGCAAGAGGAAGAATCCGACTACGATGAACATTTGCGCCTGTAGCAAGACTTGAAGCTATAAGAATTTTCTTAGCTTATGCCTCTCACAAGAATTCAAGCTTTATCAAATGGATGTGAAGAGCGCATTTCTCAACGGTGAACTCCAAGAGACGGTCTACGTAGCACAACCACCTGGATTTGAAGATAGCAGATTTCCAAATCATGTCTTCAAGCTTCAAAAGCTTTGTATGGACTTAAGCAAGCTCCAAGATCATGGTACGATACGCTATCAAAATTCTATAGAGAAAGGCTTCAAGCGCGGTAAAATCGATACAACTCTTTTTATTGCTAAGTATAATGATCATTCTTTACTTGTTCAAATTTATGTCGATGATATTATATTTGGTTCTACTAATGAGTTACTTTGTAAGCGCTTTGAGAAGCTCATGAAAAGCAAGTTTGAAATGAGCATGATGGGAGAACTCACATTCTTCCTCGGGCTTCAAATCAGCAATTGAATGATGTCTCTTTATAAATCAAGCCAAGTACACAAGAGACCTAATCAAGAAATTTGGACTTGAAAATGCTAAACATACGACACTCCAATGGCCACGGGCAACAAACTTGACAAAGACTTGAAAGGTAAGAAAGTTGATCAAACTTTATATCGAGGTATGATTGGCTCTCTCCTTTATCTTACTGCAAGTAGGCCAGATATTATGTTTAGTGTTTGTGTCTGTGCGCGCTATCAAGCGGACCCTAGAGAAGCGCACTTAACTGCTGTTAAACGCATTATTCGTTATCTTTCTGGAACTGTTAACCTTGGACTTTGGTACACCAAAGATTCGAATTTCGATTTGCTAGGTTATTCAGACGCAGACTACGCAGCATGCACAATTGACAGGAAGAGCACAAGTGGAACTTGTCATTTCCTTGGGAATCAACTTGTTGCGTGGGCAAGCAAGAAGCAAGCTGCTGTGTCCATCTCCACTACAGAAGCTGAATATATTGCTGCTGGAAGCTGCTGCTGCTAAATCCTATGGATGAAGCAACAATTAGTGGACTATGGAATTCATGAAGAAAATTGTCCAATTTTCTGCGACAACATGTCCACCATAGCAGTCTCCAACAATCCTGTCATGCATTCAAAAACAAAGCACATCGACATCAAATATCACTTTCTCAAGACCACGTGGAAAAAAGAAACATTCATTTAGAGCACGTGGGCACAGAGATAATCAATTGCTGATATCCTTACAAAGGCTATTGACGCAAAAAGATTTGTATTCCTGAGAGAAGAAATGGGTATGCTTGAACTAGCTAACCTTTCCATATGATTTGTTATACTGATAATCTTGTGTTTGCTTGATAAGATATTCATCATAGGTCAAGATTCATGCTTCTGCGCAACCCCTGCGCTGTACTTTATTTGCGCATACCACTAATGTTAATCTATTTTAAGAATTGATTGCGCTATTTACAGCTCTGCGCATGATTTTAACATGCGCACACTTCGCGGATCGCAGGTAAGTCTTCTATTTATTAGAAATTGCACTTAGGTCCCTGACTAAAAAGTCAACGCTTAGTTCACAAGGGTACTTGTGCAATTAAAATTTTCCCTCGCCTTATTTTTGAAATTTCTTGGGAAATTACGCTCTTTCCCCTGCGCATGTCCCATTATCATTAAATGCAAACGGCCATTATGATAGCGCCTGTTAGAATTCCTGATCAACATTTATGAGGGAGTTGATATGACTGTGACTGCCTAGACCTACTCACTCACTCGCGCGTCAGGTCTGCGCACCGCGCCTTCCCTATTCGGCCACGTCGCTTTGATATCGTGCGCCTCTGCGTTTTTCACAAATTCTCCGTCTTTCACCAAACCGCCTCGCTGACGTCATGCGCCATTTCCCTTTTAGTATAAATCCTTTTGACTCTTTCTCTTTCTCTCTTTCCTGTCTCTCTCTCTTTCACAAATTCATCCTCTTTCTCTTCTCTGCACACCTACCCTCCATTTCCCAATCATTTCCTTTTCTTCTCTCCTTGAATTTTCTCTCAATCTCTGCAAAACTCTTCTCTCTCTCTTCCCTTTTCAAAAACCTAGTTTCTTTTAAAATGGCTCCCCAAAAATCAAAAGCTAAAGTAGTTGGTTGAGGTCCATGAACCTGTTGAAGAGGTTCTCCCTGAAGAAGCTAAAGCTATTGACGACATGGTAACAATTTCTGGACCTTGAACTCATTTTCTGTTTATCCACCATTGTTATGTCTCGAGTTCTTAAAAAACTCCCTTTTCGATTTTGCTCTAATCTTTAATCATTTTTGAAATCGTCTGTTGTTTTGCATTCGTCTCTCCCTGATCTACCTTTGTATGTACTTTATTTCACGATCAGTACTGTTTTCATATGTTTTCTCCAAATTTTTCGTTCGAAAACCTCCTAGGCAGCGACGAACGGTTATTCTTGATTTCTGGGCTAAATGTTTTGTTTTTGGAAATCTTGTTTTCTTAGTTGTTTTTCGTCTCTGAAATGCGGTTATTTCGATATGCTTTTTGTCCTTTTTGGTCAAACTTTGATTTTTAGTGTTCTTGATGTTCTTCGTGTTCATATTTTTATTCTTCCGTGTTCATCAAGTTCTTATATTTTCTCTTATTTGGGTCGCCTTATATCTCTGAGTGTTTGCGTTTTTGCGCATATCTTTTTCATTTGTTTTCTATGGAGATGCTGCGCATACGTGTATCTGCACATGCGCTTTACTCCATGCGCAATTCTTGTCTAAACTATTTCTTATTTTGCGCAGATTCTTTCTACTTTCCTACAAGGCTGGGAACTGGATCTTGCTGCGCTACACAAAGATGCTGTCGGACGCAGGATTGTTCATCTTATGGATTCTTCCGGCATCTTACCTCTTTTTACACTGGCTCAGGACTTCTATGTCCCCTCTCTTGTAGACGAGTTCTTTTGAGAACGCAGAGAGAGTCACCATGACACACAAGCAAACTCGAGAAAAGATTATGTTATCCGCTCAGTCGTTCGGAATTATTCAGTGCGCATTGTTCCTGCGTCACTTAAAAAGCTCTGCGGATTTAAGGTTGATGATGCGCCAGAAGCCTATTCTGAAGCTAAACAAAACAAGCTTGCGCAGAAACTGGTTGGGGAACCTTCTCTGTTAAGAAGGTGGAGCGTTCATGATCGCAAGGAGTTTGGTGAGGTGATGTATCACCTTTGCACCATTATTGGCGACTCCGTAAACTGCAAAAATGGAAATAAGGGCAAGTTCATTTCAAACAGTGGGCTTATTGTGCTGCGGTCTATATGGCGATGCTCTAGACTGGTCCTCTGTTCTTTTTGACGAGCTATGGGACGCATCGGAGAGCTACGACAAGCGCATGGACAAGAAGTAGCCAAGTACAGAACTCACTGTAGGCTCTTATCCAAATTTCTGATGAATGTCTCTGAGCTGCGCACCTTCGTGCAAAAGCGTCCTGATCTCAAAGTCCCCTGCACCAAGACCTATTCATCTCTCACCTCTACTCTCTGTGAAATGAAATTGGTCGCAGTGACTATCGCAAGATTTGGAACAAGGACACAAGCCCAGACAAAGAAGATTGGGTTGATAGTGATGATGATGAAGCCCCTCAACCAAAAGCAAAGAACACTGCCGCGCAGCCTTCGAAGGCCGCTGCGCCTACTGAACATGAAACTGCTGCTGCGCAGGCAAAACGCAAAGGCAAAGTATTGCAGAACCTACGCCAGAAAAGGTGAAGGAAATCCCAAATATCAGATCAACTGCTGGGATTAAAATTGGATCTGATTTACCGCCACCTGCTCCCAAACCTTCAAAGAAGCGCAAAGATCCTCCTGCGCCTGCTCCTCTCCTGCCAAGACCAAGAAAAAGCCTGCATTTTTACCAGACTTCCTCCTGCGGCTGCTATGGTTTGAAGAAGACAGCGAGTCTCGAATGGATGAGACTGCTGCTGATGCTGCGGAGGATACAGCGCAGGGGGAGCAAGATCCAAAGGCTGCTGACGCCCCTCCTGCTCAGGGTACATGAGATAATGATGATTGGATGGATGAAGCTTTTCCCATCTCCGGTACGCCTGCCAAGACCGCTGCTGCTGCAACCTGCCAGGATCCTCCTGAGACTCTGCGCAAGAAACAGGTTGTGCGGCAGCACTGCGAAAGGACAGCCAAAAGCTGCGGCTCCTCCTTGTCTTGAAACCATCATCAAGTGCCTTCCAATGCCTCAATATTCCGATTGGAAATACTCAACCTGGCACCTCTGTCCTTCAATATGATTTGGGACTTGGAAGATGAGGATGCGGATGAGGGTTACCAAGTCTGCGCAGGGCGATGATGCTGCGCAGTAAGCTCCTGTTAATCCTCCTGAAGGTGAAAAGGAAGGAGATGTGCGCACAACTAATACAGATAGCAGCAGCACGCACTCATCTACGCATAGATCTCCTGCTGCTGATCCTATTCATCTCTCTCCCAAACAATCTTCTCCAACGCACTCTCTTCCCAAAGTCTCTCCTCCTCCAGCTCAAGCTATTCCTTCCGTTCCTACAGTATCTACTTCCTCTCTATCTTCCTCCGCTGATCTACGCCAAATTCTCCAGGCTCTTAATACTATTCAAGTCAACCAGGTTGCTGCGTAGTCCCAAATGACTCAGCTCATTAATGCGCAGACAGCTATCCAAGAGCAACTTGATGCGCAGTGTTTAGAAATTGCTGCCATTAAGGGGGAGAATATATCAAAGGCAAGCACCTCCGCCGGCCCCTCTGCGCAACGCGTTCCTGATGCATTAGACCAAATGGTCCTGGACTCATTGAAGTCAATAGCTGGGATGCTTGAAAACGTCTGCACCTATACCGCTATCAATGATGGGTTTATAGGACTGCTTAAGCGTCTGCGCAAGAGCATAGCCGATGGGTTGCATGAAGGATTTGCTGGGATGGAAGCGATGATGTTGGAGAGATTGGAACAAGGTCCCGGTCCTGCGCATGCCAATACGCTTAATATGGAAAGTGTCAGGGAGTGCATAACTCAAGCGATGACTGATTTCGCTGATGGGTTCAACGCTAGGATGGATCAAGCCATGTTCGATATTCAAGCCAGCGTGAACACTCAGCGCCTCCACACAGACCAAAGACTCGAAGCAACGCAGGCCACCGTCATCAACACTATTGAAGCTGCTGAGCAGTCTTATTTTAATCAGATGACGGGACATCAAGTGCAGTATAGAGCCAACTTCCGAGAGCTGCGAGAAGATAACGCAGATATGCGCAGAGGAATGGCTACCTATGTCGGTGAGGCCGTAGCGTTCAGAGAAAGATTTCAAGAACTGAAGATTGAACTTATGAATAAGTTCAACAGTCTGCAGAATGAGCTACGTGAAGCCTTGCACCGGATCAACATAGACTAGGTTCTATGTAATTTTTGTTTTTGTGCAAAGTATTTCTTTTTGTGCGCATTTTTGTTTTTCTTATTCAAACTTGTAATCTGCAACTCTTTACATTTCAAGTTTTAATGAGAAAATCGCATCATGTGTTTCTAAAACCTTGTTCAATTCAAACTCTTTGTTTGTGGAACAATGACTGCATTATTTCAACCCATGCGCATAATCTTAACTGTTCATATCTTTATCGCATAATGTTTAAACATTCAGTTTAAACGCATACTTAAAACTAAAACTCATATTATTTGTATGCGCTGAATGATATTTCTGTCTTTCCCTTTTTGTAAGCTAATCTTTTGGTTAGACTAGAAATCTATGACATTGGCTAGTGTGTGCATTGACTTGAGGCATGATTTGCTATTCACATCTTTATGGACATGTTATTATCAAGTACGATGAATTGCCTTTGTTATAGTAGGTAATGGCATCAATCATTTAGGGGGAGATTGTTGGGTATGCTTACTTCTTAACCCTTCTATTCTTGTTAGAATTGATTGATACCATCATCTATTAATATTTTATGGACTTTAGGACCCTATGTAAGAAGTTTATAACTTCAATTTTTAGCTTAGTCCATTTTATAGTATAGGCTTAGAACACAGGACTTGAAGCGAAAAGGAATGAAGATCCAAGTGTCAGTGGTTACTGCGCAGGACTTCGCTGCGCAGGACACCACTGCGCAGGTATATCCTGCGCAGCTTTCTTCCTCAGTTCAATTCATTCAGATCACCTAACTTGGAAAACGCTTTGAAGATGTACGCTTTTAAGAGTGTTAAGGTGTGCAGAAACGACAAAACAAGCACACTTAGCAGATCCAACGGTGGAGACGCGCTCAGGAGATATATTTTAAGTGAAGACAGCTGTCAACCTTCTAGAAGAAGCTTTTTGAATTTGGTCTTCATGATGAGTCTCCAACGGCTCTATATACCTGCGCACCAATCATATAGTGCCAAGTCATCAACGTTGATTAGAGCCCCAACGGCTATAAAGGACACCTGCGCACCAATCATATCGTGCCAGCTCATCGTCCTTGCTCAGAGCTCCAACGGCTATATTCAAGCTCTCAGCTATAAATAGCCAGCTCATCTTCATTTCCAAGTTGCTAGAGTTCGTGCTTTATAATATCCTTGAAGTTCCGAAGATTGCTGCTTACTATTCACACATTCAAGATCAACCTTCAAACCTTCATACCTTCAAACTCCTGCCCAGATCCTAAGCCTTAAATCACCAAGAATTCTTCGTGCTCTTCATCTCATAGATTCATAGAGCCTAGAATTTCTGAACACACACACACCTCTTGAAGCTTTGATCATTTAGATCTTTCTTCTTGAGATACACCGGTTTAGTCTAGGATTTGTTCTTCATAGATTATAGATCTTTGAGATAGTGTGTTTCATTGTTGTATCTTGTAACTCTCTCATATAATAAGATCTCCTTTAGAAAATCCAAGACTAACCATCTTGGTAGAGGACGTAGATCTTTCATTGATCGAACCTCTCCAAATAGCTTGTTCTTTAATCTCGCTATTTACTTTCTGCTAATCATTTCTGAATTACTGCTTTGTTTGATCTTATCAGATTGCTACTATTGCTGCTGTGTTTGTTATTGCTTATTGCCTTAAAACATTTTATCCAACTCTTTAAGCCAAAACTTAGCGCGTGCGTTTTTATCCTTGCGCAGCTTTTTACTGCGCAGGTGCTGCTTAAACTTCCGCTGTGCATTTCACACTCTCACTGCGCGCTATACTTAGCTTATTTGAGAACTGTGCGCATAAGCCATCGATTTGCAAAAAGGTTTGAAAAGAATTTTAAAACGCTATTCAACCCCCCCTCTAGCATTTTTCATACCCTTGTTGCCCCTTTGGAACCAACAAGGTGTTCAAATGAGAACCTAAATATCATGAGAACTATGAGAACCAAGGATAGCCATTGGATTAGACACAAATCAAGGGTTTAGATTACCTTTTTAGTTTAAAAATTCGGTGGTATTCTTGTAATTAGGTTGACAGGCAAAGGGAATGTCAAAATACCATGTGTGTTCTAGAATTTGCCACGTCATCACCCAAAATTTTCCTAAATTTTCAAAAATTAAATATCTCATTAACTACAAATCGAAAAAATAATCCGAGAACACTGATTTTTTTGTCCCGACGAGACGAATCAAACTACATCCCTGAAGATAGGGTATTGAAAAAATAATATTGAACAACGTCTAATTTTTAAAATACGCTTAGATACAATATGTGTTTGCCTATTGTATCTAACTGCATTGTTATGAACATTGTATTGGATACAAATAGCTAGTTAGCTATTGTATCTAACAGCAATGTGTCAACATTGCTGTTGGATACAATAGGTGTTTGCCAATTGTATCTAACTGAATTGTTATGAACATTGTATTGGATACAATAGCTATTTAGCTATTGTATCTAACAGCAATGTATCAACATTGTTGTTAGATACAATAGGCAAACACTTATTGTATCCAATACAATGTTGACACATTGCTGTTAGATACAATAGCTAAATGGCTATTTGTATCAAATACAATGTTCATAACAATTCAGTTAGATACAATAGGCAAACACCTATTGTATCCAACAGCAATGTTGACACATTGATGTTGGATACAATAGCTAAATAGCTATTTGTATCCAACATCAATGTTCATAACAATTCAGTTAGATAAAATAGGCAAACACCTATTGTATCCAACATCAATGTTGACACGTTGCTGTTAGATACAATAGCTAAATAGCTATTTGAATCCAACAGCAATGTTCATAACAATTCAGTTAGATACAATAGGCAAACACCTATTGTATCCAACAGCAATGTTGATACATTGCTGTTAGATACAATAGCTAAATAGCTATTTGTATCCAATAAAATGTTCATAACAATTTAGTTAGATACAATAGGCAAACACCTATTGTATCCAACAGCAATGTTGACACATTGCTGTTAGATACAATAGCTAAATAGCTATTTGTATCCAATACAATGTTCATAACAATTCAGTTAGATACAATAGGCAAACACCTAATGTATCCAACAGCGATGTTGACACATTGCTGTTAGATACAATAGCTAAATAGCCATTTGTATCCAATACAATGTTCATAACAATTCCGTTAGATACAATAGGCAAACACCTATTGTATCCAACAACAATGTGTTGCTGTTACATACAATAGCTAAATAGCCATTTGTATCCAATACAATGTTCATAACAATTCCGTTAGATACAATAGGCAAACACCTATTGTAACCAATAACAATGTTGACACATTGCTGTTAGATACAATAGCTAAATAACTATTTGTATCTAACAGCAATTTTCATACACATTGTTATTGGATACACTAGCTACTCACCTGTTGTATGCAATGCGATATTCATATCAATACAGTTAGATACAATAGCAAACACCTATTGTATCCAACATCAATGTTGACACATTGCTATATAGATACAATAGCTAAATAGCTATCGTATCCAATACATTGTTCATAACAATTCAGTTAGATACAATAGGCAAACGCCTATTGTATCCAATAGCAATATTGACACATTGCTGTTAGATACAATAGCTAAATAGCTATTTGTATCCAATAGCAATGTTCATAACAATTCAGTTAGATACGATAGGCAAACACCTATTGTATCCAACATTAATGTTGACACATTACTGTTAGATACAATAGCTAAATAGTCATTTGTATCCAATACAATATTCATAACAATCCAGTTAGATACAATAGGCAAACACCTATTGTATCTAAGCGTATTTTAAAAATTTGACGTTGTTCAATATTATTTTTTCAAAACCCTATCTTCAGGGATGTAGTTTGATTCGTCTCGTCGAGACAAAAAAATCAGTGTTCTCGGATAATTTTTTCGATTTATAATTAATGAGATATTTAGTTTTGAAAATTTAGGGAAATTTTGGGTGATGACGTGGCAAATTCAAGAACACACATGGTATTTTGCCCTTCTCTTTGTTTGTCAACCTAATTACAAGAATACCACCGGAGATTTAAACTAAAAAAGTAATCTAAACCCTTGATTTGTGTCTAATCCAATGGCTATCATTGGTTCTCATGGTTCTCATGTAATTGAGTTCTCATAAGAGCATGACCCTATATATATATATATATATATATATATATATATATTTATATATCCAAAAGTTAGTGCCACTTATATTTTTATGAGTCAAAAATTAATAGTTCACTTTATTTTAAAAAAAAAATAAATCATAATTTAAAGTATATTATGATGTTCAAGTGGAGAATTGATACACTAACCCAAATCTATTAGCTCAACCCATTTACTTCAGCCCAAATACATATATATTCAGCCCATTTAAAAGCCCAAGTATGTCTTCCCTATTTATTGTGGCCCACTCCAGCTTATATGACATAAATAAAAGAAACCATAGCGGCCTAACCTAATAAGAAATGATGTTTTCTCATATTTACAAACACAAAGCCGCCGCCGTCATCTCTGTATTCTCTTTCTCTCTTCACAAACACTTGAAGTTTGTATTTGTCCATTATCCAACTCCAAGTTCAGATTTCGAATACACTCCATCTCCATCACCCCATCTTCTCCATCACTCCATCTCCATCTCCATCTCGTGCAACCGCCTTCCACATCTCTTTCTTTCTTTCCGATCGGGTTTCGGCGACCAGCAACAACACCCATCCCGCCTCGCCTGGACCGCCGAGCCCGCCTGACGCCTAAGATGACCGACTTGGAGGAAATCGCGGTGCTGGAGTGCCGCCTAGCGCCTAGGCCCATTTTTAGAAACACAAAATCTTGTAAAAAACGTGTTTTACACTAACTATGTGTAAAACCTGTTTTTCAAATAACGGCTTAAGAGGGAATAAAAGACGCGGTGGCAATTTTGTAAATAAGTGGAACTCATGAAAATCTCAGCAGGCACATTTTAAAACAAGAGGAGGCATTTTTCAATACTTCACAGCAGACATATTTTAACTCTAGAGGAGGCACTTTTTTAAAGCAGGCATGTTTTAACTCTAGAGGAGGCACTTTTTTTGAACTTTTAACAGTGCCTTTTTTGAGAAAAAATAAGTGCCTGCTCTAGTTAAAAAATGTGCCTCCTGCAGTTTCAAAACATGCCTCCTGAGATTTTTTTTGAACTTTTAACATTGTCTTTTTTAAAGAAAAAAAATGCCTGCTCTAGTTTAAAAATGTGCCTCCTGAAGTATAAAAATATGCCTCCTCCAGTTTTAAAACATGCTAGCTCCAGTTTCAAACTCCAGTTTTAAAACATGTCTCCTCCAGTTTCAAAATATGCCTCTTGAGATTTTTAGTAAAAAAAAAACTCAACAGGCTCTTATAAAAATGCATGCTTTAAAATTTAGAAGTGCCTATTTGAAAAAAATGCCTGTTATGGTTTTACAAAGTGCCTGATGTGGAGTTTCAAAAATATGCCTCCTTCAGTTTCATAATATGCCTCCTGCAGTTTTAAAATATGCCTCCTGAGATTTCATAAGTTTCAAATATTTACACTTATGTCACCGCGTTTCTTAAACCTACTTGCCGTTATTAATAAAACACGTTTTACACTAAGCCTAGTGTAACAAGAGACTTACTCTTTCAGAACACTGATAAATAGACATCTGACACAATTACCATTGACTTTAACTTAGTTTAAATTCAAAATAACATTCCAAAGTTATCAATGTAATTTGAACATGTGCCATATACATTCCCAAGAAATGAGATAGTAGGAAGGAGTATATTCCTAAGATTTTGATGCCACCAAGGTTGGCGGTGAGGTTTTTATTTCCCACTTGGTCTCTGAAATTCTATCTCATTAAGGCAAGCAACTTTTGCTCACCATTGCAAAGTTGGACATATTGACAACTCTTAGCTATTGGGACCAAGTCTTGAATAATAGGCATGATATAAAAATTACTATTTTTTTCTTGATTTTTTTTACATGAGTAATTAACATAATAAAACATGATATTAGACTTCTGGATAAACAAGGTTATCAATATTAAGCATTTTGCTTGCATGCACTTGATGCCATATTATTATCACTTTGGATATGTTTGAAAAGTGACATGTTTGTTTATAACATTCTTATACGTAATAATAAACATTATACATAGGTTTGAGAAATTCCAGATTTAAGCATACACTCCTTCCGTTTTATAACTATGTAGACAAAATGGGTTGTGCTTGGGAATTAAGGAAAGTGGGGTAGAGAATAATAGGTTGATTGGTGTTGTGAGTATAAAAGTAAAGTAAGAGATAGAATGAGTGGGAGAACTAATGAAAATTCTTTGTCATTTTAGAAAAATGTAATTTATCAATGTAACGCCTAAAAAGAAAATTTGTCCACATAGTTATGAGGCAGAGGGAGTACTATTCATTAGGTTAAACTTTTAGATAAGATAGTCTCTATGTTTTATACTAAGAGTTTTATGTACGATTTGCATTCTTATTATAAAAACACTAAAAAAAAAATGAGTAAATAATTTAAATGAATGAAAGATATAATTGTCTAAAATATGGTCAAAGTGTCAGGAGCTAGATTTTCATTTGTTCTATGTTTAAGTGGCTAACCACATTATTATTTTATTTTTTGATCTAATCTAGGTATTGTTGGACAAAAAAATATGGAAAGAAATGATCAAATTATTTGTTTGATCAAGTTACTTAATCTTATCTTCAGAAGATAATTAATAAATTAATCATTTATCAAGTGATGATCAACAGCTAGCTAATTGTACAAAAAAATGATAAATAAATAAAAGCTCAATACATGCATGAATATTTATCTTGGTTTGAGATGATCTTATGACATACTCCATTGCAATATACAGATTTATTAATATGTTTTATTTTGTTATTATCTTCCTCGTGATCTCATAGTGTCCATGATGATCAACGGTTCAATATGTCTTCATTGGCCGCTAAGAGCCACAATGTAAATAATCAATTATTTTAATTGGTTTTATAGAGCTCTCTTGTTTTCATATTAGAAATTACTTTTAATATAATTTTACTTCTATATATAATGTATAAAGAGATAAATATTTTTTAAAAGTTAAGAAAAAAAAAAAAAACTGAAACACTATTATGATGGGGATATTTGTGTATGTTAAATCTCACGTTGAATTTAAAGCAAAGAACAAAGAACACCTTCACGGGATAGCTCAGAAGTAGGAGGTGAAGGATGGTAAAAGTGGTATGCGTTGAGTGGTGTGAGGAGCAGCTTGATGACAAATGATGTAAGTGTGGCTGGACATTCCCTTTGGAGCCATTTACCAATTTGGCGACTGAGATTAGATCCTAATTTATTTATTTGTGGATCTGAGACTGTCTGAGATCAGATCCGAATTTATTTATTTGTGGATCTGAGACTGTCGTTCATAGCCCTAGAACCATGCGGCGCAAGCACCAACACGTAGGTCATTAAAAGAAAATAAAATATCTCAACTTGAGTCAAGTGGTGGGTCAAATCAATTTTCTAAAGTGTGTCAATTTTCCGATTCTATGAACTTTTCTTTTAAAGGTCATTTCGACGTTTTAAAAAAAATGATGGTGCCTCACAACTTGTGTTCACATCAATTTTTTAAGATAAACAATTTAAAGATCGTTATTATGATTATAATACTCCTTTTATTCTGGAAAGATAGTCTCATTTTGACTTTTTATGGTTAACAAAAATAAACTTTGACTAGCCATTGATAACGATCTAGTTATTCTAGTGAAATTCTAAAATTTGTAATTGATAAATCATTAAGTGATTTATCAATAATAACTATTAGAATTTTATTGTGATCATTAAATTGACACTAATGTTTAGTCAAAATTTAATTTTGTTGACAAAAAAAAATCAAAATTGAACTATTTTTCGGGTCAGAGGGAGTATGATTATGTAAGCTTCGTAACTTCATTTTCTAGATCTTGAGTTAATTATTTAAACCAATGATCGTTTTTAATTTTCAAAGAAGAAAAGAAATCACCGAATATTTCCTTCTCAAATGCGGCTACCACACGGCATTAATATTCATCAAGTTTTGGTACCAATTGCCTACCCAGCCGCTTGATAGGGACCGGGGCTGTAAACGAGCCGAGCTCGAGCTCGAGCTCGTTTAAAACTTATCGAGCTCGAGTTTTTATCGAGTTCGATCTCGAGCCCACTTGCTTGTTCGAGCTCGAGTCGAATCGAGCTCGCGAGCTGCTCGCGAACAACTCGAGTCGATATCGAACTCGAGTTTTAACGAGCCGAGCTCGAGCTTAGACATTTTTTTAAGAAAAATATGGTCTTAACGAGCTTATCGAGCCGAATTCGAGCTTATCGAGCCGAGTTCGAGCCTTTCGAAAACAAATATTCAATTTTAATGAGCTTATCGAGCCGAACTCGAGCTTTTAACGAGCTAAACGAGCCGAACACGGTCGACTCGATAACAAAAACGAGCTTGACAATCGGTTCGAGCTACACCTCGAGCTCACTCGAGCTCGAGCTTTCACGAGCCGAACCCGAGCCAGCTCGGTTCGTATAACAGCCCTAAATTAGGGACACTCCCCATTTTTCTAACTCAATTCTCTCTCTCTCTCTCTCTCTCTCTCTCTCTCTCTCTTTTTCTCCCCGTAGAAAATGTAAATGTTTAAAAAATTTTAATTTAGTTATTTTTTTTAAACAATTATTTTGAAGCGGAGCTAGTTCTTTTCCTTTTGAGCCCCATCATAATTAAAGTCATTCAATTATTTTGAAGAATAACCATTGTCTTCTTGTTTAGCTTTATCTAATTCTCTTCATCTCTTGAGTAATAAATAATGTCGACATGTTAAAATTTTAACGTATGTGTTTTACATGTTTGTATGATACTTTGCTTGCTGTAAAATTGAATTAAGACTTTTTTTTAATATAATTTTGGATTATAATTGAAAGAAATCTATAACATACTCTCTTCGTCCTATTTCAAATTGCACAAAACTGTCTTTACATGAAAATTTAAGAAAAAGTGATGTGTTGTGAGTATAGATAGTTTGGTAGGAAGGAGAAAGTGGGGTATGGAATAGTTAGTGACTTGTTGATGTGAGTATGCAAGTGGGCAAAAGCTTTTTGTTTTTGAATTTTCGAATTTTTATGAACAACCAACATGATAAATTTTACAATTTAAAATGAGACGGAGCGAGCATTAAAATAAAAGACAAAGGGGTGTTCATTTTTTTCCTCAGAAATCAAGAAATTGAATAGTTGGAGCTCGAAACATTATCTCAACATAAAATACCAATTTCATGTACCCCCAGCTGTCATGGGGCCATGCTACCTACACATTTCCATTCTCTGTTTCCATTAAAGATTCCACTAATAGAGAATGAAAGCTTTGTTCTTTTAACAGCTCCATTTGGTCGCCAACTCTGGTTCCAAATTAGTTTTCGCATCAATTTCTTTCCCACATTAATTTTATTTGTTTTACGCCAAAGCCAGACAGCCACCACCCATTCAACTTTCAAAAAAAAATCCTCTCTTCAATGATTTTTTTGACTTCCGTCGCAGTTAAGAGCGGGTAGGGTAAGCGTCTGTATAAAGTTTATTGGGCCCAATTTAAAATTCACATCAAGTTTAATTAGTTTCGGCCTGATAAGTGGCCTAACACCCACCCCTTGGCACAAAACAACAAGGAGGGGAGGCAGTAATCTCTTGTTCCTTGGGACGGGGAGCTGCTTCCGTCTGCTCAGGCTGCAGGGCCGTTATCCGCTATTCACATGGCTACTCTCCCTCTTTGTATGGTCGAAATCAATATGGTAATTGTGCGTCGCTTAACAAAAAATGCATCTCAGCCTTAGAGCTCCAAGCAAGCTTGTAGTCAAATTGGCATCGCTCACAGCAGCAGCGTTGCTAGGCATAATCGGTGCCAAATCGTTGTTCATAGCTAATCACTCTGGTCAAATTGAAAAACTTACCTGTCAGTTTTAGCGATAGTGTTAGCACTGCTGTTTCCAATCTAAGAAAACAATCTGACAAAATAAAAAGAATAATATATGATGAATCTTTTTGTATAGTTTTGACAAAATAGCATTGAACAGCCCAAAAAATATTCATAATAATAATTTTTATTGACTTCAATTATGATTTAAGTAAAAAAAATTTTTTTTTTTTTTTTAAAAAAAAAAAAGGTAGCAGAGCGTCTGGAAATATCGCATTCCCCTATCCATACAAACGAGACGGCTAGTGATGTTCACTTTCGTTTTTCAATAAAAATATAAATAAATATTTATAACAAAATGTACATAACTATTTATTTTAAAACAAGAAGAGTACAGTTTCAAACACATAAATATGGAATTTCTTTAAGCATCATGTGGTTTGTTGAAACTTGAAACTAATCGAGATTGTCTTGAGGACTACTCTCCCTCCAAAAACAAAGTACCAATTTATTTTTGGAAAACGAGATTTGTTCTTTTAGTAAGGGGTATTTTTTGGTGGGACGCTTGTTAAGTGTACTCCTTTGTTTAGGGACAGAGTGTCTCACTAAGGTTTTTACTTTTCTTTGTCTAGTTGGGACTATGAGACCCACTTGTCATTCTCATCCCTACCCACTTTATCTCTCCTACTTTCTCCTTACTTTTTTATACGTGTACAAACTAAGCCTTAGGCCGGTATTAAACTAAGTTTAAGTCATGACCACACTTACTGCTGCTTAGCTCCATCTTTCTTTGGCTTTTCCAGAATACTTAACCTTCGTTGGATAAAATTTGAGCTCTTATCCTGCAAAATGATCAAAGGAAACAATAATTAATAAAAAAAACCATTTATTCAAGTAAAAGAAAAAAAAAAGACAGAAATTTTACAAAGATAAATAATAAAAATAAATAATTAAACCTAACAGAAAAGCACAAATGACGGACGAGCCAAAACAAATTACAACAGCAAAACGGAAACACGCGTGCCGCCGGAAAAGTAGAACACGATACGCACACGCCGCCGTTAGGCGATGATGACGGATAACGGAGGATAAGGTGGCAGTGGCACACATTAACACGAAAAACTGAGAATTTTTTTTGACAAGAGACTAATTTCGTTACGTAACGGAAACGCCAAAAGAGGAAAATGAGTAACGGCCATTAACAGAACCCTAACGTCGAAATTAGAGCAGATGCAAGTAACTCACCATTCAGTCAATCACCAAAAAACGAAATAGGACTGAAATTTCCATTAATTTGCCACCGGATCGTAATTAAAAAAGCAATCCATCACAACAATTTACAGTCCCTTCATACATCATTATATATTGATTTTCTTCTCTCTTGTTTTTTTTTTTTTTTTTTTTTTTTTTTTCTTCAGATTGATGCTTATAGGATGGTTTTAATTCGACATCTGCCTGATCTAGTCGGTGTTATTGCCAATGGTTTCCATTATGGATGAGATAGGTCCGGCTAGAGCTTCCGTGAATATAGTATGGAAGCTTTCCGGCAGATTTCCGGTAGCAGATTGGGAACTTAGCCGGATTCGTGATCGGATAAACGCAGCGATTCGTGGAGGCAACTGCGAACCTGGAAGTATAAGAGCCGCTACCACTGACGGCAGCGGAATAAGCTGAGGAATGAGGTGATTTCGGTGACGCCGCCTCGAAAGTGGTGATACTGGAGGACGATGAGGCGGACGACGACGGAGTAGGCGAATTTTTTTTAGGTAAGGAAAGGAAGGCTCTGATTTTCAAAGATGACGCCGGCACCGCCGGCGAAGCAATTCGATCATATTCCTCAATAAGATTGACGAGATCTTCATTGCAAGTAATCGAAACCAACGCATCTAAGTCATCCGTCGGCAATTGACACCGTAAACTCACGGACGTACCGCACAATTCTCCGAGCTTTGCCAATAGCTCTGTTTAATCAAATTTACACGATCAATATCAATACACTATTTCAATACGGACGGTGTAATTAAACAGTATGAAAAGAGGTAGTGGAAACTGACCGGAAAAGGAGATAGAGCGGTGAACGGCGAGGACACGAGTTTCGCCGCCTTGGTAACGGAGTTTGCCGTCTGGATAACGGGGGAGGATTTTGCCGCCGTAACTGCAGAGGAACTTGATGGTGGCGGTGGCGGTGGAGGTTTTCAGATGATGGGTAGAAGTAGGTCCGACCATGGTTCCCAGTGAGGATTTTATTAGAGAGGAGGGAGGAGGAGGAGATGATTGAAGAAGCTTTAGCTTGCGTCTTCAAGCCTAAGTAAGGTAACCTCGTTGGCTTATTTATAGAGTTTTTTGGTAAGCAAGGCCAAGGGGAAGGTGGAACTAGGTCCGTTGGATTCCAATGTAGTGGGACCCCCTTTTTTTCCCAACCTTATTGGGTGTTTCCAGGGTCAATGGGTCAACAGTCAAATCTTTGATTACTTTTCATTTTCATTTTTTTTTTCACAAAATTTTTTATTCTGTTCATATGAGAAAAATGTTTTTTTTTTTAAAGGGAAATGCTAGGTTTACAAAAGATGTTTATAAAATGATGGATACAAGGTGTGGTGACGATATTTCATTGGCTACATCGATAGTGGACCCGACACACTTCAATTAAAAACACCAACACAATTATGACACCTCATTTTGTAAGCCACATTTTATAGCCATCTTTTGTAACTTTATTATTTCCCTTTTTTAAAATAAGTTAACATATCATTCCATTCCAATGTAATTGTCATCGTGATATAAACTCCTATGAAGTCTATTACAACAGATCTATAGCTTAGTCTATTACAAGCTCCTCCCCCATTGGAACCTATTACAAGCTCCTCCCTCATTGGAACCTATTACAGTTGAAATGATACTTTACTCTACAAGATAATCGCTCATAGACGTCTTGCGTCATCTGGTAGTCTTCTTGCGCTATTTGCTAGTCCGCTTCATGTTGTCCTAATTTGATTTTTGAAGTTATTCCCTTACTCACGGATTCGAAACTTCTGTTTTTATTATTTTGATTTTCTCATACTTTTGTCGAAAAGTAGTAACTTTTCTGATTTTATAAAATGGATAGTCAAAATAAATTATGTGAGTCTTATTAAATATTCGATACATTTTTATTATCAAGATTGTAATGCGGATGATGTGACTAAATCTCGTCTGTTGGGCTTATATGAGCAAAAAAATAAACAAGAAGAGTATCATTGTCATGTACGTTGTCTGATGTTCGACTATTCACTACTTACGACGGATTCAAGGATGCAATCGCACTCAATCTCCGTCGTATAATCCCATTTCAATGATCAACAATCAAGGGATTATCTGCGGATATATTGGACATTTTGCTCAATTTGCGCATCTCATCCATTCATTCTGCTGGTTTGCAATCCCAACCGTCATTTTAAAGGACTTATATTCAGTTAGAGTGCATATAGATCTCAAGTCCACTCACAATCCTCAAAATTCAAAGTACACACCCTCTCTTAGTGCACTCTTCAACGTTTACAATGCACCCATTTTTTCCCAAACAAATTGCATTCCTTCTTCACCATCCATAACCCTTCTCCTATCACTTTTCATTCGGAATCATTAATTTGATTTTTTTAAAAAGATAAATCAGTAAACTGTTATGCAATTCAATTGTTATTCTAATCAACACAGGTGCATTTAGAGTGCACTAACCCAAGTCCATCCTTACTACCCTCAATCTATATTTCTTGTTTTATGTCTGTATCATATTTTCTTTTTTGAAGGTGCATGGTACGTAGATAAGTAATACAATCGAGACACATTCAGTCAGTCTGGTGGTCCTAAAACCAAACCAGTTTGTTTACAATTGCATAAGGGAAGAGAAGTGAGATGCTTGTTGTCCCATCTTAAAATTAGACTGAGCGGGTGCTTACCCTGCCCCTTGAGCCGGCCCTGTGCATAAGCCTGGGTGCACAAACAATACTCCGCAATGTGATTACTCCCTCCGTCCTAAATTTTTGGTTTCTTATTTTCATTTTGGGAGTCTCATACTAATAGTTACTACTCAAAATAGCAAAATATCTACACTATTCACCCCACTCATTCTCTCTCCTACTTTACTTTTATACTCACAACACCAATCAACTTACTATTCCTTGCCCCACATTCTCTTTCATATTTTACTTTTCATACTCACAACACCTACTCCACTATCAATATTATATTTATTTTTCCTTAACTCTCACACATTTAATTTTACTAACCAAAAGTATAGGACGGAGGGAGTATATTGTTTGCTCTAATATTTGTAAGAATTTGCCTCTAATTAGTGAAAAACAAACTAAAAATGAATGAAGTGAGATTAGTTTTGGAGACATAATAGTTGTACATATTTAGCACCTTAAAACATGTAACAGGATATATATCGAATCTTATTAGATCACCTAAGTTTCCAAATGTTATATGACATCCTCTAAGGCTTTTATATAAAGTTATGATCATACTTGAAATTGATACTTAAAGAGGTCCATTTGGATTGACTTTCTAAATTGGTGAAAAATGATCTTATCGAATTACTTTCATGTCACGTTGCTTGATGGCAAATCTAGCTTGAGTAAGCAATCCAAATTTATCCGATAAATGGACGTCAACTTGAAAATCACCAATTTACTCATAATAATGGTCCCTTTGACTACATAAGGTAAGCCATAATTTTACATAGGAAATGCGTAGAAAACTCGTCACTCCGTATTAAGATAAAATATCTTAATTTGGTATTTTCAATCAAAATATAACATGGCGATTGATGTGTTCATGCAAGCGAGTTTACGAGTTGGGTGACAGAAATTAATTGGGCTATTGTAGACTCTAAAAGCGTCTTAATCATTGAGGTCATTTATCTCGCTCGATGAAAGTTGTGGCAAAATTTAAAACATACAATGCATCGAAGCATCAAAATGATCGGCGCAATATATATATTTTTTATTTTTTTTCTTTCTATTAACTACTTTCATGTTTTATCTACCATAAGCATGTGTGCAACTGGCACAGTTAATTTTAATTTCAATTTTTTAAACCAGTAATCTACCGGATTTGCGTTAGCTCCTTCACTTAATTTGTTCCTCCTTCCTGCATATGACCTATAACTGATCACTTTCTTTAGTTGGTGAGAAACGGTCATAATTAATTTGGTAAATGTGAGACTCACTTTAGTTCAAATTAATCAACCATTGATTTTAAAATAGGGCATACGAGGCACTATCAGTCTATCGCAACGGCTCTCATGAAGTGAAGAGCAAATTGTTAACATGAGCAATTCCGTTTCGGGTACTTATCTACCACTCAATTAATGATTTAAACTCGATCGAACCGTGTCAAAACATACGCATCCTTAGACAAATGACAATGTGATATATAAGTTGTTCATGCATGCCAAGCCACCCAAGTGTCCCCTAGTTGATGGAGATTTGATCTCTTATTCTTCAAGGTTTTATCTTATAGTTATGATGCCACACATGGTTGTGTTTTTGATATGATATTTTTCCATAAACAAAAGAACAAAAGACTTTGGGTGTTGGGTATTATCCTTTGGCTACATTTTTGGAGGAACAGAGTCTGATAGATGAATAAGGAAGGGAGGCTATGGTGTGAGAATAATGACCTTACAATCCCTAGGTTACCCCACAACCTTATATAGACACTTGTACTTCTCATTATATTTTAAGTTGATAATTTCGTTTGACTTTTCAAACATTTTAAGTTTATTTTGTAAGTTTTGGAAATTCAGTAAAAAAAACTAAACTCAATTGTAGCAATCAGGGGCACTGAATCTAAGACATCTACGACGGAGAGACTTAAATCTGCTCAATATGCCACTTCGGCACAAGCTCTTTGGCGGAATTCAATGATTTTGAAAACCCAATTTTGAAAATGAGACTAACTTTCAAGGAAGAAAAAAATAAGACTATCATTTTGGGACGGAATGAGTATATTGGAATAATGACTAGACTACCTCTTCTTCTCACACAGTCACACGTAAGTTCCTCAACTTGGCCTTTGTTGTTTTGTCAATAAGGAGATTTTGGGAAGCTTGGTACACCCACCACATAGCCTTTGGTTCATTTCCTAACCTAAACTAGCTAAGAATCGATCAGTTGAGAATAGAGCCATATGAGATAAGTCAGAGTTAGACCCAAAAGTCTATGCATTATACTGGTAAAAGTGAATTATTCTTTAAAGTACAATAGACTAAAAATGAAATTCTCCGATTTTCAAATTCATTTTTCAAAAGATATCGTGAACTTAGCTTCTAACTTATATAAATGTTAATAATGTGATTGACCAAGTATTGAAATCATCCAAAAATTAAACATATTTTTGGCAAGAATGTAACCTAATCCCTAGATTTACTGGAAAATAAGAATGGAGAAACTGAGAGAGTGGCTCAAGCTCATAAATATGGAAGCATAGAAGAATGATATGCCAACATGGATTTGGCAAGTGTGTGCGATCATTATGCTCGTATTATTGCTATGAGCGGTTAATAAACAGTGACGTTAATATCAACCACTGATTAAAAATAAAAAAAAAGATGTGTTAAAATTTGAACTGTTCGGCGGAACGCTGAATCCTGAGGGGTCCTGAACCGTGCCAACATCAATCCATTTCTTTTTTAGAAGACGGGTACTTAGACCATCTCTAATGGTTTGGTGCAAGAATTGCACTGTCTCTTTAAAATGGTGCAATTTTTGCACCAAATGTCTATCATCATCTCCAACCATCATACTTTAAATCTTGCACCAAAAAAGCATATTCTTAAAATATTCTTTATATTATCATTTCATATAATATGATTTCCATTAATTAGTAATATTCTAACATTTTATTTAATCAATTAATAAGGCATGAAATTATATAATTATATTATAATGTCTAATAAAATGAAATAAGTTTATTTATTTGAAATAAAGTATTTAAAATGAAATTACAATAGACAATTATAATAAATCATTCGAAATACAATTGAAATAAGAGGTGAGCATCAAAATTTCGAACCTTTCGACAATACAAATATGTTTGGAAACATCTTTCAAAATGTTTGATTAACCGAAAAAATCTATTAGGTAATTAGTAATAATGTTAATTTGTTTGTTTTCATATAATTGGAAATAGTGTTAAATTTGTATGTTTTAGTTTTTTTCATAATAAAAGTCGTACTTTTTTTTTTGTCATTCTCACAATAAATACTCATTTTTAGCTAAACTATTTTTTGAAAAAATTATGCTCCCTCCGTCTCACTCAAATTAGGATTCTTGGTCAATGTAAATATATTTTGACCAATAATCTGAATAAAATAATGAAGCTAATAAAAATTTGAAATTGTTATTGTATCACTTTGACCAATAATCTGAATAAAATAATGAAGCTAATAAAAATTTGAAATTGTTATTGTATCACGGTTACTAATAAATTCAATAACTATGTTTAGATTGACCAAGAATCCTAAATCGATCGGGACGGAGGGAGTATTAATTAGTGCATTTTCTCATTGTACAAGTAATGTATACAGGTACGAGAAGTATATTATTTAAAATATTTACAAGTCAAATGTGATATTTATTTTGGATGGAGAAAGTATAAGGTAAAAATAATTATTTTAGAAAAGAAATATTTGATATATATATTTTAGTTTATTTTGAGACGGAGTAAAAGTTATTTATTTAGAGAGGAGTATATATTGAAAGAGAAAAAAACACTTTTAGCGCAGGTTTACAAGTTACGCCAGATTTGAAGCAAAAAGTTTGTTGCGCCATGTTTGAAGACGTACTTAGCGTATTGTTGGACGATAATTAGCGCCAAATTACCGCTAAATATGAAGTTATGGCGCTCCTTTGGACATGGTCTTACCCCACAAAGGAATGGGCTATTTGTGTTAGGCTACATCACAATAGTCTGGCTACATGATATAATATGCACCCAATGTCAATAATGCATCAAGGTTATCTCATGTGGCATTAATTTATGAGCCGGTCTCTGGTGCGGCGGCCGCACCCCGTGCGGCGCCGACCATGCCCTTTTGTGTTTTTTTTTTATTTTTTTTATTTTTTGCTCCCACAACCTTTTTCCCTCCCACCAAAAGTAACACTTCTTATAACGAAATGTAACACTTTTGTTTTTCAAATGTAACATTTTTTTTTTCAAAAATGTACCACAATTTTGATGCAATAGATTAAAGATAACATAAAAATTAACGACTAAATTAATGTAACACTTTTTATAAAGGAATGTAACATTCTTTTTTCAAATGTAACACTTTTTTTTCAAATGTACCACCCATACTTTTTTTCCTCCCAACAAAAGTAACACTTATTATAACAAAATGTAACACTTTTTTATTCAAATGTAACACTTTTTTTTAAAAAAAATGTACCACAATTTTGCTACAATAGATAAAGATAACATAAAAGATTGACAACTAAATTAATGTAACACTTTTTATAATGGCATGTAACACTCATTTTTTCAAATGTAACACTTTTTTTCTCCGAAAATTAACATAGGATTGACAACTAAACTAATGTTACATTTTATAAAAAATGAATGTAACATTTTTTTTCTTAATTGTAACAGTTTATATTCTTTAATGTAACATTATATATGAAATGTAACAATTTTTTATTGAGAAAGTAACAATTGAAATGCAAACCCATTTTTTTTTTTTTTTTTTAAAATTGATGTTACATTTGACAGTAGAAAAGTGTTACTTTTTGAAGATGAAAGTGTTACTTTTATCAGGACAGAGTGTTACATTTCAGCTGACAAAGCACCTCAAACTTTTTATGTGTAAAAAAATGTTTAAAAAAAATAAATCAAACCATATCATGACTTATGTAGTTTTATTCGTCTCGTCGAGACGAACACAACGGTATTTTTTAATATTTTTTTTGACTTATAAATCTCAAGATATAGCATTTTAAAGATTTTGGTTTTTTTTTTTTTTTTTTTTTTTAACACACGTGGACTTTTTGGAAAATGGGAAAGGGGACGCGTCCGTCTCACGCGCCCGTCGCATGGCGTGAGACGGCCGCAAGCAAGAATTTGTCTTAATTTATTGGCTCTATCCGAAAAATAGGGGTCATTCCTCAGCCACCCACGCCGATCTTGGTGGTTTTTTTTTTTTTTTTTGGGGGGGGGGTGAATTTGGCATATAAGGAAAAAATCGTTGATTTATTTTATTTTAGTTTTTTTGAAAGAGAAAAATCAATGAATTATTTTTGTTTTCTTATTTTTTGAAAGGAAAAATCATTGAATTATAGAAAGTGCAAACTATTCAATGCAATCACATACCACATGATGAATAGAAAGGACCCACCGAAAGAATTTAGAAACAATCTTAAAGAAAAAGAACAAAAGATTAAAATAGGGCAACCTCGAAAGTAAAATATGTATCGGTTTCAAACATTGGAATTAGTCTATTTATTATGAGTTTTCTATTTTTCTACGAGTATTACATATGACACACTTAAATTCAAAGATAATAGATAGATCAAATGCTTATCTTCTACGTTTTGAGGACTTTGATTCCCTTCATGACCGTCTTTTTTGCTAATGTATTACTACCTCTGTCCCTAAATGAGTGTCCAAAATTTATTTTAAGGGACACTGAAAATCTCAACTTCTTGTACAATTTGGTAGCAAAGATTCATATATAATCTTGTAATCTCATTTCCAAACATTTAGTTTTGCACGTATAAACAAACCGGTGAAAAAAAATTCGAAAAAAACAAAACATTTAGGGACAAAGTTATGTTAAAAAAAAGACACTCATTTTGGGAAAAATGATTTCTTGAAAAATGGGCACTCATTTAGGGGCAGAGGGAGTAGTTTGGAACTGAAAATTATAGTATGAAAGAATCTTTCTAATACTTCCGACTACCGTCAATTTTCGCAAGTGTGAATTAATAATGTATGGATAATAATATGTATAGTGAAAATTCATAATGAAAATTCATAGTGAAACTCTGTAATCCGTTTGATTGTAATAAATCTTAGTGTACCCCATTTATAAAAACTCATTCAACGGATTATAGAGTTTCACTATGTTTTTTTCGTTATGTGTATCATTGTCCTGTATGCAAACTAATATAGTTCAGAAAATTGAAGGAAAAAAAAAGGTTTTAATGTTTTTTTTTAATAAAGGTTTTAAGGTTGTTTGAAAGACATGCTGCTAAACAATTTATCAGCTACTGTTACTTTTCACTTTTCCTAGGGCATGGGGAGACTCTAATCACCAGTGTATTATGTTCCACTTTGGAGTTGGGGGTTCACATTTCACACCACTCATCGATCAAAGGCCATGGTCTAAGTGGGCCCAATATAATGCTCTCCATTGAGGATCTTTTGGGAGAATATCCTCTATATATTTATTTGGTGAAAAGTTTCAACTATATTACTATTAAGATATGTTCATAAAAATTATTTAGTGAAACTGTTACATCATATTACAGTGGCACGATGTTTAGTTTAACTAGTTGCATCAAAATATATGAAAGTGAAAGATAATAATGCTCTTGTTCTTTAAACTTCAGACCGAGTGGGCCTGGAGTGAGGGTCTCAGGTTCAAATTCAAGCTAATGGACCAATATATTTATTAGGCCCAAATTATTGCCCACACCCTTATTTCGATAGTCCAAGCCCAAGACTATAAGTTTCTTTTCTTATTGCCCGCCTTTGTTAAGCCCAACCCAATCCAACCCTTTTTTTAATGATTTTTTTAATAATAATAATAAATAAATTGCCTACATCAAATCAAATGCCAATGCTACAACTGAACCTATAAAATAAGCAAGCGAACACATTGTAATTCGAACTCGTGACCTCTGTTTGAAAAGCTAACACTGGGCCTCTCTATTTGGTAAAACTGAGTGTCTAAGGCCATGTACAATAGGGAGTTGAGAGGGGGGTTGAGAGAGAGTTCAACTAGTTGAGGGGTGTCCAATAAGGAGTTGAGAGGGAGGGGGTTGAATTGGGAGGTTGAAGAAATTCAACCGGGTTGAGTGAAAAATGAGGGGGCCCGCCTTGGACACGCGGCAGCCCCTCATTGGGTCGAAGCCGGCGCGTGTATCTCACGCTCAAATATGGTGCGTGAGTCGATGACTTTTTTTTTTTTTTTTTCCTGAAGCTTACACGTGGAGGATTTTCATTGGTCCGCCGAATTTAATTTTCCACCCAAATTTTTAAAATCAATTATTTTACAGCAATTTTTTTTTTTTTTTTTTTTTTTCGCCAAAATTCATCATTTTTTTCCTCTATAATTTGATATAAGTTTCGTTTGATTTGGACACCGAAAAAAAAACCCTCTTTTCTCTTTAAAAATTCCTTAATTATCCTTTTTATTATTAAGTGTGAATTAAAAAAAATTTAAAAAATTCTCGAATTTATAAATAAAAATATTAATAATTTATTTTTTAATAATAAATTATTATTATTTTTATTACTTTTTTAATTATAAAAATAAATATTGTAAATAAAATAAAAAGTTGTGGTGTATAGAATGATGAGTTGGGAGGAGTTGAATTTTAAACTAAACTAGCTTATTGTGGGAGGGGTAGTTGAGAGTGTAGTTGAATGATTAAGTGGATGGAGAGAGAAGATGAGGTGTTGTGATATTAGGGTAGTTGAATGTTTTTTGGTAGTTGGATTATTGGACATGGTCTAAGTACTTGATGTTTGGTTAAATTTAAGTGATCACTAATCTTTTTTACATTTTTCATTTTCAATTATGATTACAGAAGGGTGTTCTAAAAACTAACCAAGCTAGTCAACTGTTTGATTAAAGGCTGACTTGCATTTGACTGACTCTAAAAAGTAGGAAAACTTGAGCCTAGGTCTAAGCTTTATTAACCTAGATTACTGCTGCTCCGTGCTTTCACCGTGGTGGTGGTTGCCGGATTTAGTTTGAGTAGCCACATTTAAATCTCGACCAACATGAATCGTTGTTGATGGACACAATGAATTTCCTATCTGTTTAATCTTGGACTACGTGCAATCATGACATGAACAAAATTATCAAATTCTAGGGCTAGAAGGCTACAACAACGTTTTCGTGCGGACCTTAAATTGCTATGGCGAGAATTAGTTGTCGCTTCCTGCCATAATCATTGTTCTGCTTGTAGTTTGTGTGGCTGAGATCGATTTAAAAATTATGAGTTTTACCGAGCTCATAAACATCCCGTCCGTCAAGCATAAAAATAGGGCACCACAGCGAAATCAAGCTCTTTACTGTAGTTTTTAGCTTGCTCTAGCAAATTAAGGCCGGGGCAAATCCAGCTCTTTTGTGGGTTGTTAGTTTTTTTTTTTTTTTTTTTTTTTTTTGTTGTTGTTGAATGGATATATGTGTGTGAAAATTCAATACAAAATGATTGATGCTACGGATGTTGGAGTCTTGAAACAAAACAACCACCACCACTCATTTCAATCAAACCTCCAAATCCACAATCATCATTCTTTTTTCCCACTTTCCCAAACCAGAAAAAAAAATGCTCACTCCATCACTCCCCCTCCTCCTCCCATGGCCAAGAACATACCTGAGTAATTCACATACACCTTCTTCTCACTTTCTCTCTCTAAACCCTACATTTTATCTCACAAAACTTGCTCCTTTTAAATCATGACCCCTCATACTGCCTATCTTCCCCAAGAAATACTTCCTCACACACTTTCCTAATTAGAAACCCCCACTTTTACCTCCCAAAACAGAATCCACTATTTTCTCAAGAAAAACGTCTCCCCAAGAAAGATTTTCTCACTCTAAACCCCAATCCACCATTACCAAATTCATATCTCTCACTCTCAACACTAAATAAATACAAATCCACATACCCTTTTGCCTCCTTATCATCTTTCGCAGAATCCGAAGGTGAAGGAGAAAAAGGAAAAGAATCACAAAATGATCAAGAAAAACACACAAAATCCGTCGAGCCGACCGGAATGGCACAAGCCTTCCACATATCATCAACCACAGCTACAGCTATATCTATATGCATAGCAATGGCTGCCTTGACTTTCCCATTCTTCATGAAGTCATTGGGGCAAGGTCTGCCATTCAAGACCAAGGTGTTGTCTTATGCAACTCTGTTATTTGGTTTTTACATGGCTTGGAATATTGGAGCTAATGATGTGGCAAATGCGATGGGAACATCGGTGGGGTCCGGGGCGTTGAGCCTGAGGCAGGCGGTGCTGACGGCGGCGGTGTTGGAGTTTTCCGGCGCGTTGTTGATGGGGACACATGTGACAAGTACAATGCAGAAGGGGATTCTTGTTGCTAATGTTTTTCAAGGCAAAGATACTTTGTTGTTTGCTGGATTGCTCTCTTCTTTAGCTGCAGCAGGCACTTGGTTGCAGGTAAATTAAACTTCATCTGGGGCCTTTTTTGCAGTCACACTGTATAGCGGTCCTACTTACATGAGCTATATTTTTATAGTAACACACGTTACATCTTATAATAAAATGAGTTATATTTTATTAGTATGCGAGAACATTATAGTAAGACGAGATACTTATTATAGTATAGTAACATGTTACATACTTACATCCTAATATAGGGTTTTAAGATTGATGTGTTGTTCGACTGCAGAGGCCCCAAATCGGTGCCAATTCCTTCCGATGTCTGGACCAAACAAATGACCCCTCACTCCGAGAATAGCGACATGTTTTTTTCACTACAAACTCTTGTTGTTTGTTAGTTATTCTTGAATGCTTGTGATTTTTGACTTGTCCGATGTGATAATCAGGTTGCCTCGTACTATGGGTTGCCTGTCTCGACCACACACTGTATCGTAGGATCAATGGTTGGCTTTGGTCTTGTCTATGGAGGAACAGGCGCTGTTTTCTGGAGCTCATTGGCCAGAGTGACTTCGTCTTGGGTCATCTCGCCCTTAATGGGAGCTGCTGTCTCTTTTCTTGTCTACAAATGTATCCGCAGGGTATGTCACGGGAAAGATCAACGAAATTTCTTTTGCAAGAGTGTTTGCTATAGTACTCCCCGTCCCAAAATGATCTTTCCAATTTTTTTACCGTTACTACGAATAAACTTTGAACAATAATATATGTGAAAATAGAGAACTTGTAATTCATACACTATCAACAATACTATCATATCAAGACTTAGATTTTCATTAGGATAATTAGACCAACCTAAAATTATTGCTCAAAGTTTATTCGTAGTAACGGCAAAAAAGCTGGAAATATCATTTGAGACCGAGGGAGTATGAATTTCTAACCCATTGCTCTCTGTCTAGTTTGTTTACAGTGCTCCAAATCCAGGTCAAGCAGCAGCTGCGGCAGCACCTATTGCCATCTTTGTCGGAGTCACCGGAATATCCTTCGCAGCTTTCCCTCTCAGTAACACACTCTCTATAGCCGTTGCCCGAGCCCTAACCTGTGGTGCCGCCGGTGCATTTGCAGTCAACCGGATTATTCGAAAACAACTCGGCCCCCTCCTCAAAAAGTCCAGCTCAGCACAACAACCCGAGTCGTCCGACCCCACTCCCCCCAACAAAGACATTGGGTTCCTCTCCGATATTGCGGGCCCCACAGGCACGCAGCTCAAGATAGTTTACGGTGTGTTTGGTTACATGCAAGTTCTGTCCGCTTGCTTCATGTCATTTGCCCATGGTGGAAACGACGTTTCCAATGCCATTGGTCCACTGGCCGGAGCTCTGTCCATTCTTCAAGGCGGAGCAACCGGGGGTGAAATAGTAATTCCGACTGATGTTCTTGCGTGGGGAGGGTTTGGGATTGTTGCCGGGCTTACAATGTGGGGGTATCGAGTGATTGCCACGATTGGGAAGAAAATTACGGAACTGACCCCTACTAGAGGGTTTGCAGCTGAGTTTGCAGCTGCCTCGGTTGTACTCTTTGCATCAAAACTTGGACTACCGATCTCTGCAACACACACTCTGGTTGGTGCAGTTATGGGAGTAGGGTTTGCTCGAGGACTTAACAGCGTAAGAGCAGAAACAGTGAGGGAGATTGTGACATCTTGGGTAGTGACTATTCCGGTTGGTGCTTTTTTCGCTGTCTTCTATACATGGATCTTGACCAAGATCTTGTCGCGCATATTGTGAGTGTACATTTTGGAGATTAGACTGTCAAAACGGATTAAATCGAAAAATCACCTATCTTTTTTCTATTGACGTGATTTGTAGAAAGTTTTACGCACATTTGAGCTCAGGAGTACCTTATATATGTATGTAGTTTGATTTCCTCCGGCTGGAAATCTTTATGTTGATATTAAGAAATACATTTGGTTTTTCATGGCTCGACCGCACAGACCATTGTCTGACTGGCTATACATTTGGCGTAAGCGTCAGCCGCAAAAGGGTATTATGTTCATTACAGTTGAAGAACATACCAGATTCTTGTGTCATACCAGAGTTGGCTGAGCTCGATTATCAGGACTTATGATAAGTATGATCAAGAATCTTCTAAACAAAAAAATATGCAAAAATTACATAAAAGAAATTGCATGAAGTAAATTAAAAATGCTAATCTTCCAATAATTTTCTTTTCAAAAAAATAGTCTCAATACAAAAGTAAAAAGTGATTTTTAAGTTCTTTCAAACTGGATCATTTGAATCTTGGGCTCTCGGGGTCGGGTACACAATAGTTTGGGAGGAAGCCTAAGACGATTTCACACGTGAAACGGATCTCATTGTCCCGCTCCGCCCTTACACGAAAGTTTTTGTCATAGTTTGGAAAGTTAGTTAAGGGCCTAAGGCCACACCTTTGCCGTGCAGGAAATTCAGAACCATAACTATACGCTATTCTTTTTATTGCGTCCACGTAGCGACAGTGCAACAATAAAATCTAAGTCCATGGGTATTTACGTCATTTCAACTTCTCCAAAAATATCCAAACTGTCATTTTTTCTCTCCTCTCAACTAACATCTCTCCCATACTCCACATCTCCCTCCCTCCATCTCTCGCTCCACTACTTTCTCTCCCTCCGCCGTCCACGGCAGATGGCCGCCCTCGGCAACCTAGCACTCCTGCTAGACGTAACCTCACCCCGAACCATAATTGTAGACCGGAGATCACGTTTCCTTCCCTCCTCCGACGCCGTATTAAACCTGTTTAAGAAAGACCACCACCAAACGCAGCAAAACCCTAACCCCTACCTTTCGATTTCCACCAGAGGAATCGAATTTGAGAAAGAACCGGCGCCACGGAATCAGAGAGAAGTCGGCGTTCGAGCGAAGAAGCGGAATTCGAAATTTGACGAAGCCGATGACGGGAGCTCGAGTGACGAGGATGATGAGGAGGAGGATGATGACGACGATGTGGAAGTGATTTCGAAGTGGGAGAAGATGAGGAATCAGAGGATGAAATTGAAAGAGGTTGAAGAAATGATGGAATTGGAGAGGAAAGCTGAAGAGTTGCAGAGTGGTTTTGGGGATTATGGCGAAGATGGTGTACAAGGAGGAGTAGCTGTTGAAGAGACGGAAGAACAGAAGAGGTTGAGAGTGAAAAGAGAGCTAGAAAAGGTGTGATTGTTTTTACCCATTCGGTTTTTCTATCTTTTTATTTACTACCTCTCCGTCTCATCCCAATGTGCACAGTTACGGTTTATTTGGTCAACTCAATCGAACTTTGACCATAATTTATGAAAATCTAGATATTCCTGTGCAATTCTAAAAATTGTTATTGTTTCACGGTTAGGAATAATATCAATAACACTTTTTAAAAGTGCATAGAGATATCTAGATTTTCATAAAAGTTTGATCAAAATTCAATTGAGTTGACAAAAAAAATCAAACTGTGCACATTGTGTGCATATTGAGCTGGGACGGAGGTAGTGTTATATAAAGCAAGAAGAACATAAGTAAGTACTCTGTTCCGAAACATTATTTTTGTTTTTATCCAAAAATTTTGATAATGGACACTCTTTTTGGTATGGAGTGAGTATTTGTGTTTCTATTTAGTCAGAGAAGCAATATGCAAAAGAGGTAACTTGTTAATAGTGTCTTTAATGGAAAGTTTTGCAGAGTATGTTTATAATATGCAAGATTGTGTCTGTGAGTAAATGGTAGCCATACCTGCCTGGTTATTTTGTGTAAACATTTTTGTTCATGATCGCTAGTTCTTTCCTGTTATTGATCTCCGATTTACGTTATTAATTAGGGTATTTCTTTTGGTAGTTGCTAGGGACTTGGGCTATATAATAGCGGAAATCTTCCCCAAAACCTCTTGCCATCACGAGACTCAAAATCGTGACAAATAATCCATATTCACATAGCTAAATTTTGGTCTCTTAAAAATGTTGGTGTTTTTCTTAGAAGAGACTTTGAAATTTTAATGGCATTAATGGAAAAATAGGTGGTTGTTTTCATTTTAAGACTAGTATCTTCCAGTAGTTAGATATGGAATTGCACTTGTTGCATGTTTTTGTGGATTTTATATCGCTAGGAGAAAGCAAGTTTGAATGTTGTGGAAAAGGTAGTCTTCGTCGTTTTAATGAGCAATTCAGGCACTTGTTTATTTTTAATCACTTTTTTCTAGTAAAGAAATGGTTGTTACCTTATATCTCTAGTGTATTTTGCTTAATTGACGAGTAAAAAAGAATTGCTGTTTCAAATGTGCATTAGCAGCACATAGAATTATAGACATGCTATTGTTTCTAACTTGTGGATTTAATTGTAGTCTGAATATTTGAGAATTGGCTGCTGACTTAATGACTTCTGAAGATTCCATGGCGTATATTCGTGAGGCTTGGTTCATTTGGTACCTTGCCTTTATGTGTTTCTGGTAATGAATGAAATTTTGTTGTTTTTTGTTTGAGAGTAGGTGGCAAGGGAGCAAGCAGAGAGGAGGAAGACTGCTGAACTCATGTTCGAGTTGGGTCAGAGGGCTTATGAGAGGGGTGCATATGGGCGTGCCGTTGAGTTTTTTGAAGGCTCCCTCACTATCATTCCGAGGCCTACTTTATTTGGTGGGGAGGTCGGTTTGATTCCTCAAAGATATACATGCAGTTTGGAGATCTGATATTGTTTCTTGTATAAATTTGATTCGTGGCTAATGTGAAAACTGTTGCTCGGTTTCAGATACAAATTTGGCTCGCTATGGCTTATGAAGCTAATCAACGCTATGAGGATTGTATTGGTCTTTACGAGCAGTTGGAAACGAGGCATCCGAGTATCAGTATTAGACGCCAAGCCGCGGAACTTCGATACATAGCAGAAGCACCTAAACTCAAGATATCCCAGGAAGAGATGGTTACAATTCCACTTATAAATAGCTATGATAGGTTAGTATCATTTAACTCATTTATTTTATTCGTTTGATGGTGTATCTTGCTTTAGTTAATTATGCAATTCATCCCCTCGCGTCTTTTAGTGATGACACGTGATGTAGCCATTAACTTCTTGAAATGCGGGATTGACCTTTGAACCTTTATGATACGTGTCTAGCATAAAGACAATTGGAAATCAATGCAAGCTAGATGTCTTTTTTATGAATCATCGTGGTCGTGGTGCTAGTGGTTCATGCTTCTAGCTCAATACTTGCAAGAAGTATAGATTCGGTCACCTATTGATCATTGCAATCTTGAAAGGACCCATACTAATTAACAACATGAGTCGCTACTTGCTAAGGCTTCACAAAGTGTGAGGCCTAAAAATTGATCCCCATTAAGGCCTGAAAAAAAGAGAAGACGGAAAAAAACTTTAAATATATTATTGAAACTGCACCTTCAGTAATACTCCGTACTACTTACTCCATCGATACTATCTTAGACGCTCATAGAAGACAAGCGTCTTCTGTTCTTAGAAGTTTGTCTTGAGCCTGATCCTACAGAACTATATTAAGATGAGCTAACTTACGGAAACTCGCCGGTTGCAGATGTTTCTGCAAACTGAATTATGTTGTTTAACAGTTGCAGTGCTCAGTATTGGCTGAACACGGGTTGATTTATGAACAATGAATGTTTCAATCAGTGGCGAAGCCAGAAGTTTTTGGGAAGGGAGTCAAAATTGCTTGAAGAAGAAATTATACTTATTATGTATAGAAATTCAAAATAAAAGGGGGTCAAAATGATATAGTAGTACAAATTTGTCAGAAATGAATTTAGTCTATTTTCCAAAATACTCCCTCCGTCCCAGCTCACTTGACACTTATTTCCATTTTGGGTTGTCCCAGCTCACTGACACTTCCCAAAATAGCATACTTTTTATAATTTTATATTCACTCTACCCCACCACTCATTCTCTCTCTTCATTTTTCACCACTCAATTTATTCAACTAACACTACTATTTACCCCACTTATTCTCTCTTCATTTTCTACCACACGTTTTTTTTTATTTTATTCATTCTCCTTAATTATTGTGCCCACCTCATGGGTGTCAAGTGAGGTGGGACAGAGGGAATATATAAGTACTAAAATGACATTTTCCAAAAGTCAAGGGGGTTTACCGACCCCCATCGACTGTGCGTGGCTTCGCCACTGGTTGGTCAAGTTTTCTTCTCTAGTTATATGTGTTTAAGAAGAGAAAGCTGAGGCTTCGAACAGTTGAAGAAAACTCTGCCTGTCTGTTACCATTGGAAGAAACTCGCTTCTAGATACTATAATATGGTACTACTCCCTCCTACTAGAATGAGTGTCCATTTTCCAAAAAAATATAACATAATATTGTACCTATGAGCGTCCATTTTCTACGGAAGTTGGTAAGTTCACCTCTTTCAACTATTTTAAGTTATAATTTGCACTAGCAATAATATAATGTGCTCATTAATGTATTTATGTAACTATAAAATTGTCTAAAAAACAGCTCCTTAATTTATGTGAGACACTTAAAATTACAATCGTTTTGGGATGGAGTATCAAAGAATCTGATTATAGGGATAGTAAAATACTCCCTCCGTCCCACCAGAAATAGGATGTTTTGCCATTTTGGGTGTCCCATTCGAAATAGGACATCCCAAAATGGAAAGGTTTTATTTTATTTTTTATTAATGAGACTCACTTGTCATAATCGCAACAACTTTTCATTTATTATTCCCTACCCACTTTCTCTCTTCTTCACACTCACAACACTTACATTTCAAACCACTTTTTCTAATAAAATATTAGTATTCCCTAATCCCCGTCGAGAGAGAGAGAGAGAGAGAGAGAAACCTATTTCTATTTCTGGTGGGACGGAGGGAGTAGAAAACATGTTTTAAGGTCATTATTTGTTTGATTTTCCAATTGCTATATAGTACATCAAAGTATTGTGACAGCATTCTACTATGTAGGATGGAACTTCAAGTATATTAAGATGCTTGATTGATTGATTTTTTGTTTTTCCAGCTATGCATCCTATTGGACAGATAAAGAAAAGGTTACACAAAAAAGAAGTGCATCCTCTGGAACCCAGTCCCCTTGGGGCGGAAGCAAAGACTACTTGTCCGAGCTTTTGGTGTGGCGACCACCAAAAGACTTGGCCAAAAATCGAGCTTTCTGGGCCACGTTGGTACTATGGTTGGGTCTAGTTGGAGCAGCTCTCTTTATTCAAGGATGAAATAAGCATATTAGAAGCAATTTGGCACGTCTTTGGCTTGGTAATTGATGAAGTCATATATATGCTTGATTGTTGTAAATGTTAATATATCATACGTCATAAATATTTGTGTTCATGTATAAGATAGAAGAAAATGTAATTATTCTTTATTCTCATTCGTTAATCATTCCCTTCAATGTGTTATCTGGTTCACAACCCCACACAAATCTGTTTCCTGTTTGTACACAAAGCGTGCAGATTCATGGTCGGCCATTAGCGATTTGGCGTGTTAACGTGTGCAGTTAAGGGCGTATGATGCCCTGATTGTTTGGTTTATCCAGCTGTACTCGTGTAGGACGCTGGTGCTCAAGGTTTAAACCCAATGGGTAGTCGTTTGTATCTGTTAAGTTTGTGAGTTATGAAGGATTGATTTATGAAGATTTCATATTGTTCTCATTACTCTGCGTTAGCTTTTTGGGTGTCCATCCTGCAAAGTGTTTTTTTTGGGGAAACTAGTTTCTCCATATTGTTCTCGTTACTCTTGACATTGTATCTTTCTTGAAGAGTAAATGGTCATTTTGAAAATTTTGCTCTCTCCTCACACCCAAATTAGGGGGGACATTGATTTGCCGGAGATCTAATATTCACCCTCCATTTAGAAGTATTTTCATCTAGTATATAACCGTTTTAGTGTAAAACATGTTTTCATCATTTAAAATGTAAAACGTAATCTTTTAACATAAAACAAATTTTACACATATTTAAGTGTAAAGCAAGTTTTTCATATTACTGACTCATTTCAAAATTTCAATAAAAAATGAAAAATAACAAAAATGTAAAAAAGAAAAGAAATTCAATTTTGGGCCCAACATCTCAGCCCATTGAACTAGTAAATCAATGAAAAGTATAGGGGTAAAACGGTAAACGAAAAATCCCTACGCAAGCCCCTCACAATAAACAGCCGCAAACCCTAACCCTCATTTCCCCCATCTCAGCCGCTGTGTGTGTGAGAAAGAGAGGAGGGACATCCATCAACAATGACGACCCGCTTCAAGAAGAACAGGAAGAAGAGAGGCCATGTCAGCGCCGGCCATGGTCGTATCGGCAAGCACAGGAAGCATCCCGGAGGTCGCGGTAACGCCGGAGGTATGCACCACCACCGGATCTTATTCGACAAGTACCATCCCGGTTACTTCGGTAAGGTCGGTATGAGGTATTTCCACAAGCTCCGCAACAAATTCTACTGTCCAATCGTCAACATCGACAAGCTCTGGTCTCTCCTTCCACAAGAAGCTAAGGACAACGCCACTGCCGACAAGGCTCCGGTGATTGACGTCACTCAGTATGGGTACTTCAAGGTGCTTGGAAAGGGAGTTTTGCCTACGTCTCAGCCAATCGTCGTGAAGGCCAAGCTCGTGTCGAAGACTGCCGAGAAGAAGATCAAGGAAGCCGGCGGAGCCGTCGTCCTTACTGCTTAGGTTTGCATTTATCTTTAATTTTTATGATTGTTAGTGATTTTGAAAATTTTGATATGGATCTGCTTGGACCAATTGAAGTAGATGCTTATTTTTATTTTGAGATTGAATATTTTATAATTGAATGTCAAATGTCTATGATTGTTTTTGAAATCAATCACATGATTCACATTACGGATAAGTTATGCATTTTGCCTGCGGAGTTGGTTCATAAATTGTTTATTCTTAGTAGAAGAACCATGTAGCTATAATCTCATCCAGTCCAAGTAAATAGGAAATATAATTTAGGAGCTATTTTGATGTAAAATTCAATTGCAAGTGGAGTGATTTTGGTTTTCAAAGTCTAGCCTTATATGCAAGTATTGGGGATATGCTGTTTCGGATTATTCTAATGTTGGTTAGTGATTTCCTTGAGAGGTATTTAGCATTACCGGCTGTAGACGTGTAGTATGGTTCGGTGTTATTTGTGTAGATTATGGCTATAGACTATAGGTTCTACTAACGCTTTTGGTAACGGGGTATTCACATAGACCGATTTTGTTTTGAAGGAAGCTATGGACCGAAGTTAACCATGCAAGATTGTACTCCCTCTATTCCTATATGAGTTCCTAAATGAATGTCCATTTTCAAGATTTTTATTCTCAAACTCTATCCCTAAATATGTTTCTTCCCCAATTTTTTTACTAAATATCTTTATACTTGCAAAACTAAATGTTCAGAAAATAGATAACAAGAATATTTATAAATCTTTGCCATTTAGTTTAATTTGATAAAAAGTATAGATTTTCACGTGTCTTAAAATGAAATTTGGACAATAATTTATTTAGGGACGGAGGGAGTATATATCAATATTAGTAGGATGTGAGATTTGTTAAATGCTATAGGCTGCATGTTTATAAGTTGGTGAGGGACATGGGCCATAGATTATTGGTGTTGTCTATCTAGCTACTTTAACTCAGTAACCAAGTTTGATAATGGGTTATTTAAGAGGGTAAAGATTATCAATTAGGAGAGGTTTCATTATCTCTTCTATCAGTGATGTGTGAATTTTAGACCAAACACTGGGGTTTTGGACTAGTTGAGTTGAGTTTTCCTGGCCTCAATCCCAATTTCATTGCGGCCTTTTATGGTGTATGCACAGCCACCCTTTATAGTTTGGCCAAGTTTCTTCTACCCGTCTGGCTTGTCAGATCACCGCTTCTTAGAGAACACATCATTCTCATCTGTTTGTTTTGCTTTTTACATACTCCCTCCGTCCTACCTCACTTAGGACACAATAATTAAGGAAAAAGTAGTGATGGCAATTTGACCGAACCCGAAGGCAATCCGCCCCGAAAAAGTAGGGCGGCTCGGGTTGCAATTTTCATGACCTGAACAGGTTAGGGCCGGGTTTGGGTTTTGATATTGACCCGTCGTGACCCGACCCGCACCCTCATGTACAAAGTCAAGATATTATGTTAGGGGGCAACTCCCATTTAGTCCCTCATTAGAATCTAAATTACCACCTAGTCCAAGGTAGTTTCAATATTACCACCTAGTCCAAGGGATATTAAAAGGGCATGAATGCCCTTACTAAATGACTGGAAATTACATGATTACCCCTCCCTCCTCAACCTTTCACCTTCTCACCGGTCAACAACTTTGACCGACCGGCCGACCACCACCTCCGGCAGCCTTTTTCCGGCCACCTTTTTCCGGAAGTATTTTCCGGCCACCATTTTCCGGCGACCATTTCCGGCCACCGTCTCCGGCGGCCTTTTCCGGCAAAATTTCCCGGCCACCGTCTCCGGCGACCATTTTCCGGCCACCATTTTCCGGCGACCACCTCCGGCCACCATTTCCCGACCACCGTTTTCCGGCAACCACCTCCGTCCACCGTTTTCCGGTGACCACGTCCGACCACCATTTTCCGGCGACCATATTCCGGCCACCATTTCCGGCGACCACCTCCGGCCAACATTTTCCGGCGACCATTTTCCGGCCACCATTTCCCGGCCACCATTTCCGGCGACCAAACAACTGTGAACTAATCAGTAAGTTCACAGTTGTTTAAGAACAAGTTCACAGTTGTTCTAAAACAAGTTTACAGTTATTCCAAGAACAAATTCAAACATTAAAAAAAAAAAAAACTATTTTTTTTCAAGAACAAGTTCATAGTTGTAAGTTCGCAATTGTAAGTTTGCAATTGTAAGTTCGCAATTATTTCAAAAACAAGTTTGCAATTGTAAGTTCGCACTTGTTCCAAGAACAAATTCACATTTATAAAAAAAAATTACTATTTGTTTAAAAGAAATTGTTCCAAGAACAAGTTCACAGTTGTAAGTTCGCAATTGTAAGTTCGCACTTGTTCCAAGAACAAGTTCGCACTTGTTCCAAAAACAAGTTCGCAATTGTTCCAAGAACAAGTTCGCAATTGTTTCAATAACAAGTTCGCACTTGTTCCAAAATCAAGTTCGCAATTGTAAGTTCGCAATTGTTTCTATAACAAGTTCGCACTTGTTCCAAAAACAAGTTCGCAATTATAAGTTCGCACTTGTTCTAACAAGTTCGCAATTGTAAGTTCACAATTGTAAGTTCGCAAATGTAAGCTCGCAATTGTAAGTTCGCAATTGTTCCAATAACAAGTTCACACTTTTTCCAAAAACAAGTTCGCAGTTGTTCCAAGAACAGCTTCACAGATGTTCTAACAACAAGTTCACAGTTGTTCCCAAAACAACTTCTTTTTTTTTTCAAAAAAAATTGCAGAATAGTGTATATTCCCAATACTATTACATGTTAATATCTTTTGAGTTGTGTAAAAGTAATCAATCAGCTATTTTTGAACTAATTAATGTAGAATATCATTAAATGACAATCATTATTCCCAATACTATTACAGTTAAAAAAAAAAAACAAAAAAAAAACAACAACAACAAGATCCATACCCAAATTTCCCTTCTTCCATTCCCTTTTATAGACACATCCAACCTCTGCCATGCTCAACCATCACCATTCACCACCACTTCCCATCCCTAACATAACCATAAGAATCAAATTTAATTTTACAATATATCAAACTTGTCCAAAAGTCATCTAATAAAAAGAATAGCTAAATTTGAAATTCAACCACTTTACAAATACCAGAAACCTTAACAATACAATCAACAAATTCACAGTTGTACTCTCATTTCCCAAACAACAACAACAAAAAAAAAAAAAAAAAAAAAACAACAACAACAACAAACAAACCGACTTTGAGGGAAGTCGCCGGAGCTAGCGGTGACCGAAGAAAGAGTGGGGGAGGGGTGACCGGTGACAGAGAAGGAGTTGCAGGTTCGCCATTGAGAGAGAGAGAGAGAGAGAGAGAGGTGAGGGCTAGATCTGTAATTGCCGGAGGTGGGGAGGGGTGAACGGAGATGGTGTAGGGGTGGCCGGTGACGGAGAAGGAGCTGCAGGGTCGCCGGGGTTAGGGGAGGGATGGGTCGCCGGAGTTGGCCAGCGATGGTGAGATGGCTGGGCGATTTGGTTGAATCTGAACAGTTGGCCGGCTGGAGCTTGTTGGGTTGAGAGGGTGAGGGACGCATTTGGGTCGGGGAGGGAGGGTCGCCGAGGTTAGGTAGAATGTCGCCGGAGATAGGGGTAGCGATTTTTTTTGGGTTTTTTCCAGTTCGGCCGTCGGCCATATCTACGGCACCGGACATATTTTGGAAGATCCCAACGGTGGAAAGTAGCGTTTAGGTGTTGCGAACTCCCTACAGAAATTTGAAGACGATCCAACGGTTCAATCATCGGGAATCGTCATTTTTCTGGACGGTCCTGGGAGTGTGCAGATTTTCGAATTTGATTCGGCCGCCGGCCATATCTCCGGCGTCGGGAATTATTTTGACGATCCCAACGGTGAAAAGGTGCGGATTGGTGATGCGCAAGTGATCCAAAAATTTGAAGACGATCCAACGGTTCAATCATCGGGAATCGCGTTTTTACAGTCCGAATTCTGGAGGTGCAGTTTTTTGTTTTTGATTCGGATTTTGGCATCTTGGCCGGAATTTTTCGACGGTTGTTGGCTCGTGGTTGTCGCCTAGAACTCCTCTAGGTTCAGCCATGGCTAAGGAGGGCGTTGGTACTGGGAGAAGGTCGCCGGAGATAGGGGAGATGAGGGGTCGCCGAAGGTGGGGGATGGAGGAGAGTGAAAACGCAGTGTGATGGTCGCCGGGGTTCGGAAATCGAGGGGAAAGGTCACCGGAGGTGAAGAGGAAGGGTCGCCGGCGATGGGGAAGGGAAAGGTCGCCGGAGGTGGCCGGATGGGGTCGCCGGAGGTGGGGATGGAGAAGAGAGAGAAAGCAGTGAAAGAAAGTAGAGAGAGAACGCAATTTGCGTCTGAATGTGAGGAGGGGAGGGGTTTCTGTTTTAATTGAAAATAAGGGGTAGTTTCGGGATTCTATAATTTTAATGGACTAGATGGGAATATTCAAAATATGCGTGGACTACATGGTAATATTAAAAATGTGCGTGGACTAGGTGGTAATTTAGCTTAGAATGGGGGACCCTAAGGTAATTTTCTCTTATGTTAGTTAATCATATTATATGTTCAATTTATTTTTGTAGTTGTTTTTGAGTTAGGTTTGATAATTTTAAACTAATTTCTATAAATAATTAAAATTTAAGCTTAGACATAGATGGCCCAAGCAAATATGAGCTGAAACTTTGTAATTTGAAACGCTTCGGGTCAGGTCGATTCGGGTTCCCTTGCATTCGTGTCGGGTTTCTCCCTTTGACATTAGGGCCGGGTTCGGTTTTGGCGAAACCCGACCCGTTGCCATCCCTAGGAAAAAGAATAAAATAAGGAAAAATGTGTGGTAGAAAATGAAGAGAGAGAATGAGTGAGATAAATAGTTGCATTGGTTGAATAAATTGAAAGGTGGAAAATGAAGATTGAGAATGAGTGGTGGGGTAAATTCAATTTTTTTTTTTTTTTTTTTTTGAAGTTGTAACTATATCATTCATTTAAAGGCAATTGCCATCGTTTACAAGCCATACAAATTACATCGTAATCACAATGGTCAATTTTTCTAGTCTACTACAATTATTGAACATGGTACCTAACCTTTGTCCCAAAATGAAGGTTGAAATTGCTCTTGACGAGATCAATTTCAACAATCATTTTGGACGGAAGGAGTACAGTCTATGACAAGATAGGCACACAAACAACTCGTGTTGGGCAGGAGATAGATTACCAGAATCCATTAGAATCAATTTCGACATCCATTTTGGGACAAAAGGCGTATAGTCTATGACAAAGATAGGCACAAAAACAACTCGTGTTGGGCAGGAGAAGATTACCCGATACCATTAGAAGAAACTATCTGGTCCTTTAAAACTCTCGTGCTCTTGTATAACTCTTATAAACACCGTGGATAATGTGTAACAGTCATAAAAGCGAATCAAACAGATCAGACTGAAGCACATCCATCTCCTTTAAACGACGACTATTGGATAGTAGGAACATCTGTAGCCTCCACCAAACTCAGAACGGGTACTATTGGTTGCCTAAGCGAAGGCAGTTGGATAGTAAGAACATCTTTACGCCGAATCCGTTTTTGTGTACCCGGTGATCTAATAGTTACTCCATTAAGGTTGACCGGTTGACGTAATAATGTGATCAATGATGCATAACTGTTGAATCAGATACAGTGTGTTACATAGTAAAAGGGTACATGTGTACTACCGAAAAAAGAAAGAGCTGCGTCACCTTTTACAAGAGTTTTGCATTACTTCAGTCAAAGAGGATAAGCTACACTCATTTTTGAAATCATAATAAGTTCATAAATATGGTGCGACTGTCTCAAGCAAATACCATACATATCCTTGCAAGTAAAATACAATCAAATCTAGATCGTAAGGATCAATTTGATTGTAGAGCCGTATGCAATGCATAAAAGATGCCTGTACGGTTGTTCGATTCTCTCTTTTTTTCTTCTTATTCTCGTCTCTTTCTTTCTTTGGAACATTATACTTTACGCTTGTACGACGATTTTTCCTGCTTCATTTCCTTTGGCATCTACTTCACCTCCCCAATGTTTGATTCTCTTCTCAGCAATGGAAGCCTGTGTTTCATGAAAACATTAGCAACAAACATTCAATTCAATTATGCATTTCTCTTTAAGTTCCAAGGAGGTAGTGTAACTCACCTCCTTATTCCAGTTCGTCCGAAGAACGATCCAAAACAAGACCAGCGTCTGCACCACCGTGCCCGTCAACATCCCAATCCAAATTCCCTGAAATTTAATCCAAATACACTCATTTAACCATCAAAAGAGAAACGCGACAACTTAAGTTTGCGGGTACATTCAGAGAATCAATCAAACCAGAAATCAATTTACGAGCCAAGTTTAGGGTTTAGGATTTGAGGTTTAGTTTAGAAGGAAATATACTTACCGTAATGCCCATGTCAAGTTTGAAACCCATAATCAATCCTAATGGGACACCCAATATATAGTAACATGCTATATTCACATAAGCAACAAGAGCTTGCCATCCTGCGCCTATAGCCACCCCTGCATTTGCCCAACACAACAAAAAATTATCTCATTATTACGTGGCGCCACACACACAAACTAGAAGATTAACGCAATCTGGTGCTATAAGAGCTTCCACTGTGTGTGTGTTTCATGGAACTGTCGGGCCCATATAATACATCCACATATACCTGAGATGGCGGGCTGAATGTTGTTAAGGACAATACAGAGTACAAGCAATCCAGTGAGATCGTAAACGATCTTTTGGACTTCTTCGCTATCTGAAAATACTGACGGATATTGTCCACGAAAGATGAGGAGGATCGCACCCATGAGTAGACCGACCAAAAATGCGCTCACCACTACAACCAAAACTGAAAATTTAGCTGTTCTTGGGTGCGCGGCTCCTAATTCATTCGATACCCTTACACTGCATGCACGCACGTTGATTATTAAATGGAAATGATTCGTAACTAATGAGATCATGAATTTAGAACTTTTTCATCGCACACTGCAGCGGAACAACCGTCCTCTAGATTGTCCATGTAATCAATATTTCGAAATTAAATTGGTGGCAAGGTAAAACTAACCTTATTGCTGCATTGAATCCAAAGGATATCATGATGACCCAACCAAGTATGTTTGTGCTGCAATAGTCAATAAATAGATTAGCATGATTTTAATTCTTAAAAAAACTATTTTTATTTTCTTTTTGTTGATGAAAATACTCCCACCCTCCCTGAAAGTCAAGTCCCTCTTTTTTTCATTTTTAGTTTGAATAAAATTTGAGTAATAATTTATTTTACTTTTAATTATCTTAATGAAAAAATAAAACTTGTTATTGATACACAATTGTAAATATTATCAATAATACGTTTTAGATTTTCATTAAGACTATTAAAAATAACTTAAATTATTACTTAAAGTTCATTCAATCTAATCATGAAAAAAAAATGGGACTAACTTTCCCTTCGCGAAAAGGGACCAAATAACTAACCAAACGGAAAACGAAGCGACGGCTATTTCTGCATTCTTGAGATATCCAGCGAAGAGGACCAATGACATAAAGTACCATGTCTCCAAGCTGCAACGAGATTACGAGATTATATATAATTAGTTTGTCTTGCGATGCAAAATTTCCAAAAAAAAAGAAAAAGAAAAAAAAGAGGTAATTTTGAAACAATGTTTTGATAACATGTTGAAAGTTAGTATTTGGAATCAAATAAAACGAACTTACCAAATCATAACTGCGGATGCAACAGAAAGCCTAACAAACCCCCAAAGATTCTGAAAAGCTCTCCATGAAAATCCAGACCAAGCTCGGCCACACGCCCCGCTAAATATATAAACCAGCTGAGCCACCACAATCAACCACCACGAAAAATTCAAAACCGCCGCCCCTCCTGCCAAACCCCACCCCAACTTCAGCATAAACAACCAACTCAACCCCGTGTGCAAAACCAACACCACCATCGCTATATAAGTCATCACCATCATTTTGCTCTGCGACTGCAAAAACTTGGAGATCGGAAAGTTGAACGCGTACGCAAACAGCTGTGGGATCATCCATATAGCTAATTTTCCGGCCACATTTGATAGATCTTCAGTTTGGCCGATCAAAATAAGAATCGGCGTCGCGAAAATGTATAAAAACATTAGAAGAATTGATGTTGCAAGAAGTATGATCCATGATCTTTGCATGTATATGCCTAACATATCGATTTGTCCGGCGCCGTATGCTTGCCCACATAATGTCTCCAGTGCACTTCCCATTCCCACCTGTTGTTACAAGCAACATTGATTTTAATTAGTTTCCCCAAATTGTTGACATTATATTGGAAATTTCAAAATAAATACATTTAGTGGCATTTGAAATTGATACAATTGCATTTTATCCTCAAAATTAATAGCTCTAACGATAGACTCCCTCCTCCGTCCTAAAATGATATTACATTTTACTATATTTTTTTTTAATTAAATTAACACTTGCTTCACTAGTGCTGTTTTTATCCACATTTAAGCCTAAATAGCAGATATGGAAAGATCTTTTTGGGACAATGAAAAATAGCAAATAAGAAGTCATTACGGGACCGAAGGAGTAATAATAGATATCACATCATGATTTATTATACTCAACATGATTGAATTTTGATAAAAATTATTAAAATTTAATTTGGAAAAAGAACTTAAATTAAAAATACTGGACATTATATCAATTTAGACCATCTACAATGGCAAAAAAAATGGGTGTTGAATGAGTATTCACAAAAGAAAAAGGGTTTAATTGCTCCAATGGTTGTTTAATGGGGTTTGTGTGAATGGTTTTGTTGAATAGATTCAACAAGTGTGAATGGGAATGGTGGGCACCGGATTGGACACGCGGCGGCCACACACTGGGCCGCGTGTGGCGCGTGCACACCACGCGGAGACAAGGCGCGTGTGTGCAGGCGGCGAGCCTTTTTTTTTTCCTAGCCTGGACATGTGTCACCTTCTGATTGGCTGACGAGTTATTTTTTTTATCCCAATTATTTGAGCTCAATTATTTCACAGAAAATGTTTTTTTTTTAACACCAAAATTCCTAAAAAAAAAATTCTCTTTAAATTGACGTAAGTTTCATTGTATTCCGACACACAAAAAAAAAAACCCATCTTTTTCTTTAAATGGATCCCAATAATAACTATTTCAACACTAATCATAAAAATAAAAAATAAAAAATAAATTTTAAGTGGTAGGGTATAGGATGATGAGTGGGAAAGGTGTTGAATGGGGATTAAACAAACCATTGTAGGGTGTAAAGTTGAATGAGTGTTGAATGGATGAGTTGGAAGAGAGAGAAGCTGATGTGGAGTGATAAAGTGAGTGTTGAATGGGTTTTTTGGTTTAATCCATTGTACATGGTCTTAGAAGATGAAGATAATCCATGTCGACAAAAACTTGTATGAGAACATCATGACCCATCTCATAGTAGAGATATGTCATTTTTGACCCATGACCCGGATCCATGACCCACAGGCCAATTTTTTAATTTTTTTTATTTTTTAATTTTTTTATATAATTATTTTTGGTTTTTTTTCGGTTTGTCAAAAGTAATAGTTACTATAACTCAATGTAACAAACGTGTTACTTATATGTAACAGTTTGTACATAAAAGTAATACATATATACAGAAAAGTAACATTGTTTTTTATGTTTTCTTCATTTGCCAAAAGTAATACTTATTACAACTAAAATATAACGAACGTGTTACTTATATGTAACAGTGTTTATACATAATTGTAACACATATGTATAGAAAACGTAATAATTCAACATTTTACATTTTTAGAGCTAAAAACACTTGATTAGTATTACATGTAAAAGTATTACATTATCTATAGAAATATGTTATAATTTCTTTTATTAAAGTGTTACATTTACTTGTACAAACAATTACATTCATGTATATGAATTGTTACTTTTTAAATGTTACTTTCAAAAAATTAAATCAAAATACACAATATTTTACATTTTTGCAAAGCACTATTACATTTCAGTATAAATGATAATTACGTTTAGATATTGTTTGGGTTACACGTAATTATAGTTAGTATTACATTTGAAAAAATGGGTAAAACGAGCTTTGTTTTTGTAAAACATGTGTTACGTGTACTTATGAACAATGTTACTTTATATGTATACAGTCATCATATTAAGTTATGGTAACTATTACTTTTGGTAAACGACGGAAAAGCCGAAAAAAATATATAAAAACTCAAAAAAAAAAAAAAAATTGGGGGCCAATGGGTGGTTGCCACGTGGCAGGTTTATGCCCCATGGGTCATGGATCCGGTTCAATGGGTCGGGTTGGGTGGGTCAAAAAACCCCTCTCATAGAAGGACGGATATAAGTGTTCTCATGGGAGACTAGCTCATCCATGTTACCTTTCGGGGGCGTCGGCGGAACCATGTCACCTACTTCTCCACAAAAAAAAAAAATAATAATAACATGTCACCTACTTTGCTAAAAAAAAATAAAAACATGTCACCTACTACTAAGATGTGGATGGTGCGTAGTACGTATCAGTAAGTAACTTTTTTTTTTTTTGAAGGATCAGTAAGTAACTTTAAACACACGCGTTAGAATTTACAATTGACATGGAACGAATTAATTGGAACGGTACGTTTCGGCCAGAGCGGAATGGAACGAATTTATAACTATGGTACCTACATTTAATTTGCATCCTTCCGTCTTTAAAAAAAAAAGTCAAAATTTTATTTAAAATATATTTTTTCTTTATTTTATTTTTTATACAATTTAGTGGTCAAGATTCAGTATATTTTTGTAATCTTTTTTCTAAATATTTAATTCTACAAGTATAACTGGACTTGTACTAAAGATTTTTTTATTTTTTTTGATAAAAGTGCATTTAGATAGATTTATTTTTTTTCAAAAAAGATATTCATTTTGAAAGAAAATTCTTGAAAATGAATATTAAGTTACGGACAAGATTAATTTGTCTACGTTTTTATAAATTTATTTATAAAATTTAAGATTATCTTACTTATTTTAAGAGTGAAAAAATTTGACATTCACTTATTATAGACCAAAATGAGAACTGACCATCATTTTTATGACAATTACAAAGTTAGTGTAGATCATAAGGAGTAATTAAATTTTAAATTATTTACAAAAAGCATAAAAAGGCCAAATCGAAAATTTTCAATCAATAATAAAGTCAAGAAAGTATTTTCTGCAAAAAGAAGAAACCTGAATACGGAAATGATATAAAAATGCGGAGGCAATTAACACACACCATGATTCCCAAGGAGAAGCCGGCGATGACCGAGTTTTCGACGGAGACGGCAGCTAGCTCGAGAGTGCCGATGTGGCCTGCAAATGTCTGAGTGATGGCGCCGAGTGAGTACTGACACACCGACGTGAAAATGGCCGGGCCAGCGAGGTACCATAGCTTTCTCGACTCGATTCGAAATTCTCTGGCAAAATCTCCGACGCCGGTGATCGGAGCAATGTCGTCGGAGTCGGCAATAAAGGATGAACCGATTGAATTGTTTGATAATTGTGGAAAGTAATCTACTGGCGGTTTTTCAGCCTCTCTGGGAGAGAGAAGGGGATGGTTATTGCTGTTTTCCATCAGAGAGATTTTGAGAGAGAGAGAGAGAGAGAGAGAGGGAGAATTTGGATTTGGATTGGAAGATTTGGATCTCAAGAAGATATACTTCCATAGTCAACTCAGCTATAAATTTTGCATGCATAATACAGCTACCTACCTCCATCGATCGGAATATTTAATCTCACTCTATTTTTGATAATTGTTCCTCAAATTTCATTCCCATAATCTAATCTTGCGAAAAACGCGTTTTTCCTAACTCTCAGGGAAAACGTGTTTTAAAAAAAAACGCGGTGACATTTTTGTAAATATGTTGAACTTCTTTAAAAAACACGCGATGACATTTTTGTAAATAATTGGAACTTCTCAACGGTTCTAGATATAATTATAAAATCTTCTGGATATGAGATTGATAACTAGAACCTTTGAAAATGATAGCCAGAAGGGTCATTTTTGTAAATAATCGGAACTTCGCAACGGTTCAATATAAAGCCTTCTGTATATGAGATTGATAGCCAGAACTTTTGAAAGTGATAGCCAGAAGGGTCATGTATATCAATATAAAGCCTTCTGGATATGAGATTGATAGCCAGAACCTTTGAAAGTGACGTCAGAAGGTTTTTTCTGATTTTTTTTAGAGTAATAGAAGTGTTAATAGATAGCCAGTGACAATGTTTAGGATAACCAGTTGCTGTGCTACAAAGGTCTAGTGAGTGTGTTGAGGACCGCCAGATAATTTTGAAAAATATGTTTTTCCTAACCACTAAGAAAAACGCGTTTTATAGGAGACCAACTCTTCATCGGAGTTGGGGAAAAAAATTAGAACTCTTTCTGTTACACAATAAAAGATGACATTTTAGGTATTAATTTTTGTCTCAAATTACTTCTCGTTTTACTATTTTCAAGAATTTTTTTTAATTGTTGTATACCAATTATACCCTTATTAATGATAGTGAATTATCTCTTGCACAATCATTTAATTGCCTAGGTAATTGAAATACTTTAGGGGTATATGAGACTTTCACATGCATTAATTTCATTTCTTAATATATGTGAAGGTATATAAAACGACATATACTTTGAGACGAGGGAGTACTTATTTCCCTTTTAAACAATTATCACAAAAAAATTCCATCGCAATTACAAGAAAACATAAACAAACAAACGAACATACAATCACAGGCTCGCAGCGAGAAGAAAAATCTACAGCTCTCAACAAATAGAGAAATCTACGGATCTCAACGAAAGAGATAAATTTATTAAATGACAAAACAAAAATAATTAAAAATTCTAACATTGAAATTACGAACAATTGTATTGTCGAAAAAAGTGTACAATGATAATAAACAAATAGAAAAAAAAAAAGAGGAAGAAAATGGAAGATTTTTTGTTGATTGAAGAATTGAAGGAGAAAAGGAAGGAGACGATCGAACCGGAGGAGTTGGGGACGGCTTCCGAACAAAGAAGTTAACTACTCTCTTCGTCCCATCTCATTTGAGACTTAGGTGGTGTTTGATGTATTAAGCACTTGATTCTTAATGCTTAATGGATTGCAAGGTATAATTTGGAGGTAAGGTGCCTTGATAACATTGAGCTCTACAGGTTGAAAGTTCTATGAGACTCTTATTGGTTAAGCAATGATTTTGATTCTCAATCATTAAGAGTCTCACGTAACCTCCAACATCTATACCTCAATGTCATCAAAGACACCATACCTCCAAAATATACTTTGCAATCTATTAAGCATCAAGCATCAAGTGCTTAATACATCAAACACCACCTTAGGTTGCGTTTGACGCATCAAGCACTTGATGGTTAATAGAATGTAGGGTAATTTGGAAGTAGAATGCAATGATTTAATTCTTTCATGAATATGTCAAACACCTTCTTAATGATTGAAAATCATTATCCTTGCTTAATGAATAAGAGCCCCACTCAACACTCAACATCTAGCGCTCAATGTGATCAAATGCATCCTACCTCCAAATTACCCTACATTCTATTAAGCATCAAGCATCTAGTGCTTGATGCATCAAACGCAACCTTAAGAGGTGGGCACAATAACTAAGAATAAAATAAAATAAGAAAAATGTGTGGTAAAAAAAAAATAGAGAGAATGAGTGGGGGTAATAGTAGTGTTGATTGAATAAATTGAGTGGTGTAAAATAAAAAGAGAAAATGAGTGGTGGGGTAGATTCAATATAAAATTATTAAAATTTAGTTATTTTGGAGTTAAGACGGACTAAAATAAAAATAATTTTTTAAGTAAGCTGGAATGGCAATAAAAAATGGCTAGTTGATAGATCCTTCCAGAACGTGATAACACGAGATGGAGTCTAAATATCTCTATGATGTGGCGTTTTAGTTAGAAAGTAGAAACTTTGTAATCGATTCAGAAAAAAAATACTGCTGCCTCTGTTTTTAAATGAGTGTCCAAATTTCATTTTAATGAACATCTGAAAATCTCAATTTTTTGTACAATTTGGTGGCAAAGATTCGTATATAATCTTGTGATCTCCTTTTCAAACATTTAGTTTTGCACATATAAAGAGACCAATGAAAAAAATTCAGAAAAAAAAAAACATTTAGGGACAAAGTTATGTTTAAAAAAGACACTCATTTTGGGACAAAGATTTTTTGAAAGAGTTGGTTTTGGGGGAAACTAGTTTCCCCCTAATGTTAAAAAAAGACCGGTTTTGGTATAGGAGAAACCGGTTTATATATAAATCACGGTTCAAGAGTATAGGGTAAAATATGCGATCTTTTCGGCTGAGTTTTCCCAGCTTCCGCCATCTCTCTCTCTCTCTCTCTCTCTCTCTCTCTCTCTCTCTCTCTCTCTCCGTCGCCATTGCAGACGAAAGGAGCTTAAAAAAAAACGATTAAAAAGGTATGAATCCTTAAGAGTTTGTTCATCAGTTATCGCATTTTTTCTGTTTGAAATTGATATTCAAATGAGCTAATTGATCTTATTGAAATTGATTTTCTCCTTATAGAAGATGAAGATGGATATGGAGATAGTAGATCACAGATGTTATTGAATCAGAGGAGAGTGAGATTGAAAAAGATAATGAAGATCAATTGGAAGAGATGTATATCTTCATTTGGCTCAAAAACACCAAATCTACACTTAATTTGAATCATGTGGTCGTTTGCTGCTCAAATTGAAATATAGATGTTCAAACTGTTGAAATTGAAATATAATTGATTTGGTGTAACTTGTTGTTTTAGTATAGTAACTTGGTGTTTTGGTGTTGTGACTTGAAGTTTTAGTATAGTAACTTATATTGTTTTAGTATTGTAACTTGGTGTTTTAGTATTTTAACTTTATATTTTAGTACAATAACTTGGTGTTTTATTAGTGCAGTCTGATAATAATCAAGTTATGCTGTATCAGATCTATACTTGATATTTTAGTAGTGTAACTTGGTGTTTTAACATACAAACTTGATATTATAATAACCATGCAATTTTTATTGAAATAAGCATTTTGAACATCAACTGATAATATAACTTGGTGTTTTAGTATAGTAACTTTATGTTTTAGTACAGTAACTTGGTGTTTTATTAGTGCAGCCTGGTGGTTAATCAAGTTTTGTTGTATCAGATTTACACTTGGTGTTTTAGTAGTGTAACTTCGTGTTTTAACAGACAAACTTGGTATTATAATAACCATGCAATTTCTTTTGAAACAAGCACTTTGAACATGAGCTTATAATACAACTTAATACACATGTTTAAAAAACAACAAGTTAATAACTTAAAATAATAAGTTTGGACTTAAAAAATAATAAGTTTGTATTTCAAAACAAAACGTTACAGTTTCACTGATTAACACACTTTCTAGACCTAGTTTGTCTAACATATATGTTGCAGTCGAACTACCAGCTTTCTTCCTCTTCTTTTTCTCGTTGTCTTTGCTCCCAACAATCTTGTCAATGTGATCATGTTTGATTCCCGGAAAGTCTTCAACTTTATTCAACAAAGACTCCTTTTGCTTGTTCAAATCACTGAGTACCAAATACCAAACTCAAAATGCCTAATCAAGCATCACAAAAACTGAACAAAAAAGACTTGAAATCAACACAATAATCGAACAAAATAGAGTGAGAATCAAGCGGAAAAACTTGAAATCAATACATACCTCCATCACACCCTGGCTTCACTACGCTTTTCCTCGTTATTTTGCTTTAAATCAAACGGTAGTTTGCGTCAAATAGAGTGAAATTAACGAACGACGCAATGAGAATCAAACAAATTTTACTTCAAAATGTAAAAAACGAACAAAAGATTAGAAGGTTAAATGTAGCCTTCACCGGTTTTAGAGAGAGAGAACGGCGCTGTGTGTTTTTGAGAGAGTGAAGGTTTGCGATTAGGTTTACCAATTTAGTAAACCGGGTCAAAACGTGGGTTTCAATACCGGTCCGCTATGCCGCTATGTGTGTGTCGGTTTCCCCTTACCAAAACCGGCCTTTTTTTAACATTAGTTTCCCCCAAAATTTTGTGTTTTTGAAAATGAACACTCATTTAGAAACATATAGGGAGTAACATATTAAAGATTGGGCCAAAATACGTTTACCCCCACAATGTATACACCGAATCCCACTTTGCACCCCGGCGCGAATTTTGTCCCAAAGTCATACCCAATGTTTAAATAATCCCACTTTGCACCCCGGCTCCTAACGAAAGTTAGAAATTTAACAGAATATTTAACGAATGGACTAGTTTGTAATGATTATTACTTTTTAAGGGTCAAAATTCAAAGTTTTAAATATAAAGTACTAAAAATTTATTTCTTTTTTCTAAATAATTAACATTATCTTAAATTTGCTATAATTAATATCTCTTGAAAATAATACTAATTTTTAAGCAAAAATATTTTTTAAAAAGCAATATATTTTTTTAAATAAAAATTTAGTACGCTTTTTTTATTTTCTTAAATAAAATTATTTAAAAAATTAAGATTTTTTATATTTTTCAAAAATATAAAATAAAAATTTTAAATCGTAATATTTTTAAGATTTTTTTGTTTTAAAAAATAAAACATTATAATCCCTCTGTCCCTAAATGACTGTCTATTTTCAAGAAATTTTCGTCCAAAATGAGTGTCTTTTTTTATCATAACTTTGTCCCTAAATATTTTTTTTAAAAAAATAAAAAATCACCGGTCTCTTTATACGTGCAAAGCTAAATGTTTGGAAAAAAAAGCGTACTAAATTTTTATTTTAAAAAATATATATTATTTTTTAAAAAATATTTTTGCTGAAAAATTAGTATTATTTTCCAGAAGTATTAATTATAGAAAATTTAAGATAATATTAATTATTTTTAAAAAAATAAATAAATTTTTAGTACTTTATATTTAAAACTTTTCATTTTGACCCTTAAAATTTTGGACGAAGATTTCTTGAAAATAGACAGTCATTTAGGGACAGAGGGATTACAATGTTTTATTTTTTAAAACAAAAAAATCTTAAAAATATTACGATTTAAAAGTTTTATTTTATATTTTTGAAAAATATAAACAATCTTAATTTTTTAAATAATTTTATTTAAGAAAATAAAAAAAGCGTACTAAATTTTTATTTAAAAAAATATATTGCTTTTTAAAAAATATTTTTGCTTAAAAATTAGTATTATTTTCAAGAAATGTTAATTATAGCAAATTTAAGATAATGTTAATTATTTAGAAAAAAGAAATAAATTTTTAGTACTTTATATTTAAAACTTTGAATTTTGACCCTTAAAAAGTAATAATCATTACAAACTAGTCCATTCGTTAAATATTATGTTAAATTTCTAACTTTCGTTAGGAGTTGGGGTGCAAAGTGGGATTATTTAAACATTGGGTATGACTTTGGGACAAAATTCGCGCCGGGGTGCAAAGTGGGATTCGGTGTATACATTGGATTGGGGGGTAAACGTATTTTGGCCTAAAGATTGTAGGTTCTCTCCAAATTAATTCATTCATTATGATGAGTCTGACCCAAAAATCATTATGATATCCATTTTAAATATCTCACCATCTAAACAACGTGAAACTTTGTGGTGGAACTAGTCTTCAATGCAACTAACCACACTACCACAGTCCGCATCCTTGTTTAGCTCCACTATTACTATCCCGTCCTGAAATTATGAGTCTGACCCAAAAATCATTATTATAAAAAACTTTTTTTTTTTTTTTTTTTGAAAGTTTTGAAATTTAAAATGAGACGGAAAGAATATCTATTACTATTCCGTCTTGAAATTATGTCTAGTTTTTATTTTATATTAAAATAAATACTACTCCCTCCGTCACGGAGTAAGAGTCCTACCCCTCATTTGCACGCTTATTAATAAATATTGGAAGTGATATAAATGTTGTGAGTGTAAAAGTAAAGTAGGAGAGAGAATGAGTGGGAGAGAATAGTGAATTGATTGATGTTGTGACTATAAAAGTAAAATAGGAGAGAGAATGAGTGGTGTAACACCCATCGAATTTCTTGTTAAATATTTGACATATTTGTTAAATTCTTGAACTTGCATATTATGTGCTAGTTTTATTTGGGTTAATTTATTAACTGCTTTAGAATATTAAGATGGTTAAATGTTTAGTTTTGACTTTTGGGTCATTTGTGAAAATTTGACTTTAGGGGCCTTTTTGTTAAAAGTGAAACTTGAGGGGCCTAAGTGCAATTCTTTGAAAGTTTAAGTATATCAATTGGGGTTGCTTTCCTCAGATTCATTTTACCCAAATCATTTACGTATACTCCTTCTGTTCTAAAGCTAGGGTTAAAAGTTTTCCCTATTCTCGACTCCTCGAGTTTAATTATCCCTCCGTTCTTGATTCTGATCCCAGATTAATATTCGTGGCGTTGACTAGAGCGTTCCAGGTCGAACAGAAATAAGTTTGGGTCAACTTGAATTTTGACTAGGTAAGTTATTAGCTCCCCCTTGCTTGTAATAACATGCATAAATGTTATTCTCGATACTTGTGAATGTTAATTTTGTGTTTGGGATGATTTTTGTGGTTCTTGTAATTGTGGGACAAAGGGAGTAAAACCCTACTGTGTAGTATAACAAGGGAAACTTGAACTGGGTGTTTGGGACTTGATTATGTTCCTAGGAATTGTCTAAAATGATAGTAAAAAGTTACTCCTACGCTTGGGACGGACAATTCTAAGCCTGGGAAAGAAAATTGGGTTTGCTGATTTTTGGACCAGGCGCCCGCCCGGTTGGTCACCAGGCGCCCGCCCATTTGACCAGAAAGTTATGGGTTTTAGGAATTTTGGACAAGCGCCCGCCCGGTCCATGATGAGCGCCCGCCCGGTCCCCTGTTCCAAGTAAAGTGTTTCAAACCTAAACTAAATTGAAAGCTTATCCCTCCTAAGGCATATAGCCTTAGTATAAGATGTCCCAGCAAGTATAATTGTACCTTTTGGGGGCATTAGAACTTAGACTTGAATATTAATACTTATAGAACTCAAATGAGAACTTAAGTATAAGAGTAGTAACTATTCTTTATGTCTAGAAAGTGCTATGAACAAGCACTAATGTGTTATACTTGTTGTGAATCTAATGATTGTGCACCTTAGAGGCATTAGCATAAGGTCTTAGACTTGAACATCCTAAGAATAGGATTGGGATTTTGTAAGAGTAAATGTATAACTCTTATACTTGTTTGAATGTCCAAAGATTGGGATATAACTTGAAGTATAAGATATTTAAAATCTTGTACATGGCTTGAACATCCATAGAAATGGATTAAGACTTGAATATAAGATAATAAAATCTTGTACATGGCTTGACACCAATACATATGTATGGTAGTGAACTAGGAAGTGCTATGAACAAGCACTAACGTGTATGAGACATGTTCTTGTTGTGTATGTGCAATCATTGCATACATTTGCTTGATACAAGGTGACTTCTTGACTACTTGAAGCATGTTCCTTGTTGAGCTAGTCCACTACTTCTGGATTAGTTCTTCTCCCTTAGTTCAAGTAAATATCTACTTGTACCTTCTTGTGTGAGTCCAGCTGGTTCTCCTTGCTTGTTCGAAAATGTATAGGTTCACGCTTGTCGCGAGAGCTGGGGCTTAAATGACAATCGGGTCCCTATGTATTTCCGCCTGACCCCTTACTACCGGCCATAGTAAGGGCATAGCTTCCTTAGTTGGAGCAATAAACCTGACTTAAGTGAATGCTAAACTCCTGTCTTGAACACCTCGTGAATACTCATGAGTACTGATATTGAGAATGACACTGGTTACCGGGTCTTCTGATACATACTGAATAATCAGTTCATGTTATTGATCGTGATTGTCAAAGTAATACAAGCTACGACAACAATGGTATTCTTGGGAGGAATAAAGAAGGAAGCAATATCCTTATAACTTGCTTGTTTAGCTTTATGTGCTACTTGATGAGTGGCTTAGCCTCTCATATACTTGTTACTTGATGATACTTGATATATAATTACTTGAGTATCTACTTGAATTGCATGATAACATGTCATGTAGTTGCATCTAATAGCTTACTGAGATTTATCTCACCCTTTATGTGTTTAATTGTTTCCCCCCCCCAGGAAAGGAAGGATAGTGCGCAGTGAGGCTCGACATAGTTGGGAGCTTATTTCGCAGGTCGTGATTATTTTGGGGCTTGTGTCCTTTTACATTTGGTGAGGACGATGTTCTAAGGGTTTGTAACTCCTTATTTTGGGGTAGACAGTCTTGTTCAGTTCATGTTGTCACTAGACATCTTGTATAGTACTCTTGATGCCAGCTTATGTGCTAGGCATGTTTCCGCTGTGTATGTATTAAGTTTGATTTTAATTTTCTTGTCTAGAACTCGTATTGTGAGCTAGTATAGCTCCTTACTCTAGAGTATATATCATGTCAGTTTGTTAAACAAATGTCATTAAGTTTCTTGTTCCTCGTTAGGCACTCCCATCCGGGTTCGAGGTTCTATTAGGGGATCCCGGAACCTGGGGGCGTGTCAAGTGGGGTGAATAGTAAAGATTATTTGCCATTTTAGGAATAGGACTCTTACTCTGGGACATAGCAAAATGCTAAAGGTGACCAAATTTACCAGACCGGTGGTTGGAGTGCACCCACTGGTGTAGGTTGAAAAGCAGCTGTTGACCGACAACCTTAGTTTTTTTTTTTAACCTTTGGTGGAAGTCTGCGTCATCCATGGGTGAAACTCCTAGAGGAAGTGTACTTCGAAGTTCGAACTACAATTTGAAACGCTCGGACACTTTTCTAAAAATAAATTGGACACTGTTTAATATTGACATTCAAAAAATTCGCAAGTAGAATGTATTAACACACTTTTCTAAAATTTGAACTAAGATTAATAAATTACTTGGTGATGGATCCAAGAAATTAAATGGTGAAGATACACATAATCTTTTCCAGAGCATGGTCAATGAAAGAAGCTCCGCAGAACTAGCATTAGATTAAATTTTCATAAGTCCCTGAATTTTTTATTTTATTTTTAATAAAGACATACTAGTACAATTTACTTTATTTTCAAAACGTCTATACGAGAAAATTTTATTGCTCAAAAGCCCTTCGAAACACAATTATCAGAGGCTTTATCGATTATATACATGGGTATCAAAGTGTCTAATAGGCGTGTCTCAGAGCAACGGGTAGACCTTAGAGATTTTTTAAAAAAATGAGTAACTCTTATAAAAAATAAACGTTTGGCTGAACGGGTTTTGAGAAAATGCCCTTAATATAGTTCTATATTAGTGAATTAATTTAGGTGACAATAAAGGATCTAAAACCGTTGCAACAATGTTATTACTGAGTCCAAATCTCCTCCCTCCCTCTAGTGCTCTCTCTATGCCTCCTTATTGTGATTGGTCCAACTCATCATTCATATTTACACTTACCCACCCTCATCTCTCTTTCTTAATTAATTGACAATCCAATAAAACCCCTGCCTAAAGCTAACGCCTATCTTCTCTATCCTTCATCCCCCACTAAACAATAAATATCAGGATCATACTTTGCTTTTATAATTTATCTGCAAGGTGGGTGAAATTTTGAATAACTAACTAAAATGGAAACTTGTCATCATGATTTTTCAAGAAACTGATTTAATGATTTGTAGATATTGATGGAACCCTCATTTAAAATTTTATTAGATCATCAATGATGGTGTATCAATAATAAATTTTATGATTTCAATTAAACAACTATTTTTTTCTAAATCTTTAGTCAAAGTACAATTTTATTGTTAATTATTTATATCATTAAATTGCTTTCATTATTTAAACATTAAAATTACATCTGGTTATTACTTTTTTATTAAAGTCATGTTTCTTTTTTGGTCATACTATTTGATTCAATTTATCTTAAGTTATATTAGTAATAATAGCATACTTATCAATGTAAAATATATTAATGAAACAAAATAATATGGAAAATACTAAGAATATTATTTTGGTGCAAGATTTAAAGTAAAATGATTTGAGATGGTGAGAGATATTTGGTGAAAAAATTGCACCATTTTAGAGTAATATTGCAATTTTTACGCTAAACCGTTTGAGATGATCTAAGTATTTGGTGGGTGAAATAGAGAAGAAGAGAAAACAAAAGCGTGGGCATGGATGTCTTAACGGGCTGTAAGTTAATTTAGAAGTTAGGAAAATAAGTGTGGGAAAGTGTAAATATAAATGATGAGTTGGACCAATCACAAGGAGGTATGGAGAGAGGCACTAAGAGGAGGGAGGAGATTTGGGTCCGTTATTACTCTCTCTGTCCCAAAATACTTGTAGTTTTAGGATTTTCACATAAATTAAGAAAAACAATCAATACATGTGTAATAGACTAAATTACCATTGGAACATTTCAAGTACCAAGACAATTTAATTCTTTTACAATGACAACCACTATCATAAATAAGGGTATATTTGACAAACAATGCCAATGATGTCTAGATAATAGCAACACTACAAATATTTGAGACAAATTTCAACCCCTTAAACTACAAGTTTCTTGGGACGGAGGGAGTAGCTATTATTAAGAGTGATAGTTTGGTCGGTTTTCACATTACTGATAAATTTTAAAAAAATAAACTTAATACATATCACTGTATCAGTTTATTTTCTCATTTCCACATTTTTTTTCCATTACACGAAAAACATGTACTTAAAAAAAAATACTAAATTAAACATTAACTAATTCATTGTTGATGGAGTGGGTTTTCGGTTCAAGAAACTATTGGAAAGATCGGTTTGATATTGTAGTCTAAAATAATAAACACCAGAATTTTGGATCCACTTAAAGGGCATTCTGGTAATTGAATATATATTTACAGCAGGAGTATTATATACCATTGGATAGATAATTGAGTCTAGTTTCATACGCAAGAAACGGATCATCATTCCGAGTTTTCTACATCAAGTTATGGTCATTTTACTAAGTGTTGTGCAGGTGGACAGATTCATCCGAATTTTGACAAGTCTTTTGATCTTTCATATTTCTAGTCAATCTTATCATCAAGTAATTAATTCATAGTTTATCTACTTAGTATTTAATGTTTTCCTAACTTGGAGGGATGTTCCAAGAGTAGTATAAATACCCTAAAACATGCAATTGTAATGGAGTGAGTTGAGATAAAAATATATTAAGTCTTTGTGACTAGTTTAAGAAGATGGATTTCTTCTTGTTTTATCTTATCCCTTAGGTTGGGTTACTTTGGGTGGTGATTTGACTCATATTCTTAGGTGGATTCCTTTGAATATCGAGTTCCTTAAACCCTTGTTTGTTCACTTGTGCTACCTCCGATGTCTTCTCCATTTTTCCGGCATCATACACTATCTGTCTCATAATTTTTTTTTTTAATTTGTCTCCTAATCAATGTAACATTTTGAATAAAAAAAATCTTAGTGTTGTAGTAATATTGTACAAACAATTTATAACTAAATAAATCAGTTTATAAAAAATAATAATTTAATTGTCACGCTTATTACGAGAGGAAAGAAATATATATGCAATACACTCATTCGGTAGTTAGATAAATAGAAGGAATACATTAATTTAGATCTCTAATCATGTTCATGATGTTGCATTGAGTTCAAAAATAATTTTAAAATATAAATTTGTACACTCTATGTACACTAACTCTTTATTATCATGATATATTATATAAGAGCAATGCTAGGGGCACAAAATAAAGTCACAAAATCTTGCTCACAACATGAAGTGGCGATATTTTATTGATTGAATCGATAATGGACCCGCCACACTCTAATTAAAAACACCAATAAAATCTTTACACCTAGGATTTTGTGAGCAAGTTTTTGTGACTTTTTTGTGCCCTAATATTATTCATTATATAATGAGTTGGAGTAACATTTTATAAACATAAATGTTGATGGGTAGCTTTGGGGTAGGTGTAGCTGAAGGATACAAAAATTGAGAGTTTTGGTGAAGTTAGCTAATTTAGGTGAAGCACTCTTTTTGCGTTCTTTACTTATCCATCAAAGAAGGTTGATGAAAATTCTTAAGAATAAATATATAATGCTCGATCCTTTTCCAAATAGATAGTTTCATTTTAATTTTAAGATCAATTTGATTGAATTTTAATTAAAAATATATGAGAGTTATGTCGTAGATAATCTTAAAGATACTCACTCTGTTTTGAAAACATAGTCTTATAGTTTTCAGCAATTAATTTGTTTGGAACTCGGTCAAAGATTTAAGAAAAAAAATAATTATTCAAATGATATTCCAAGAGTTACTATTAATACCATTTTATGAAAAAAATATAATAATAATTTTTAGATTTTCATTATGATTAAGTTAATGTCAAATTATTGATCAAAATTCAGTTAAATTTACCGGTAAAAACAAAAAAAATATAATTGTCATTTTGGGACGAAAGAGTACTAGTGTAATGGACAAATGATTAGTGTAATGGTAATAACTCTTTCCTCTGATTTCAACTACTCAAAACCCTATTTCACTCAAAAAATTAAAAGGAAAAAAATTGTCTATTAAAAAAGATGGTGTATGAAAGGAAAATTACAATTTTGTACCATTAAGTTTACATGCAGTTGCGTACATAATGTACTAAAAGTTACGATTTAGGCCTTTATATTCACAATTCGTTGCGATTTAGGCCTTTATATTCACAATTCACTGCAATCTGGTGCAAAATTAGACGGTTGTTAAAATATTTAACAATATTGACAGTAAGGTTGACGAGCAATTTCAACAAATTTTCAATTGTTACAATTCTGTTAATTGTAATTACAACACACCTACTAAATTCATCTATGGAAAGGACACTAATATTCCCTTTATCCTCGAGAAAGAAAAAAAATAGAGAATTTTTCTTAAAAGCCCTCCGTACAAACTTTTATTAGTTATAAGGACTTCAGATTTTTTTATTTCTCAAAAGCCCAGGAACAATTTTTGGACCTTAATACCCTCGTTTATAAGGGCTAAAGTAGCCGGTTTGGTGGAGTTACGATTCATTCCACAAATTTCATTCTCTCTCTTCGATCGGCCAGAACCCCTCTCTCTCTCTCTCTAGGGCGCACGCATAGTCGAAGGAACTCAAAAATTCCACTGAATTTCTTCTTCAATCAAAGGTAATCGAATATATTAGGGTTAGATTCATACTATCTTATGTATAAATTGTTGAATTCACTCTCTCTAGGGCACACACAAACATAATCGAAGAAACCCCCAAAATCGCTCCAATTTCTGCTGAAATCGAGTATTATTAGTAGATTTGAAGTTAATTTTTAGTTTCTGAACTACTCGTTTGTATGCTTTAGTGAAAATTTTCTAGTTAATTTGATTGGTTTGAAGTGTCTGATACTTCAAAATATATGGTGTATCAACAAAAATTCTGTGTCTGAGACATGTACCTTCAAACATTTTGTGTCTGAGACATGTAACTTCATTTTATAGGTCTGATAACTAAATAGTTAGTTTTATATGTTTTTAGATGACGATCAAACATGTGGCTAAGAGGAGGAAAACTAAATTGAAAGACACTATGCTCAGAGATGAGGATAGTCCATCTTCCATGGACTTTGATAAAGTTAAAAATGGACTTCAATTAGCTCTGCTTAGTGATGATGAAGAAAAGACTCCATCAAAGAAAACTGATTCAGAGTATAGTGATTCACAGCGCACTGATTCAGAAAAGGAGGATAGCAAATCAAATGAAACTCGCCCACGAAAGAGGAAGAGGCCAACAAAAACTCATTCAAAGGTATTTCAAAGATCTATAATTAGAGTTTTTGTGTTTAATATATATTAAAATAGTATTGTGTCACATGTATCGTACATAAAAATATTTCTATTACAAGTCCTGTTAACTGAGTATTGGAAGTGTTTAATATATATTAAAATAGAATTGTGTCACATGTATCATGCATAAAAATATTTCTATTAAAAGTCCTGTTAACTGAGTATTGGAAGTGTGAGTCATGACTCTGACTTGAATTGTAGTCTTGTACCACATGTATCATACATAAAAATGTTTCTATTAAAAGTCCTGTTAACTAAGTATTGGAAGTGTGAGAGTCATGACTCTGACTTGAATCTTAGGGCTGTGTCACATGTATCGCACTCAAAACATTTCTATTAAAAGCCCATGTTAACCGAGCATTTAAAGTGTGAGAGTCATGACTCTCACTTGAATTTTAGGGCTGTGTCACATGTATCATACATAAAATATATTTCTATTAGAAAGCTCATGTTAATCGAGCATTGGAAGTGTGAGAGTCATGACTCTGAATTGAATCTTAGGGCTGTGTCACATGTATCGCGCTCAAAACATTTCTATTAAAAGGCCATGTTAACCGAGCATTTAAAGTGTGAGAGTCATGACTCTCACTTGAATTGTAGGGCTGTGTCACATGTATCATACATAAAATATATTTCTATTAGAAAGCCCATGTTAACCGATCATGGCAAGTATGAGAGTTATGACTCTTACTAGAATCATAGGGGCTGTGTCACATGTATCGTACATAAATATATTTTGATTAAATCCCATGTTAACCGAGCATTGAAAGTATGAGAGTTATGACTCTTACTAGAATCATAGGGGCTGTGTCACATGTATCATACATAAAATATTTCCATTAAAAATCATGTTAACTAATTATTGGAAGTGTGAGAGTCATGACTCTGACTTGAATCTTAGAGTTGTGGCACATGTATCGTACTCAAAATATTGCGATTAAAGCCCATGTTAACCGATCATGGCAAGTATGAGAGTTATGACTCTGACTTGAATTATAGTGATGTGTCACATGTATCATACATAAATATATTTTGATTAAATCCCATGTTAACCGAGCATTGAAAGTATTGAGAGTTATGACTCTTACTAGAATCATAGGGGCTGTGTCACATGTATCATACATAAAATATTTCCATTAAAAATCATGTTAACCGAGCATTGAAAGTATGAGAGTTATGACTCTGACTTGAATCTTAGAGTTGTGGCACATGTATCGTACTCAAAATATTGCGATTAAAAATCCTGTTAACCTATCATGGCAAGTGTGTGAGTCATGACTCTGACTTGAATTATAGTGACGTGTCACGTGTATCATACATAAATATATTTTGATTAAAGCCCATGTTAACCGAGCATTGAAAGTATGAGAGTTATGACTCTTACTAGAATCATAGGGGCTGTGTCACATGTATCGTACATAAAATATTTCCATTAAAAATCATGTTAACTAAGTATTGGAAGTGTGAGAGTCATGACTCTGACTTGAATCTTAGAGTTGTGGCACATGTATCGTACTCAAAATATTGCGATTAAAAGTCCTGTTAACCGATCATGGCAAGTGTGAGAGTCATGACTCTGACTTGAATCTTAAGACCGTGGCACAGCTATCATACCTAAAATATTGCTATTAAAAGTGATGGTAACTGAGTATTGGAAGTGTGAGTCACGACTCTTACTTGAATCTTAGATTTGTGGCATGTGTATCAGACTAAATAGTACTATTAAGGTCCTAATAACTGATTGAAAGTCATCTATCATACTAAAGATTCATATGTGTTGAGACCTGATATTATTTTATTTGTTATTAGATCGGAGAGAACAAAGTTGAAAAGCGGACCTATCCTACTAGGGGGTCAACTGGATCAAAACAAGTTCAAAGTCCTTCATTTGAGAATAGTTCTGACAAGGGCAGCGCCGAGTCTAAAAGTCCTTCAAAGGTGAAGAAATCAAAAATGGGAGGTAAATCAACAAAACAAGCTATTCCAAAAAAAGGAAAAAGTCCTAAAGGTTTGAGAAAAAGGGTGAGAAAGACTTTTGGTTACCGATCAAACGTTCAATCAGTGTTTAAAATGATCATGGAATTAAAATTGAAAACAATTCATTTGGAAAAGTTGAAGAAATCTCCGTTTTACAATATGTTCAACTCCCTTCACAATAACCTTGAAACCAAGCAGATCAAATTGGATTTTATGATTTCAGAAATTATAAGATGTTACAACATTGAAGAGGAAAACTTCAAACTAGGAAAAGTGAATTTATCTGTCACAGCAAAGGATGTTGCAATAATTTTTGGAATTAATTGTGGGTCAAAGGAGTTGGATTTAAGGAAGAAATTTGAAGCGAAGTCATATGGATTGATCAAAAGGCGATTTTCAACTTGCCCAACAAAAGTCAAAATAATCAAAATCAAAGATGTCTTGAAAAGTATTTGTGAGAGTGAAAAAGATGAGGATGTCGAGGATGTCGTGAGACTATTGACTGTGTTTGTGTCAGCAACACTATTTTTTACAACAAAAGGATCACATATTCCTGCTTCCTACATACATTATGTGGATGACATTGACCAGATGAAAAGTTATAACTGGGCACAAGCCATACGTGACTACCTAATGCATTCTGTGAAGGAACTACATGATAGTCCACTAAAAGTTACGGGATGCGTCTCATTGTTGAGTGTAAGTATAATTTAATACTTGTCTTTTATTTTTTTGATCATTTATTATAACTACATTATTACTAACATTTGGATGATCATTTTGTTATACAGTATTGGTTTAGTGAGCATACGACAATTATGGAACCAGATAGGCAACTTTTACCTAGGTTCATGAAATGGAATTTGCAAAAGAGACAAGATAACTTCAAGGTTGAAAAAATTGACCCATTGGAAGAAAGTCAGGTTAGTTTCTAAATCATACTTACATTTTATATGTACATGTTGGTTATTGATTCTAAACACTTAATTTTTTTTTGATATGAGTCTAAAACTTTTGAAAACTATCATATATTACTCTACGATACTTAAGTGTTATGAGACATGACTCTCAGACACTTAAAAAAGTCTGATATATGAATCTCAGACCTTTCAAACTCTAATTTTCAATTTTTAAGCTTTTAGTTAAAGTGCTATTAATATTTATAAATTTTTGAATAGGTTATTATAGGAGAGCTGGATTTAAATGATGAAGAGAAGACTATGTTTGAAGATTTTGTGTTTTTCAAAGAGAATGAAGCTTCAAATGATAAAAATGAAGAAAATAATGATGAGATTGAACGTGAGCACATTGAGTTCAACTACTCACCACATTGCAACAATAACAGTTCTGAGTTTGACTCATTAACAAAAGTATTAGTCGAGGAAGAGGAGGAAAAAAATGATCAGTTTGATGGAGTGAATTACAATAAAGAAGTAGGAAGAACAACTTTTGATAAGCTCATGGTAGAAAAAATTTGATGATTGCTGAGATTAATGACCTGAAAAGAGAAAAGGATGATCTGAATATGAAGTTGTGTGATAATGAGAAGAAGTTGAGTCGTCTTGAACAATTGATGGAAGAAAATGAGGTTTTGATTGTTGAAATTAATGAACTGAAAATGAAGTTGAGTGATAATGAGAAGAAGTTGATTGGTCTAGAACAATTGAGAAGAGAAAATGAGGTTTTGATTGCTGAGATTAATGAGTTGAAAATGAAGTTGAGTGATAGTGAGAAGAAATTGGGTGAAGCTGAGTTGTTAATAGAAGAATGTGACTCTATGGTCGTTACGATTGCTGAGTTGGAGAGTCAATTGAAGAAAAATGAGCAGTTAATGATAGATAGTGGAGAAGTTTCATTCGCATCTGAAGTAGATGCAGCAAATGCTCATAAAACTATTCAGTATATTGAAAAGAAACTTGGACAGAAAAAGAAAGAAGTAGAGATTTTGAAGATGGCCAATGCAAGGAAAGAAAAGAAGCTTGAAGAAGAAAATGCAGCATTGAAGAAAGAGATTTGGAATCTGAAAAATGTACATGAAGAAGTGCATAAAAAAGGAAATGATGGAGTACAGAAACAAGAGAACAATGAAGATAAAGAAGAAGGGAAAAAAAAAGAATAAAGAAGAAACAAATATCACCAAGTTCACTTGCGAAAAGGGTCATTGATAGAGATCCAGAGAGGAGGAAAAAAGATTATGCAGACTTTTTGGTCGAAACAAAACAACAGAAGAAGACTAGAAAAGAGAAAAAAGATGGAAAAGAGAAAAATGATAAAAATGCTGGAAAATGTGAAAAGGTTATTGATGTTGGTGAGGAAGAGGACAATACTCGAAAAATGGTTGTAAAACCCTTGCCACCTTTCAAAGCTAAATTCAGCAAAACAACATTGGCAATTGAAGAGGGTGATAGAGATATATACAAGCAATATGAGAAGTTTCTTGGCAGGAGGTAAGTAAAAATTAAATAACTTCAACATTATCTTATTTTATAATTATTATATGATTTCTTCATAATGACTTACATTTCCTTGCAGCGGTACGTTATGGCGAGCAGGGAACTCATTAGTTTCTCTCTTAGATATGTGGGAGTTAGCACATGACTCTATGACATCAGAATCGGTATCATAATTTAATGCTTTGATGATTAATTTTTTTTTTCAACAATTTTCGAAACACATTAACAAAACCATTAAGGGTCTGAGAGACATGTCTTAGACCCTTAAAATAGTCTGTGATTTATATCTCAGACATTACTTTTTGTTGCAAAGCAAAAACTGATTGGTGTGTGATACTTAAATAAAAACTATCTTGACATAGTCTCCATTAACTCTGAAGTTATATCTGGGTATTTGTAATCAATTTGAACTATCTTGGCAGATATTGGATGGATATTTGGATATAATGAGAAGAAAATACGAGAAAGATCCACCCAAAACTGGTTCACAGAATTCATCTGTTGGAATAATCACTGCGTGTGCATCTGTAAGTAATGTTATGTTTTGATTAACTGGCCTGTTACTCATGTCTCAGACCATGCATGTTTCTCATGTCTCAGACCCATAATGAGTATGTAAGTTTGGGTTGGTTTGTTTATTTTGAGATAATTATTCTAACAATTTTTTTAACTTTTTTTTTAGTCATACCTTAAATGGAAGAAAAGAATCTTGTGGATATTTTAGTGGATAAAGTGTTTAAAGAACATTTGGCTGCTTCCAAAAGGTTCATTTTGATGCCTATTCACACAACATCAGGCAATCGTACTCATGAGCACTGGACTCTCCTTGTTCTCGATGCAGAGACAGGAGAATTTCTTTACTACAATTCCTTGAGGGAAAGAAAAGGGAAGGATAAGTATGGAGTAAACTACTTTTCCGCCCCTCGTACTATGGCCCCAACATCAATTTGACACTCGTACTATTGAAACAACAAATGTATGATGCGTACTATAGTTTTATTAGCAAAACTAACCAATTTACTATTCAGTCGTTAACTTTTTTTAACACACGTTATTTTTTAACGAGCATTAATTTATAACTAACTTTTGTTATCTCCATCAAAACCAAATCGCATATGTAAAAATCGAATTCCGACTTCGTTAACCGTTGGATCGTCGTGAAACTTCTGGGCTTTGGTCGCATCCCTAGACGCACATGATGACCGTTGGGATCTTCCAAATAATTGCCGGAGAGGGAGAAATGGCCGGCGGCGAAAACTGGCGAAAATCTCCAAAAATTCGCTATATTAAAATCAAATTCCCGCTTCATTAACAGTTGGATCGTCGTCAAATTTCTGGGGTATGTTCGAATCACTCAGGCGCTCATATTGACCGTTGGGATCAGTAAAATAATCAGCGGTGACGGAGATATGGCCGACGGCGCAAATCCGGCGAAAAACTCAAAAATCGCCCCAAAAGTTAGTTTTGTTAAAATAAATTAATGCCCGTTAAAAAATAATGTTCGTTAAAAAAAGTTAACAAATGAATAGTAAATTGGTTAATTTTGCTAATAAAACTATAGTACGCATCATACATTTGTTGTTTCAATAGTACGAGTGTCAAATTGATGTTGGGGCCATAGTACGAGGGGCGGAAAAGGAGTTTACTCGATAAGTATGCACCAGATGCAAGACTTGTGGTAAGTACATAACAAATATAATTGATCTGTTTTTTTTATTCAAACACACATTTAATTATTGACAAAATTTGTATTATTTCAGTTCAATCATGTCAGGCGCATAATGAAGTCATCTAAGCCAAAAGACTTGCCAAATTGGGAGCTAATCCCGGAAGTATTCACAGAAGTAAAAACAGCACCACAACAAAGATGTGGCAGTTTAGATTGTGGAATATTTGTTTTGATGGAAGCTGTAGACGTATATGAAAGAAATGAAGTCAGCACAAGTTACGAAAATGATGCTCCTCACCTGTTTAGAGCTAAAATGTTTCATGATTTTCTGGCTGATAAGGATAATGTAACACCAATTATGTAATTTAATTGTGTATGTTTTCTAGTGTCAGGGAAGGAAAAGTAACTTTTTTAATCTCAAGTCCGGAATAGCATATTTTAGAAGAAACAATTAAACCTTGATACTATTTGTTGTTTGTTCAATGTTAAAATTCTGTTAGTTATTTCATTGTCACACTGTTTTATAACTTCATATTAGTAACTTGGTTCTGATGTATTTTTGGTTACTAAGGGACAAAATACATGTCTGATGTATGTGTCACATTTTAGTGTCAGGGAAGGTCATGGGTTAGAATACTATTTGGAAGATTTGTGTTGGCTTATTTACACATGCATGCAACTATTGTGCGGGGATTGGTGTGGCAGTCTCAGTTGGGATTGGTGCGTATGGGAACTATGTTGTTGTTTCTTGAGTATTGTGGAAAGCAACTTGTAAGATGGTCATTGTGGAATGAGACCAAAGATCTAGAACAAACAATCCGAGCGTCGTGCTACTAGGTCAAGTGGTGGAGTGGTGGAGTATTTCACTCTAGATGGCCCCATTTGATATCGTCGTACCCAAGAATAAAAAAACTCAACTTCCCCAAAACCATAAACCCTATACCATGAATCCTAAACCCTAAATTTTAAATGGTAAATCCTAAATCGTTTATTGTGTATTTTAAACCTTAAAAACTCAAAACCCTTAAGTTGTAATCAATAAAAGTCATAAACCATAAACCCTATACCATGAACCGTAAACCCTAAATTCTAAACTGTTCATCCTAAACTGTGAGCCCTAAACCTTAAACCCTAAAAATTGAACACCTCAACTCCTAAACCCTAAACCATCCCTAAACCCTAAAAATTGAACACCTCAACCCCTAAAACCTAAACCCTAAACCTTAATCTCTTATACCTTAAACCTTTAAACCCTAATCTTCATTAACCATGAGAACTCAAAACCCTTAAACCATAATTACTAAAATCATTTCCAAGACATGTGTCTCAGAAAAAACAAAGACATATGCTAATTGAAACCCTAGCTCGACCTTTCAATTTTTCGGCGATTAAAGGTAAGTTTCATCCCTTAAGCCACGGTTTAAACCGTAAAATCAGACCGTGGTTCAAACCGAGCCGAGCCGAACCGTGATGTTTTAGCTCAGCTTGGCTTGGACTATTTTGTGGTTCAGCTCGGTTTGAGATTTCTCCAAACCGATGTATACCAGTTTGGCTTCTAAATTACCCAAACAAAGCTAAACTGAACCATTTCCACCCCTAATAAAAACACTGAGAGCCATGTCGCAGACCAATAAAATACTGAGAGCCATGTTGCAGACCTATAAAAACACTGAGACACAAGTCACATGCCTATTAAAAAGACTGAGAGACGTGTCGCAAACCTTTAAAAACACTGAGAGATGTGTCATAAAAACACTGAGAGACATGTCATAAAAACACTGAGTGACATGTCACAGACCTATAAAAATAGTGAGAGACGTATCTCAAACCTATAAAAATACTGAGAGACATGTCGCATACCTATAAAAACACTGAGTGACATGTCACAGACCTATACAAACAGTGAGAGACGTATCTCAAACCTATAAAAATACTGAGAGATGTCGCATACCTATAAAAACACTGAGAGACATGTCACATACCTATAAAACACTGAGAGACGTATCTCAGACCTATAAAAACAACGAGAGTCATGTCGCAGACCTATAAAAACACTGAGAGACATATCACAGACCTATAAAAACATAGAGACATGTCGCTGACCTATAAAAACACTGGGTGACATGTCTCAGACCTATAAAAACATAGAGACATGTCACAGACCTATAAAAACACTAAGAGACATGTCTCAGACCTATAAAAAAAACTGAGAAACATGTCTCAAACATATAAAAGCACAAATAGCCATGTTAGAGACCTATGAAAATAGTGAGAGACACGTCACAGGCCTATAAAAATAAAAAGACTGAGAGCCATGTCATAGACCTATAAAAACACTAAGATCAATGTCACATGTCTCAGATCAAACAAAGTGTCTGAGACATGTGCCTCAAAACAAAACAGAAATATTTGAGACATGTGCCTCAGAAAAACAAAGAGTCTGAGACATGTCTTTTTTATATAAAAATATATCAACATATCATTAAACATATGATTCATGTCTGATACATGACTCTCGGACATTTAGTTTGTGAATAAAGATATTTTTTTTATCAAGAATGAGTATTAAAAAGGAGTGAAAAATCATAAACAACAAAAATCAAAAAACATTTACTTATAAAACCAACTACATCTATATCCAACACAAATAGAATAAATTCCAATAATGTGTATGTAATAGCAGAAGTTCAACTTCACAATAAAATCACTCGTCTTAAAAATCTAAAAAATGGTTTTTCATACTTAATCAAATAAAACTACTACAGTGTTTCTTGACATGTTTTTTTGTTATGAGTTCCTACTCGTCCACAACGTCCACACTTCATCTTTCTTGTCACATATTCGCCTCTTGATGGGATACGCTTTATCTTTGGCCTGCCAGGTGCACGTTTTGTAATTGGAGGGAGTATAAAGGTTCCTTCATCTTCAATATTTGGTGGCTCGCCAAATGTAATCACTGAAGGAATTGGCAAAGAATAAGACTTCTGGTAGTAGTCAGTATGAAAATATGGCTGCACAAAATCCAAGGGGTTATCTTTTGTCTTGAACAAAACAGCAACAACATGTAAACATGGAAAACCCTCAAACTGCCATTTCCCGCATGAGCAAGTACACTCCAAAATGTTGACAGACATAGATGGAATGGAGTGGACTTCAAAAATATGATCAGATGATGAAGATATATGCCATGTTCTAGAATTGTCAAAATTTTCCTTATACCTCTTCTCCATTATAGGACACAACACTGACGTCCAACTCAATGATTCATGCCTGCGCTTGGACATTTGGTTCATTAACTTCAGCCTAATATTGTCGATCAATTCTGTAATTGGCAGGCCACGAGCATCTTTAATTTGCGCATTAAAAGATTCTGCTGCGTTAGATGTCATCTCTCCATATCTCTGACCTTTGAAGTACACATTAGCATAGTTGGCAGTAGGAAGGTTATCTAAAAACTCATGGACCTTGTTACTCCCTTCTTCCAATATTTTAGCATATTAATACTGGAATAGTTCCTCTGTTGGAGCTGCAGCACATTGTCCAAAGTTGAATAATATATTTTTCTTTGTTTCCTTGCCATAGCCACTCATTTTCACTTTAAGGTTATTCTTCATATGGACCATACAAAAAGAGTGGTATGAAAAGGGCATTTTATCCTTCACCGCAGAAATGATGCCTGGGTGACGATCAGAGACAAAAGTTATTTGTCTTCCAGCAATAGTAGGCCGAAGTTGTTCAATAAACCAAGTCCAGTTGTCTATATTCTCAGATCCAACAATGGCAAAAGCAATAGGAAAAAGACCTAAGAAGAATGAACAACGAAACTATGTTAGTTCATGCAATAAATAAGAATAATATCCAGCAAATATGTATGGTACCAGGCCTATGTGATAACAATGCTCTGAGATATGAATCTCAAAACAATTAAATTTGATAAAAAACACTTAAAAAACGAAGAACTTTCTTTAAAATATAAAAGCATACCATTGTTTCCATCTTTTGCAGTTGCCGATAACAAAATACCTTTGTACTTCCCATGTAAGAATGTCCCATCAAGAAAAATCAATGGACGACAAAACTCAAATCCCTTTGCACATGCCCCAAAGGAAACATAACACCTGTTGAAATGGCCATCTTCTGTATCATAATCTAGAACCACTATACTGCTTGAATCTAAAGATTTCAATTTTTCAAAATATCGTCGAAGATGATTGAACGACAAAGTTGAATCACCAAATATAGTTTCCTTTGCTTTCTCCACACCTCTCCAAGCAACATTGTATTTGATATCCAAACCATAATCTCTCTTAATCATGGAAACAATTTCAGTTGGACTAATCGATGAGTTACCACGAACAATATCTATTATAATCATTGAAATAAGACCTGAAGAAATTCTTTTACCCATAGAACCTCTACAAACATCAGCACATGTGTGCTCTCCAGTGAACTTCTTTATATATGCGTAGCCATTGGATTTTTCAATCGACGCGTGTATCTTCCATGGACATCCTTTAGTCTCTTTATGCCTACATTGGGCAGTGACACGTTGTTTATCATTTTTGACATAGTCAAAATCAAATCCAATTTGAGTGGCAAATTTACACAAGGCAATGCGAAACTCATTAACCCCCCTTCAAAAAACTGCCCAACGCCTTGGATTTCATTAACCCACTTTGCACTCAACAATTCCTTTTCTGGATGACGAAAAAATGTAACAATCTCATCATGTCTAGTGACAATAGTATTATCAACATCAGGTTGTACACTAGGACCACAAACAGTAGATGTGGAAGATTCGCCAACATATGATTCATTCATTTCAATCTCAATACAATCTATCCCAGCACGTCGAACCATAATAGACATGTTCAAGAAGTCATCATTATTCTCCAAAACACACCGTGGATTTCCAACTAGACAATAAGAAAATGATATGTTATCTTTGGTTGGTAAATGCCACCTACTACATGCATACTCAACAAATGACTGAAAACCATCAAATTGACTTAGCCTCCCAACTGCAGTTTGATCCCCAAACTTCAACAAAAACATAACAACTGAATCCATGAACCTACATAATGGAAACAATAAAACCAAATTCAAAATTAAAGTAAACACTAAGTTCTAGACAAAAACACAAACACTTGGTGTGCATTAACTGAGGGTTCACAGTAAACAGAGAAAATACAGAAAAAAATGTAAATATGAAACAAAATCTGGGATTATTTTTGTTCCATTGCAGTTAGGGAACAAAAGCAACATTACAAATCATAAACAATTCAATTAACAAACAAGAGAAATAGAAAAGAAAATGGTTATGGAAACAAAATCTCACAAAGCAAATTGTCAACAAAACCTGCTATTCGACTGCAATGTTGAAGCGTAGGAATGTGAGGAAGAAGAAAACGCAAGTGAAAATGGAGATCTGGGCTCTATAACCGTTGTTTGAGAATGAGGAAGGAGTGACGTCAGGCGCCCTTTAGGGTTAGAGCTGAGGGTAGAACAGGAATTACAATATTTCATTAATAACACCAGGGACCTAAGACAAATAAATGATCCAACTAGTGGACCCGAGAGAAATAAAGAAAAATACCTGTACTTTTTAGGAAATTTGTTTTGTTTAGAGGACTTTTGGGAAATTTTTCCAAAAAATACATGGCCAATAAAGAATAGATGTCTCAATTCTCTTCTACAACACAACAGTGGCACATTTTAAAGCTGACTAAACGCGTGACAGTTTCATAAAAATTATTACTGCATAACAAATTTAATTCTATAGAAAATCGAATAATTTTCAGATTATTGCTGCAGTTTTACAGCATTTGTTATCAAGAAACCATTATTACATGACATTTTTACGCTTTCTCTACGCCGTTGGACTTTACATCTCCATCTTCCCCTCCCCATTGTTGAATTCTCTTTTCAGCAATGGATGCCTGCAAAAAATTACATTAACAATGTTTCAACTTAACACTTTGTCGATTTCATAATTTTAATATAAATATAGAATTATGCTAAATAAAAAACATAAATATAGCATTAAAACGCTCATACGTTACCAAAAAAAAAGAATTATTATTCTTTCAACACGTAATTACCTCTTTATTCCAGTTTGTTCGATAAACTATCCAAAATAAGACTAGGGTCTGTACCACTGTGCCAGTCAACATACCAATCCATATCCCCTGAAAATAAAAACAAATACAAAATAATTAGATATAAATATACATATATATATACTAATAATTGATGTATATAATTATATAACATTCCAAAATGGTATGGCATAATAGTTTTGTATTCAAATACTTACGGTAACACCCATGTCGAGTTTGAACCCTAAGGTGATCCCCAAAGGGATACCAAATACATAGTAGCACGCGATATTCACGTAAGCCACAAGAGCTTGCCATCCTGCTCCAATAGCCACCCCTGCCATAACATAATCCCGCGCAGTTAGCGCTTTTTCTTTCTCTACCACCCTCGTACATAAACACACTCACACGCCACATAAAGTACTAGATAATAAAAATTAATATGTACCAGAAAGTGCGGGTTGAATGTTGTTGATGACTAGACAAGCTACAAGCAAACCGGTGAGATTGTAAACAATTTTTTGGACTTCTTCATTGCTCGAAAAAAGGGCAGGATACTGGTGGCGGAAGACCAGAAGGATCCCACCCATTGCTAAACCGACCAAAAATGCGCTCACAACTACGACCACCACTGAGAATCTTGCGGTCCGTGGATGCGCGGCTCCCAATTCATTTGATACTCTTACGCTGCATGCGTAAAATAATTCCATTGTACATTTATTAAAAGCTTGGAAGGTTTAATATGGAAATAGTTGAAACTTTAAGGGGGGGGGGTTGAAAGTTTTACCTTATGGCTGCGTTGAATCCAATAGCTAACATGATCACCCATCCAACTATGTTAGTGCTGCAACATTGAGTCAAACATAACAACATTTTTAATATCATAAAACATTTTTAAAAATAAAAATCAAAGTAAAAACAATGTCTTAGAGACGAGTCTCAGACTACAGATCGATGGGCTTTAGAGAAATAAAAAGTTGTAGAATCTTTATAAAAATAAACGCTTAACTGAAGGACTTTCGGAAAAAAAAATACCCATATTAATTAATATATGCACCAATACTATTTTATGAGTAATTTGAAAGGCAAGCTAATTTCAGAATGAACCGAAAAAGAAAGTGCAACCATACTCGCTCTTTCTTTCAGAAAGAAACTAAAAACAGCCACACACACACACACACACACACACAAAAAAAAAAAAAAAAAAGGAAAGAAAGAAAGAAACTAAAAATATTTAATTCCTATATTAAACTGCACCTTTCAATAAGCTAATCATTAAAGGAAAATTTGAGATTTTTAACGTTATGTTTGGATTTGACCTTAAAGTATTTAAAAAGTTAGTCTTTGTTGGTGTTCTTCCCTGTAAGACAACTTTATTGTCACCTGTACTTAAATGACAAGAAAGCGGGAAAAACTACAATTTTTTTTAACGTTATTTTTCTTGTTGTGGAAGAGTAACAAAAAGTAAGAAAATCTTCGTTATAGAATAACGTTAGTCGTCTCGTGGGAACCACAATAATAAGGACCAATTTGCAATTTAAAAAAAAATACTTTTTAGATTGCTAATTAGATTCTAACGTTAGTCGTCTTGTCGTGGGAACCAGAGACAGAAAATAAGTCAGTGGATAGTTGTGAGTGGATAAAAGAGAGAAAAGTGAATATTTTAGGTTAGTAGCAATAAGTATTAGACGTCTAAAAATGGATATAAGTAGCGACAACTATGAGACAGAGGGAGTACTTATTTTCGTTTCGGCGTCTCATATTAATTGTTACATAGTTAAAATATTCAATTTTCTCTGTCCTACTCACTCACACAATTATCTACCGTACTAACATATTTTTTAATAACTTTTGTATGTTCACATATAATAGCGATAAGTTTGGGACGGAAAGAGTATTGAAAACAGAATTGAATTGATAGGCATCCAAAAATGTACCCAAGCCTACGCCTAATGAGGACAAATATGAAGAAGATAAAATCAAATTGAATTTTGTGGTCATGATTCAAATAAGGACCAAATTAGTAATTTTTAACACATCAAGTGTGACTATAATTTTGTCCATGTCTGAGTTATTCGGTTGGGGAGCCAGTGAGGATAAGTTGAAAAATAAGTCAACTAGTAGGTATAAAATTCTTAATTTGTCTCCTTCTCAATTAATATCATTTCCGAAATAGATTTGAAATATAAATTTACTTATTCCAAAATCCATTGTACCTTATCGTTGATGAATGTTCATTTTTTAAAATCTTTTTTTGACACAATTTTTTTAAAAAATATTATTTTACTAAATTTTTTCACTAATCTCGTTGTATTTGGCAAAATTAAATGTTTGAAAAGTGAATAACAAAAATATTTATGAAGCTTTGCCATTAAATTGTATAAAAAAAATAAAGACTTCTAGAATATCTCTTAAAATGAAATTTAGACATTTATATAGAGACGGATGAAATACTTATGCATAATTTAAATTTTCCTTTCATCTCTTAATTAATATTTGCATAAGTTTTTCTTATACTAAAATCAATATCACGTTCCTAAATAAGGAAATTGACTTAATTTTTATCATGATGTAAATAATGTACAATAATTCTTGTAAAAATAAACAAGTTAATGTGAACGTATTATTATGAGACCGAGTAATTATTGTGATATGAATTTAGCATTTTTTGAGGTAAAAATAGTGATTATAAATAGTGACTAACCAGACTGATAGTGAATCGACAGCAACTTCAGCATTTTTGAGATATCCAGCAAATAGGACAAGTGCCATGTAGTACCATGTTTCCAAGCTGCATCAACAATTTTTAAAAGTAAATAAATATCAATCAATTATCTCCAAAATTAAAGTAATACTACTCATCGCATTATTCGTCGTTTTTTGATTGAAGAAATAATTAATATATATATATATATTATATATATATATATATATAGGATCGTGCTCCTGTAAAAACCTAAATATCGTGAGAACCAATATCAATAATTCAAATTCAATGAAATGACTTACCAAAGCATAACAGCCGAAGCAAGAGATAATCTAACAAACCCCCACAAATTCTGAAAAGCCCTCCAAGAAAATCCACTCCAAGCCCTTCCACAAGTCCCACTAAATATATAAACAAGCTGCGCCACCACAATCAACCACCACGAAAGATTCAACACCGCCGCCCCTCCGGCCAACCCCCACTCCCACCTCAACATAACCAACCAGCTCAACCCCGTGTGCAAAACCAACACCACCATCGATATATAAGCCATCACCATCATCTTGCTCTGTGCCTGCAAGAATTTGGCGATCGGAAAATTTAACGCGTAGGCAAAGAGCTGAGGGATCATCCAAATCGCCATTTTTCCGGCGGCTTTTGAAATGTCCTCCGTTTGTCCGATCAAAAATAGGAGCGGAGTGGCGAAAATGTAGATGAACATGAGGAGGATGGCGGTGGCGGTTAGTATGACCCATGATCTTTGCATGTATATCCCTAACATGTCGATTTGGCCTGCCCCATATGCTTGCCCGCATAGCGTCTCTAGCGCACTTCCCATTCCCAACTGTACAAAATCACGTAAAATCGAATAAATTTCGAATAATGAAAAGTGTAATGCTAATTTCTTTTTCTGTTAACTGACGATTGTTAATCGATTAAATATTGACTTGACGCTATAAATCGATTTGAAAACTCAATTTCAACTCATTGTGCATCGGATATGGATTTATGGTCTATGCAGTTCTACTACATAGTAGTAGTTCATTTATTTAGAAGTTCAGATTACATCTTTCACAAATGAGTGACCCTTTCTGGTGGTTATAGGAAGAGTTAAAAGACAATTTTACCCTTAATACGAATGATTATTCTTAAATGACCAGTAAAGTCGATTATGCTGATGTGACGTTTATTTGAAAGAAATTGAGTGAAAAATCAATGAAAATATAAGTCATGTTACCATGATACCGAATGAAAATCCGGCAATGACTGAGTTTTCGACGGAGAAAGCGGCGAGATCGAGGGTGCCCACTTGACCAGCAAAGGTCTGAGTTATGGCGCCGAGAGAGTACTGGCAAACGGAAGTAAAAATGGCCGGGGCGGCGAGGTACCATAACTTTCTTGACTCGATTTTAAACTCCTTGAAGAAGTCAGAGATGGTGGTGATCGGAGGGATGTCATCGGAGTTGGCAACGAAGGAGGAGCTGATTGAGGTGTTTGAAAGTCCCCGGAGGTGATCCAATCCCTTTGGAAGATCATCTTTAGGAGAGAGAAGAGGCTGTGTAGTGTTGTTTTCCATAAGGAATGGAGAGAGAGAGAGAGAGAGAAGCTTGGTTGTGTCAAGTCAAGTGTGAAGAATGGGGATTTGTATTGGTTGGAGAGTTTGAAGAAATGGTTTCCGATGCCAAGTTGTATCCTAGAAAATTAGAAATATTTAGTATAAATATATTTTTCTGCTACAAAACAAACCTCAAGTAACTCGAGTTTATTAAATAATAATAATTATATATAAATAATAGCAATAGTGATGGATATTCTTCTCGAGTCCCTGAGTCTAACACATATGCTATTTGAAGGCAAATAATTTTCAAATCTCTTTAAAGTCATTTGAATTGAAATAATTTCACGTACAGGACACTAGACGGATCTCTCAATAGATGAGTGTTACTCTTTCAAACAAAAAATTTAATACGGAGAAGATGATGAAAATGTTGGAAATTCAAATATGCGAGACAAATTAATTATACTCCCTCCGTGTCACTTTAAGAATTTTAGTTTGACGTACATGTTCATATGTCTTTTGCCGTTTATCAAGGCTTCAATTCTCAATATGTCAAAAAATATCAATTCCCAGCGGATTCTTAGATTTGATTACAAATTACTCGTCTTCATCGAGAACATCCTTGTTGTATAGTGCTTGGAAAGTGATGATGGAAAAAATGAGGATATCGCCAGTATCTTAGACAACGCCTTTGAGGCGAGGTCTAAGAGCGGCTTCACATACACACACATGCAAGGAAGACTAATACCTTCAACAAATGTTGAAACCCGTCTTCGAGAAGCATTTAAAGACTCGTCTTGCATGGTGATGGGAAGACCGTGAGAAAGATGAGATAAAGAGAGGTGACCGACCGGAGAGGGTGGTTCTTGTTTCTAGAGAAGAGTGTACGCCGACGGAGAGGAGACACATTGAGGAATGAAATGATGGGGACATATTAAGAAATCCTTAGATGTTGTGGCGAAGCCACTTGAGGCTCTAGGATCTTTGATCCCCTTAATTTTGAAATTGTGTCATTTTCTCCCCCATTAAATTTTGAAAAATAGCATTTTTATCATTAACAATAGTATTGTTATTTTATTTTTTTTTTATCTAGTAGTTTTGACCCCATTAAATTTTTTAAAAAATACCATTTTATTACAATTTCGACCCCTTCATATAAATTTATGGCTTCGCCACAACATAGATGATCGGAGACAGAGTGAAATTTCAATTGAGAGTCACTATGGTAGTTCGGAGATATAGAGTTTTACGGGAATAATTAAAATTATGTGTCCTGTCTAAACAATGGAAAGTGCTTGAGGGACCTTAGTCTTAATTAGAGGAATAAGCCCATATTTATAATCTAAGTTAGCGTTGAACATGCAAGAGGGATGAGCTAAGCGCCTGTCTGAAATGTTCAAACTTAGATTAAGCTAGAAGCATTATTATATAATTGCAGTTGAAAGTCTATTATTTGAGTCCATATTGAGCTGAAATAAACAATTGCAGTTGAAATTCTATTGGTTCAGTTCATATTGGGCTGACGGAAACAAATTTGCCTTCATATGGAGCGCATATATATAATTGAAAATTATTTTTATTTGATGTTTAATAAATTAATAATTGGGCTTGTAAAACGTCCAATTAGTCTTAAGGTCAAATATGTTTTTTTTTTCTTTTTGTGTTATTTTTTACATCTAGCTATTCAGTTTTCAATCACTTTGTTGATTAATTTGGACCAGTAACGGACTCAGGATTGAAAATGAGTGGGTACATACTACACAAAATTGTGGTACAGTTAAGACAAGAGTTTTTTTTTTTTTTTTTTTTTTAAAAAAAAAAGATAAAATTCTGAAAATAATAGGGACACTGCCACCCACTATTGTATTTGTGGCTATGTGTCCGCCACTGCCTGGGACCTGATAACTTTTACGATCAAGTTCAGTTGCGTTCTTGAAGTTTAAAAAAGAAAATTCTAAAGTTCAAACATTTTTCTTAAATATCAATTTTAGCATAATTTCTCAATTTACTTTTTTGACAATATTCATATTTTGTCATCCGTGCATATTTCTCAAATTAGCCTTTGCCAATATTCAAATTACCTTTTGGAGTTCCCCTCCAACACCCACGAGTTTTTTTACATGATTAACTCTTTTATAAGTACATCTTATAGGATTTTTTTTATTATTATTTTATTTTTTTAAAAAAAGTACCTCTTAATAAGAGGCTCTTTTAGAACTTTGAATTTTCTCATTTTTTTTTTTTTTTTACGTGATTAACTCTGTCTTTACATCTTATACTCCCTCTGTCCCGGAAAGATAATCCCTTTTTTTCGTTGTTACCACAAAGGAACTTTGAGCAATAATTAAGGCTACTTTTAATTATCTCAATGTGAATCTAAAAAATTGGTATTGATAGGATTTATAATGGTGCATCAATAATAATTTTTAAATTTTCATTAGAGTAATTAAAAGTTTCTTTAATTATTTCTCAAAGTTTATTCGTAGTAACAATGAAAAAATAGAGACTATTTTTCTGGGACAGAGGGAGTATTAAATAAAATTACATCTTATATAACATTGATTTTGCTCCTTAAAAAAAATTAAAACAATAAAAAGAATTGCTCATTCGAAATAATTAATATTAGCTATTAATTAAAAAAGAATGTAAATTTTGCAGCACAATCATAACGGCAGGCATGAGCCCTACAAGCAAATGAGTGCAGCATTATGACGGATTATTCCGGTCGAAATTGGAGTGAGACAAACTCTGGGTAAAATTTCTCATGGGCATAGGATAAGCACTATATTTATGGTAAGGAAATTGATATTATATCCAAGAAAATCTTTAGTATTATAAATTTTTACCCAACCAATTTATACCATTTTTTCTCCTAAATTTTAGGCTTCCTCTCATACTAACCAGATTTAAAATCATTTCACTCCCGATTAATTATATAATTTATTTTTTTTTCTTATTTTTTTCAAAAATTAATTATATAATTGAATTTTTTAAGGATATATAATTGGAAAGTTAAACATTAAAAGAGTATAGTAATGATATTTATACATACTCCATTCGTTAGTAATTCCCAAGTCAATTTTTACTCGCATTTAATGGATACATTACATTGAAGAATTACCGAATCGTATATTTTTCTTAAAAAAATAAAAATTGAAACTAGTAATGTATAATTGCTACTCCCTCTGTCCCGGAATAAATGTCACGTGTGGTCAACTAAGTCGAACTTTGACTAAAAAAAGTTAAGAAAATTTGACCATTTTTATAATATTTTGAAAATGGTTATTAATTCATCAATATAAACATTATTCACAACTATTTTTGAATTTCAATGAAGATAAACAATTTTCCATTAAAAATTGGACAAAGTTTAACTTAGTTGACCATATGTGACATTTATTCCGGGATAGAGGTAGTACATAATATGATTTTTATTTTTTTTTTGAATTAACCTCCTAATATTTTGTTTTTACATGCTATCTTTCTAAAATCTTTATAAAGTATTATGTTTTTAGTGAATAAATATTTATAAAATAAAACAAATTGGAGGATTTTTTATATATTTTTTTGGAAAGAATTGGTTGGATATTATAATTGTGTAATAAAACATAATATTTTGGTTATGGAAGCAATGTTGAATCTGGTTAGTATAAAGGAAAGTCTAAAATTTAGGAAGAAAAATGGAGTAAATTGGATGGATGAAAGTTTACAAGACTTATTAAAATTTCTTTAGATATAAAATCAATTCCCTTACCATAAATATAGTGCTTATCCTATGCCCTAAGGGCATAGGATAGAAAAAGCGTTTTTTTAATTTTTTTTTTTTTTTTTTTTTTTGCGGTTATAATTATCAAAACGTGAGCATTCATATTTAGTTGAAATATAAAGGTGAACATGAATTTACCCTTTCGAAGCAAACTCAAAGTATACTAGTAAGTTAGATTTTTTTATTTAGTGAGACCAAATTGTATATTCACAACAACTATCTACAGGGCCGGCTATTATAGGGTGAGGGAGGAGCTTCCGCACAGGGCCTAAAAATTTGAGAGGGCACCATTTTTTTTTTATGTATATATATATATCATGTATGATGTATATAAGTATATAGAATTATAATAATTGGGTAACTTTGACATAAATTAGGTAATAAATAAAATTTTTATGATAGTTTCCTATTTTAAATATACTACTTAAATTATTTACCCTAACTAATTTTTTTTTACAATCTCAACGCAAGTATAATTCTTCGTAAAAAAAAAAAAGAAAAAAAACCCGCACGCATTCAACGCATTATACCCGTTTGCCTCCTAGTCTTCCTCCATTCACGCCAATCAACGCCGGTAGTTCTTCCCCTCAACGTCTTTATTTTTTATTGATAACCTTTCTTCTCCAAAATTCTGGAAAAAAAAACATCTTTGATTATCTATAGTCTATTCTCTCATACATCTTCTCTCTCATTTGTGAAAGATCTGTTGTGAAATTCTGATCGATTTGCAAGTGATAATCTGTTGCGTTGTAAGTCAAGGCCATTGCAATAGTAGTATCCTTCTCTTCGTTCATACATTCGCCAATCGTCTCTATCCGTCACAAATTTACCAGGTTCTTTCGTTCTTTTCATACTTTAATATTTTAAGTTATGTGTTCGAAAATCAGGAAACAAGAATGTGGATATGAAAAACGTAAAAAGAAAAAAATAATTGATCAATTAAAAGAATCACAAAGAGGGGCTCTTGATAAATTTATGATTAAAAAAAATCGCATATTTCTTCTGAAAATAAGTTAGAGAATGTTGCTAATCTTGATGTTAAATTATATTATTGTAATATATTATTTTATTTTACCTTTTTAGTTACTTTCAGGGCCTCATCGTGAAATTTCGAACAAGGCCTCTAAAATGTTAGAGTCGGCCCTGACTATCTACTTAATATTTCATAACATACATTCTTTCTCTTACTTCAACTTTCATATGCACAACACTTACACCACTTTCATAATCTTAATTCGTCATCCAAAAATAAAAAAAATGTGACAAAGAACAGTGTCTTAAAAATCGGGCTAGGCGGGCATCTAGGCGCTATGCTGACATAAAACGCCACGATTAGTTCCTAAGCGATCAAAGTACGCCTTCAGTCTGAAAATCACAGCGTAGGCGTCGATTAGTCAGGCTACCCTGCCTAGGCGATAGGGCCCATAAAACGTCGTGATTAACTTACGATTGCCCAAAAAACGCGTTTAGTCAGAAATCGCCGCCTAAGCGCTTTAGCCGCCGACAAGTCAGGCTGGGCATCGCTTACGAATTCACACTTGATTTATTTAAAAATCACGTGGTCTTAAAACGAGGTCGTCTGTATAAATATATTTCCTTAAATATTCAAACTTTAGATTGGAATCGTGAAGAAAATTTCAATGAATTATGTTTAAATCATGTGTATTTCATTTGAATGTTATAAATCATGTCCAAGTCTCAGTCCCGATAAAATCTTGCCCCGCATAAACGTTTTAGGCGCTAAGCCCGACTTGACCGCTTACCCTAACCGCTGACAAGCGATTTTCAAACCATTGAATATTGAATAATAATGGGACGGAGGACTGGAGGAGTAAATCATTGATGTTTATTTGTTACTCCTTCCGTTTCAAAATACAACGTATTTTTTTTTATTTTGTTTCAAAATATTTGACGTTTCATTATTTTCAAGACATTTTTGCTCTTGTTTTCCAATTATACCTTCATTCATTATTTGCGAACTATTTTTTGTTTAAGCATTTAATTATCTAGGTAGTTGAGTTCTTTTAGAGGTACATAAGTCCTTTTTTATACTCTCTCCGTCCCAGCACAAGTATGACTTCTTTCCTTTTTAGGTCGTCCCAAAAAATTTGAGACTGCCTAAAATAGAAATGTTTTAAGAGGCTTTGATCAATAAGTTCTTTGTTTAGATGAAAACGACCAATATGGACGGACATTTTCGAAACTCGCCAAAAAGACCTTAAAACTTTCGCTGGACAAAATTGCCCCTGGGACCTAGATGTCGCGTGTGAGGCCGGAAAGCAGCTGGACGCAGGAAGAACAATCTCCCCAAGAAACGCATCTGGAGATTGCGTTTTCTCCCCTTGTTCTCCCCTTTCTCTCTTTCTTTTTTTTTTCCACCCGAAATTTCAAAATGGTATATCTCAAAATCTAGAAATCGAAAAAAAGGCCATGTTTATCCCCCCAAAGTATCCACCCATTCCCACTTTGCACCCCAAACCCAATTTTGTCCCAAAGTAACCCTCTAATTTGCCATTTGTCCCAGTTTGACCTATGACCCCTAACGGCGTTAGAAAATTAACGAGAAATGGTCATGTGCATGTCACATGAGGGGTATTTTGGATATTTTCTTTAAAAAGAGAAGGACAAATATGTCAATTTGTTATTATGGTGGCATTTTCTTTCTCCACCCAACCCCATCAGTCAACAACCACCACTACCACCATTTTTTCATCTCTTGTATCATCATCTTCATCCTCATTTCATCATTTTTCTCGAGTGCTTCTCAATTTCAGATAAAAAACAACAGTGGTGAACAACAAAATCCAACATAAATCAAACCCAAAGATCGAACCTAAATACCTAAATCTAACACAAAGATCGAACCTAAATGAAACCAAAATTGAAATCACCTTAGCCAAAAACGAATTGAGACTCAGGCAAAATTCAACCCAAAATCAATCTCTTACTGCTAAGTGTGGGAAGAATTAAACAACTGGTTTCAAACCCTAGGTGAAATCAAACACAAAAACATTAGATTTAATTTGATTTTGCACGCATTCACACTTGCCACCTGAACCTGCAATCCCCATTTTACCCAGATCTATGTAACAACAGGCCATGAATCTGTAAAATCGATTGTCGAAATGTATAAGGTTTTATTCGATTTGCTTAAACCCCTCTCATGTTCTTCTAGGGTTCCGAAGACCAGCCATTCTCCTCCTCCTCCATTGTCAGACACAGGCGCCATGGCTAGAGTGAAGGTTAATGAGCTGAGGAACAAAGCAAAGCGAGGAATCGATTCAATTTCACCTAGGGGTTCGAAATTACTAGATTTTGATTTGATTTTGGGTTGGATTTAGGTTTATATTTTGCTTGACCCACAAGATCGGAGATCGGGAAATTAGGGGGAAAGGGCCGTCGAGATCTGGGTGTGGGAGGGTGGAGAGGGGCGGCGGGGATGGATGGGGAATAAGGGAGGAAGAAGGATGGAGATGGGTGGAATTGTGGAAGATGAAGAAGGATGAACTGAGTTTCTCTTTTCTTTTTGTTTTTGTTTTTGCTTTCTTTTTCTTTTTTAATTTGTTTTTGGTTAGTTTACATTATTTTTATTTATGATTTTTACTATCCCATATTATTTTTATTCTTTATGTTGTTAATGTATTTTTAATAAAATGAATTTATTATTTTGATAATAATTTATAGTTTTATTATTTGATGTAAATAAGAAAATCTAATATTGAAGAGAATAATAAAATAAAGGTTAACGGAAAATTAGAAAGAAAATGTCCAAAATACCCCTCATGTGACATGTACATGACCATTTCTCGTTAATTTTCTAATGCCGTTAGGGGTCATAGGTCAAACTGGGACAAATGGCAAATTAGAGGGTTACTTTGGGACAAAATTGGGTTTGGGGTGCAAAGTGGGAATAGGTGGATACTTTGGGGGGCTAAACATATTTTGGCCTCGAAAAAATGATGTGAAAGCACTGTTTTAATCGTGTCGTCAAAACGAATCAAACAACTACACTCAATACACAATTCAAATTTTATAAATAAAAAAAATCATTTTTCACTTGTAAAAATTTGAAAAAAAAAACATTTTTAATTTCACAATTTTAAAATAATAAAATTTTCATTTTTCACTTGTACAATCATTTTTCCACTGATTTCTCAGTTGTGTCATTTTTTCATTTTTCATTTTTAAAAACTGATAAATTCATCTCTCAATTTTTCACAATCATTATAATAACTGAGACATGTATTTCACAGTTTTTCACACGTGAATTTGAATATAATAACTGAGACATTCATTTAACAGTTATTCATAATTGAATAAAAACTAATAAAATTATCTCTCTTTTTTCCCAATTGATAACTCAATTTATCGGTTTAATTATGAATAACTGTTAAATGAATTTGAATATAATAAATGAGACATTCATTTCTCAGTTATTCACATATGAATTTGAGTACAAAGAACTGGTATTTTTATTTCTCACTTATCAATTTTTCTCTGTTGTTAATATAATAATAAATGAGATATTCATTTCTCAGTTATTCACACACGAGTTTAATATAAGAACTGGTAAATTTATTTCTCAGTTGTTAACACATGAGTTGAGTTTAACAACTAAAAAATTCATCGCACAGTTTTTACAAAGGATACTCATTTTCAGAACTATGTGTTGTCAAATGCTCTTTAAATAATTGTGAAATAAATTTATCTCATTTTTTTTTATTAAAAATGTGGTGACCCGAAAAATCTCACTACCATAAATAATCAAAAATTACCTTTACATGTCCAAACTACTATACCAAGCCTCATCATAAAAATAAACACAAGTCCCACGTCCGGGTCACGAGACAAAGTCCTATTTCAATAAATAAACCCAATAGTACTATACAGAATCTCACTACAAAATATACAAAATCTCTGTAGAGCAACTACCCCAAAAGTAGACAACCTGATCGAAGAATATCAGCCACATACGATCTCACAACGAACTATCACTTGCTTCCTGGGGGGGTTAAGGAAATAAAAACAAGTTGAAAGGAAAAGGGTGAGAAAGAATCTCAATAAGTTACTAATGCACTATATGGCATGGCAATATGCATAACGACATAAAGGATAATAAACAAGTAGCACATAGTCAAGCAACGGAATTAAACACATTACAAAGGATACTGAGCCAAGGTTCTCGTAAGGATATAATCTATGAAGCTTCAACAAACCGCATCAACATTTGTAGCAGGGGTTCCAGAACTAACAACAACCAAACAATAACAAGGAGTAAGTGACACAAAGTCACACCCCAAAACAAGTAGCTATAATGCTCACCAAAGGAAGCTAGCTCATCCCAACCAATGGCCAACTGGAAGGGGAAAACCAGGGTTACCAGTGGAGACGTTATAATGTACTTGGCTCGTGTGCCATTATAATCACCCTCCACTGCCCGACTCAACCAAGTAAGACCAGCTGGACCCTTTCTAAACTATTGCACACAGTGTAAGTTCCAAAATAGGGAACCTTACCAAACACACCATAAAGATAATAAAATTTGCTCATAAAGAGCTCAACAACATTGTGCAATAAACATCCATAACCAAAGGATTCTAAAGTAGGAAATTCCACAATTACATCACAAGAACGAAACACATCAATGACCAAGAAGGTTACACATCTATAATTTAATACGGTCTTTCTATGCTGATATCGATCCTTAATATTATGGTGAGTTCAGTTCCAAATCGAGTATCTATAAGGACAGGGGAAATACTATGGAGTAACGGAGAAATTCCAGTTATAACGATGAAGAGAGAACTGATGGGGAATTAGGAATACTATATGGCCAAGAACTAAACAAGGATGAAGAGGAAAAGAAGAATTTCCAGAAGAGGTGAGGGTGCGCGCGCCTCCTCCAGAAGGGTGCGTGCGCCCCCTTTGATCAGAAGGTTTTGGCCAGATGCAGTGGTATGGGTGCGCGCACTTCCCCCAAAAAAGGTGCGTGCGCCCCCTTTCATCAGAAGGTTTGGTTCTAAGGGAAACAAGAGGGTGCGCACGCCTCCTTCTAAAGGGTGTGCGCGCCCCCCAGCGCGAATCAGACATTCTTGCATACTTCCTGGGTTTGAACATGGCACCTACAACCTAAAGCCATGGTACAACCATACCAAGCAACACAGTGAACCCAGCAACCCAAAGACAATCCCTCAACACAATCCTTTACTCTACCACACAACACAATACTACTAAGTAGTTTCTACAACACAAAACAACATGCACCACCAAAATATCCATGAAATTGCATGTACAATCCTAAAGGGAAAAAGGGGTAGTAACTCACATCTTCCAAGCTATAAATTGAAGATGAAGAATCTTGACTTGGCTATTCTTGATCTACTCTTCACAAGGAACAACAAATTGAACTTTTCTCTTGATTTGGGTAAGAAATGGTGATGGATTTGGGGAATAAAATGGAGGCTCTCTCTTTCATCCTCAAGCTCACCCAAGAACAACTAAGAAGAAGGGGAAAGTGAAATTGAGTAAATAAAAGCTGAGATTTTCTGTTAGGATTCATTGTTAGTACACCCACCTTTAATTTGATTGATCCATGCCACGTGTCTTTTTATGGACTTTAGGACCGCATGTAATGATTGAGACCGCCAGCATGAAGCCCTTCAGTTTTCATCAAACTGCAGTTTGCATGTTTTATGAAACCGCCCATCAAGATCATTCTTCAAACCGCCCCTATGCTTGGTGAAACCGCAGAGCAGTTATTGAAGAGATAAAGATATGTCATTTATTCCTTAGACAAACATTCCCTTTTTCACCGTAAAAGGATGTTGTTATGTCATGTCAAAATAACTCTAAGTTAACTTGGAGTTTCTGCAAGGAATGTCGGTTTGTCTATCAGTTTGAATTGTTTACCGTTAGTCCTTTCTACAACAAAGGACAAATGTCAGGTAGTGGTGCAACAACTACCTAGGACTACAAGACAAAACCAAGGACGAAAATGACAGCTCAACCAATGGGATTTCGACAGCACTGTACCCTTCAGATTTGATTCAAATCTTTACCCAACGGTCACAAGGGTGCTCTGCCTATAAATAGCCTCCATTATTCAACAATGAAGGTTGCTGAGCTTCAAGAGATTCATTCCCAAGTGTTCAAGTTTGCTTTGAAGATTCAAACCCATATATTCATATCTTCAAACCATCTCCATTGCAAACTCAGTTCTTCATCAAAGCTTCAAGCCTAACAACCGTTCATATTCAGCCTTTACACCAAAAGACTTTCATTTGCTCAACCATCATTTAGATACTTAGAGCATTTGATTTCTTTTCACACACACACCCGATTTATATGATCACATAGATTATATACTTCGAAAACACCGGTTGTTATTATAGCTTAGGTTAGACTTATTGTTTAGAGTTTAGATTCATCTTGTAAAACCTCCTCTAAATTAATACAAGTCTCATAGCTATTAGAAAATCCTAGACTAACCATCTAGGTAGAGGACGTAGTTCATTTAAGAACGAACCTCTTCAATTTGTGTGTTTGATCTTTATTTTCTGTCTTGATATTTATCTTTCTTGTTTGTGGTCTTGAACTTGTTTCCATATACGAAATGACTTGAAAGATGAATTGTGTTTTCCTTTGAACTTTAAGTTTAACTATTCAGTTGCATCATAGTGTTTTCTCAACCCGAGTCAAACCTCCCAACTCTTTAACTAACCTATTTGGCCAAACCGCAAACTCCGCTGTGCATTTTATCAGTTCGGTTCTTGTGCTTTGAACCGCAGTTGGCCAAACTGATAAGTACTCGGCTGATTTTAAGGGTATTTTCGAAAAAGTTTCGGACCGCTATTCACCTCCCCCCCTCTAGCGGTTCTATACCCTTGTTGCCCTCTGGGACCAATAAGTGGTATCAGAGCTTATCCACCAAACTTTTTTTTACAAGCTTAACCGCTTGAGTGCTGATCCAATGGCAAACACAAACACCCATATGATGCAAACATCCAATTCGAATCACTTACCGATTCTGGATGAAGATAGTTTTATCTTTTAGAAAGATAGGATGATGAAACACATGATTTCATGTGATCGTAGACTGTGGACCGCGGTTACTGATGGACCATATGTCCCTATGAAAGCTAATCCACGTGCAGGAACCGTAGGAGAAGAAGCTGAAGTTAAGAAGTTAGAAAGTGAATGGACTGATGCAGACCGCATCAATGTGGATTTTGATGGAAGAGCTATGTCCATGCTAGTGTCAGCTATTGACTTGAGGACTCATTCTAAGGTGCTTCACTGCAAAACCGCAAAGGCTACCTGGGATGCTATAGTTGACTTTCTGGAAGGAGATTCAGATACCAAGAAGAACCGCCTCTATCAACAGAGAAGACTCTTTGACTATTTTGTTAAAGATCCTAAGGAATCTCTTAGACAATGCTATGAGAGGTTTATTGATATTGTTAATGTGTGTTTTTCTCTTGGACATGTCTATTCTAATACAGATTTGAACATAAGATTCATGCAAGCTCTTGGTAGCAAATGGCTGATCAAAACTACTAACATTGAAGACAACAAGGACTTGGAAGCTCTTGATCTTCGACACTTGTATGCCATGCTGAAGGTTTTTGAATTTAAGCTTGAAGAGGTCCATAAAACCGAAAGCAGATTTAAGACACTCTCTCTAGCTGCATTCAACAATACCTCATCTCCTGTCTACAATCCAGACCATCATCAAACCGCTCCTCACCTTCACTTGCAAACCGCTCCTCCTGACCAAAATGTTCCTAGATACAATCCTCAAACCGAACCTTCTGAGTATTACCAACAGTCTCACCAATCCTATCCTCAATCACATCAACCATATCCTCAATCTTATCAATCTTATCAGCAGTCTCATCAATCCTACACTCCTCCTCAAAGTTCTTATGCTCAGAGTGTAGGATCACAATCCTCAAGTTCTACTCAAGTTGATTTTGATGAAATGGATGATGAAGAATTTGCTTTGTATGTGAAGAAATATACCAAGTTCAGGAAAAACAATAGATCTCAATTTCCATCCAAAGGCCCAGCAAAGTTTGTCCCTCCAACCAGATTCAACAAAACTGCAGATCCCAAGACAAGGGATGACTTGGTTTGTTATAACTGCAGACAGCCAGGTCACTTTGCTTTAAGTTGTCCCAAACCGCGTTATGAAGCCGCGCCAGCAAAGAAACCATTCAACAAGAAGTTCGTGAAAAGAAGAGGAATGGTAGCTGACCAAGGAGATCAACCGCTGACATGGATGGGTTCAGACTCAGATGAAAGTGATGATGAAGAAACTGCTAATCTCTGTCTCATGAGATTTGAAGAAAGAATTGAAATTGACGAAAGCCTTCCACTGCCAAATCAACAAATGAAGTCAGTTTCACCCAAGACTCCTGAGGCTAGATTAAGCAAAGCTCCTACAACACCAAACTACACTCCCGAGGTTCAAGCAGACCAAAGTCATGATGACCAGGTACTAGAACGTGCTAATATTATATGTCAACAACACACTGTGCTTAAAAAGGCATATAAACTAATGACTGCGGAACTTGAAGAATCCCAACGTGTATGTAAATCCCACAAGGAGGAAATTAAAAACCTCAAGCTCCAAATTGCTGGGATATCTACTATTGTGGATGAAAACCGCTATCTGAAGGACAAAACCGAGGTACTTCTCACCCAAATCCATGAGCTTACCGTACAAAGGGATGACCTTCAAAAAGTGACCGATGTATGGACTAAGTCTGGTGTCACCGTGAAACAAATCCTAAATTCACAAATTCCTACTTCGGATAAAAGTGGATTGGGGTTTAAAACCGATGATGGGTGTAAGTGTCCTTGTCTCTGTGCCGAAGGTGGTGTGAAACCTACTGAACAAACCAAAGAAATTCCTAAGGTTAATCATGCTGGTAAAAAGGGCTCAAAACAAGAAATTAAAAGGCAAAATTATTTCTTTGAGTACCCTAAAAACCAGACTGGGAGAGATTCAAAGTGGAAAGAGAAATCCATAGCGGCTGAGGCAACCAAGGAAGTATTGAGTGATGAAACCGCTCCTAGTCGGTTTAAGGAAATTCCTATCATTTTCCCTAAAGCCGCACCTAAGAGGAAGGTTGAGCTCAAGAAGGTAATCTTTGTTAAAGCCAAAACCGCTGACCCAGTAAAACATGAGAAACCGAAGGTCAGTAAAGGGTTTGTAAAACCGCAACCAAAACCTGGATTTATTCATTGTGCTATTTGTGCTGATTTTGGTCATAGTATTGGTCATTGTCTTTTAAGGTTCACACCCAATGCCAAGGGACGTAAAAATCCTAAGGTCAAACAGGTGTGGGTCCCAAAAAGCTGCTAACCCTAGGACCCAAGGAATAAGGGTGACCAAAACCTTTCATGTTTACTTTTCAGATTTCATGTTTTATGGCTGGAACCGCTAAGAAGAAAAAGGATCTCTGGTATTTGGATAGTGGATGCTCACGACACATGACTGGAGATTCCGAACTACTCTGCAGTTTCATCCAAATGAAAGGTCCCCCAGTAGTGTTTGGTAACAACAAAAAAGGAGAAACAGTAGGATATGGAGCAATCAAACGAGGAAAGGTGACTATAGAAAATGTGTCACTAGTAGAAGGACTCAAGCACAACCTTCTCTCCATATCTCAGTTTTGTGACAAAGGAATGAACTGCATCTTCACATCAACTAGCTGTTATATCAAAGATGCTTCCTCTGGAGTCACTCTACTGACTGGCAACAGAACAGGTGATGTTTATATGATAGATTTAAGCAATATTGTTTCTATTGCTGACCTCTGTTTTGTAGCCAAAAATATAAGTGAAAGCAGCTGGTTATGGCATAAGCGGCTCAGCCACTTGAACTTCAAGTATCTAGCAAAACTGCACAGGGATGGTCTAGTAAAAGGACTACCCAAAGTGGCTGACCATCATGATGAAAAGTGTAAAGCATGCCAGCTTGGAAAGCAGCCCAAACAGTCATTTCCTAGTAAAACCGCGCCTTCAACGAACCGCTGTTTGCAACTGCTGCATATGGATTTATTTGGACCTGTCCCAACCGCCAGTATAGGAGGAAACCGCTATACACTTGTGGTGGTTGATGATTATTCAAGATATACATGGGTGGAAATTGTTGGGTTTTATGCAAACATGCGCAGCGGAATGAAACCCAAAAGCCTAGATCCGATCACGATGATTATCTTAATATGGAGATGAATTTAGAACACTAACCGTGATGGAGCTTTAAAATTCTGAGATCTTCAATCTTCGTTCTTCGCGCTTCTCTGAATCACGAACGTATGAACGACCGCAAAACTTGGATCACGAACTTTGAAGGAGTTGATGCCAACGCCCTCTATGTTTATCCACACGCGAACGAATTTCAAGAACGATTCTTGAACCGGATTGCTAGACCCAATAGAAACTCTTTCTATTTTGAAGGCTATATAGAAAATCAATGTTATTGTTCTTGAGGAAGAAGAAAAACTTGTTTTTCTCTCTCTCGGAGGCTATCTAATTGATATGGAATCAATACATACTGATTAGGTCGTTGTTAGAGGTTTATATACTTATTAGTCCTAAACCGTTTAGGAGAAATAGGTTAAAACCCATCACAACACGAAATCAGTTTTTGGGCCCGAACAGGGCCTGCTCGGCCGAGTCCTTTAAGGTGCTCGGCCGAGCACCTTTGCTCCAGAAAATCTGACCTTCTGATTTCCCATGCTCGGCCGAGTCATATGAGGTGCTCGGCCGAGCACCACCAGAATTCCGATTTTAGCCTTTTGAACAATTCGTCCTTTTGTGTGTGACCCCATAGGATTATATTAAGTTGGCAATGAGCCCAAACATATTTGTGCTCATAAATCATGAGCGGACTCTAGCAAGCCATCATGACTACCCAATTAATATAACTTGTATAAGTTCGTGAATCCTTTATAGAACATATTACAATCTCTTTGTTTCACGATGTCTATTGAACGTAAGCCATGGTCAATGGTCAACTTACAGTGTTCAATGCTTTCTCGATCCAGAATGTATTGATAGTACAAATCTTATTTGAGCACGGCCATGCATTTCATCAACACCATTCTTCGAGTGGCCAAAGCTTGACATCTCTCTCTTACGAGGAACAAATCCCTTCTTGATTTATTACCTTTCCCTACATGAATCCGATTACGCCAATCACATTCTTTATAGCTACCCGATTAGGGGTAACGTTTGAATATGTCAAACGTAATGTTCATCGAGTGGAAGACTGTGATAATCTCAGGTCTAAAGATTCCAGTAATATAACTATATGAGACTTAATTATGACATTGTGACCATGACATAAATCTCATATGGGTCTGTCCAGTATTTGGTCTCCAACAAATACCCATAAGTTTAATTGTATCCCATACACCATAATCATCATATGATTATCCATTAAACTTATACTAACAATTAATCATAATTATCAGGGACGGGGATTATTATAATAAACATGCAAAGGATATAATAATCAAACATTCAATATCATTAATATTAATAACATTAATCGTTTTACAAAACGTGCCTAGAGCATACAACACCAACAATCTCCCACTTGCACTAGGCCTAATTAATGTATCGAATACCCATAGACCTAACATGACCATCATGCTTTGCTTGTGGAAGACCCTTTGTCAATGGGTCGGCAATGTTATCATCAGTTGGTACTCTGCATATATTCACGTCACCTCTGTTAATGATTTCTCGAATGACATGGTAACGCCTAAGTATGTGTTTGGACTTCTGATGGTTTCTTGGTTCCCTTGCTTGAGCAATAGCACCATTATTATCACAATAAAGGTCTATTGGATCAGCAATGCTAGGAACTACCTCTAGTTCAGTTATGAACTTCTTGATCCAAACAGCTTCTTTAGCAGCATCGGATGCAGCAATATACTCAGCTTCCGTTGTAGAATCAGCGACAGTACTTTGCTTAGAACTCTTCCAGCTAACAGCACCTCCATTAAGCACAAATACAAATCCAGATTGCGATCTAAAATCATCCTTGTCGGTTTGGAAGCTTGCATCTGTGTAACCACTTACAACAAGATCACCTTCCACACCTCCATACACCAAGAACGAATCTTTAGTCCTTCGCAAGTACTTAAGAATCGTCTTGACTGCAATCCAATGATTTTCACCAGGATTTGATTGATATCTACTCGTCATGCTCAAAGCATACGAGACATCGGGTCTAGTACATATCATGGCATACATGATTGATCCAATTGCGGAAGCATATGGAATCCCAATCATTCTCTTATGCTCATCAGTTGTCTTAGGACACTGATTCTTGCTTAGAGTTATGCCATGTCCCACTGGCAAATTTCCTCTCTTAGAGTTTTCCATGCAGAATCTCTTAAGAACTTTGTCAATATATGTACCTTGACTTAAACCAATCAATTTCTTGGATCTATCACGATAGATTCTAATGCCAAGGATATAAGCGGCTTCTCCCATATCTTTCATAGAGAAACATTTTCCTAACCAAGTCTTTACAGACTGCAGTGCGGGAATGTCGTTTCCTATGATCAATATGTCATCAACATATAGTACCAGAAATAATACTACGCTCCCACTAATCTTCTTGTAAACGCAAGGTTCATCTTCGTTCTTGATGAAGCCAAACTCTTTGACCGATTCATCAAATCGAAGATTCCAACTCCTAGAGGCTTGCTTCAATCCATAAATGGATCGTTGCAATTTGCATACTTTGTTAGAATTTTCTGGAATTACAAAACCTTCAGGTTGTGTCATGTAAACATCCTCAAGTAAGTTTCCGTTAAGGAACGCTGTTTTGACATCCATTTGCCATATCTCATAGTCAAAATATGCGGCTATGGCAAGTAAAATTCTTATAGACTTGATCATTGCTACGGGCGAAAAGGTTTCATCATAGTCGATTCCATGAATCTGCCTATAGCCTTTCGCTACAAGTCTAGCTTTATAAGTATGCACCTTTCCATCCATGTCAGTTTTCTTTTTGAAAACCCATTTGCATCCTATGGTTTTTACACCTTCGGGCGCATCAATCAAGTTCCAAACTTGATTATCATACATGGATTTAATTTCAGATTCCATGGCTCCAAGCCATTTATCTGAATCAGGAGCGGACATCGCTTCTTGGTAGGAAGTAGGTTCGTCATCAACTATGACTTCTACTTTATTGCTATCTGTCATGAGAAATCCATATCTCTCAGGTTCAGATCGCACCCTACCAGTTCCGCGAGGAACTTGAGTATTCTGAATAGGTTCCACATTACTTTGTGAAACTTGTTCAGATCCAACATTTTGTTCCATGTAATTTTCGGGTTCTCGAATTTCTTCGAGATTAATTTTACTCCCACTAATTCCTTTGGAGAGAAACTCTTTCTCTAGAAAGGTACCATGACGGGCAACAAACACTTTGTTTTCAGTGCGGTTGTAAAAGTAATAACCCTTAGTTTCCTTAGGGTAACCAACGAAAATACATTTATCAGATTTAGGTGTGAGTTTGTCAGATATGAGCTTCTTAACAAATGCTTCACAACCCCAAATCTTCATGAAAGACAAACTAGGTTTCCTTCCAGTCCACATCTCATGTGGAGTCTTTGGAACAGATTTTGTTGGAACATTATTTAGTGTTAGTGCAGCAGTTTCTAGTGCATGTCCCCAAAAGGTTAAAGGAAGATCAACTTGACTCATCATGGAGCGGACCATATCCAATAAAGTCCTATTTCTCCATTCGGACACACCATTCCATTGTGGTGTCCCAGGTGGAGTTAATTGTGAAACAATTCCACAATCTTTCAGATGATTGTCAAATTCTTGGCTTAAATATTCTCCACCACGATCTGATCGAAGTGCTTTAATAGTTTTGCCTAGTTGATTTTGTACTTCATTTTGAAATATTCTAAATATCTCAAAAGATTCACTTTTATGTTTCATTAAGTAGACATAGCCATATCTACTAAAATCATCAGTAAAAGTTATGAAGTATTGATATCATCCCCTAGCATTGCAACTCATTGGTCCACACACATCAGTATGTATGAGGGCCAATAAGTCATTAGCCCTTTCACTACTCTTAGTAAAAGGTGCCTTAGTCATCTTTCCAAGTAAACATGACTCACAAGTTTCATATGATTCAAAATCATGTGAATCTAGAAGTCCGTCCCCATGGAGTTTTGAGATACGCTTCTCATTAATATGACCAAGACGGCAATGCCACAAATAAGTATGATTTACATCATTAGGTTTGGATTTCTTATTTACATTATAAACATTCTCATTATTCCCATTTTCAACATCAAGAACATAAAGGCCATTAAATGAACATGCAGTACAATAAAGCATATCATTTAAATAAATAGAAAACTTCTTATTTTCAATAAGAAACTTAAAACCTTCATTATCCAAACAAGAAATTGAAATAATATTTCTACTTAAATCCGGAACGTAATAACAATTGTTCAAAACAAGAATTAATCCGCTAGGTAAAATGACATCATATGTTCCTACGGCTATTGCAGCAACTCTTGCTCCATTTCCCACGCGTAGGTCCACTTCGCCATCTTTAAGTAGCCTTCTATTCCTTAGTCCCTGCACATTTAAACAAATGTGAGATCCACATCCAGTATCTAATACCCAGGAGCTAGAAGTAGAAAGTAGAATATCTATAACATAGATACCTGAAGTAGATGCAGTCCCACCGCTCTTCTTCTTCTTTAACTCTTCCTTGTAAACCTTGCAATTTCGTTTCCAATGTCCAATCTCATTGCAGTGGAAACAAATTGCATCCTTTTGGGAAGCAGGTTTAGCCACATTAGCTTTGGCAACAATTGCCTTGCTAATCTTGGGTTTGACAACTTTTGCCTTACCCTTTCCTTTGCCTTTTTGGCCCTTTCCTTCCTTAGACACAATGAGTACAGGAGCGGTCTCCTTACCGATTTTCTTTTCTGCCTGCTTAAGCATCCCATGCAATTCAGACATAGTCTTATCCATCCCTTGCATATTAAAGTTCATGACGAACTGATTATAGCTTTTGGGCAATGAATTAAGGATAAAATCGGTAGCCAACTCAATCTCAATTGGATGGCCAAGCCTCTCTAGTTTCTCAAAGTAAGCCTTCATTTTCAAAACATGAGGGCTCACAGACTGTCCTTCGCTCATCTTGCATGAGACTAGGGCAGCTATGGTGTCGAACCTCTCTTGCCTTGCTTGTTCTTGGAACATATCTTTCAATGTAGCAGCAAGGTCAAATGCTTCCAAGTGTTCAAGAATCTTCTGAAGTTCTGAACACATGGCCGCAAGCATAAGACAACCCACCTCACGAGAATCATTCACATGTTTCTTGTAGGCGTTTCTCTCATCCTTGGGTACATTAGAAGCAGGTTCTTCTTCAGGAACGGGCTCATCAAGAATATAGAGCTTATCCTCATGCTTTAGAACAATTCTAAGGCTACGGATCCAATCCGTATAGTTAGCTCCATCTTCTTGAAGTTTCTCCTTCTCAAGGATAGATCGCAGTGATAAATTTGTATTCTGAGCCATTATCTACAATTATGCAAACATATAATTAAATATGAGTACCAACTTAATTAAAGATGTTAAATTAATAGTATTTTACAAATACTCCCACTAAATTATATAACCTTCATATACATCCAATGTATAATATAATTTGAATGGGCTAAGATCCATATTTCACTTAACTTTGAGTCGGCTAGGGCACGACTGCTCAAAATAAGTTATTTAGGTAGACAACTCCTTGTCAATCATATCGTATATGACTCTTAGATCTTTTATGAGATTTTAGATATCGTATATCTAACATGTTTTAATCTCATCTGTGCCTTAGGCCCAAAACTGTTTTGATAGCCTAATTAAGTTAAACCATTTTAAACGTATAGGAATCACTGTTTCCTCATCTTGCTCATAAATGGATAGAATCAATGCACCTACGCTAGGGCGTAACCCACACAAAACTACCCACGTACTCACAAGTGTTTTAATCATGGATTGACACGGAACTTAAATTTTTTAAAGAAGGTTCATGACACATAGCATGGTCAATGTTTATAGTCACATAATATAAACACATAAAGCAACGGTTAATAATTTAACTAATCTCATTAATTAAATTAAGATTTCATGTGATTGATTTATGGAGATAAATTCTTTAACACATTATTGAGAGCACGATTGTACGGTCGAAACTAAGCCAGAAGGCATCCACAATCCCGTACCAAATTTAGAAACTAGAAGGAACAATTATGTAAGGTCGAAACTAAGCCAATAGGCATCCACAATCCCTTACATAAAGTAACTCGATTCTAAATTCTTTTGTCCCATCAATTCATTACTTTGACCTTGACATCTGTTTTCAGGAAACACGGTTTCTCAAACCAGCCATCTGACAAACAAATTCAATCCAAAGTGATTTTAAACAAGCCATTTAATTTCAGGAAACACGGTTTCTTAAACCAGCCATCTGAAAAACAAATTCTGTCCAAAATCAACCTGCTCGGCCGAGTCCTTTGAGGTGCTCGGCCGAGCGCCTCTGTGTTCCAGAAAACCCTTTGCTTCTGACGACTCTGCTCGGCCGAGTCTTATAGACTGCTCGGCCGAGCACCACGAACAGAACAGTTTTTCTTGTCGAATTTTAATTCTAAGATTGCTTTCCCGATTCATTTAGGATTTGGTGTTCATAATGATCATATCATCATGTTCATCAAAACCTTGAATAAACGATTTATTCATGAATCAAAGATCATCAACAAATCAATCCAATTAATTTTTGATAATCTAAAGGAACATAATAATCAAATTATTATTGCAATCGTAGATCCCACATAACGTATTTAAACGGTGCGATTTTATGATTTCAATATATCTCATTTACAAACATAAAACTCAGATCACATAAAACATCTTGAATCCAAATTCACATAGCATGCCAAAACATATAATCCAATTATATCATTAACATGTTATTATTAAAATAATCATGATGAACGGGGCTCTGATACCACTGTTGGGTTTTATGCAAACATGCGCAGCGGAATGAAACCCAAAAGCCTAGATCCGATCACGATGATTATCTTAATATGGAGATGAATTTAGAACACTAACCGTGACGGAGCTTTAAAATTCTGAGATCTTCAATCTTCGTTCTTCGCGCTTCTCTGAATCACGAACGTAGGAACGACCGCAAAACTTGGATCACGAACTTTGAAGGAGTTGATGCCAACGCCCTCTATGTTTATCCACACGCGAACGAATTTCAAGAACGATTCTTGAACCGGATTGCTAGACCCAATAGAAACTCTTTCTATTTTGAAGGCTATATAGAAAATCAATGTTCTTGTTCTTGAGGAAGAAGAACTTGTTTTTCTCTCTCTCGGAGGCTATCTAATTGATATGGAATCAATACATACTGATTAGGTCGTTGTTAGAGGTTTATATACTTATTAGTCCTAAACCGTTTAGGAGAAATAGGTTAAAACCCGTCACAACACGAAATCAGTTTTTGGGCCCGAACAGGGCCTGCTCGGCCGAGTCCTTTAAGGTGCTCGGCCGAGCACCTTTGCTCCAGAAAATCTGACCTTCTGATTTCCCATGCTCGGCCGAGTCATATGAGGTGCTCGGCCGAGCACCACCAGAATTCCTATTTTAGCCTTTTGAACAATTCGTCCTTTTGTGTGTGACCCCATAGGATTATATTAAGTTGGCAATGAGCCCAAACACATTTGTGCTCATAAATCATGAGCGGACTCTAGCAAGCCATCATGACTACCCAATTAATATAACTTGTATAAGTTCGTGAATCCTTTATAGAACATATTACAATCTCTTTGTTTCACGATGTCTATTGAACGTAAGCCATGGTCAATGGTCAACTTACAGTGTTCAATGCTTTCTCGATCCAGAATGTATTGATAGTACAAATCTTATTTGAGCACGGCCATGCATTTCATCAACACCATTCTTCGAGTGGCCAAAGCTTGACATCTCTCTCTTACGAGGAACAAATCCCTTCTTGATTTATTACCTTTCCCTACATGAATCCGATTACGCCAATCACATTCTTTATAGCTACCCGATTAGGGGTAACGTTTGAATATGTCAAACGTAATGTTCATCGAGTGGAAGACTGTGATAATCTCAGGTCTAAAGATTCCAGTAATATAACTATATGAGACTTAATTATGACATTGTGACCATGACATAAATCTCATATGGGTCTGTCCAGTATTTGGTCTCCAACAAATACCCATAAGTTTAATTGTATCCCATACACCATAATCATCATATGATTATCCATTAAACTTATACTAACAATTAATCATAATTATCAGGGACGGGGATTATTATAATAAACATGCAAAGGATATAATAATCAAACATTCAATATCATTAATATTAATAACATTAATCGTTTTACAAAACGTGCCTAGAGCATACAACACCAACAGAAATGATGGCCTCTAAAGATGAAACTTATGGCATCGTAACCGCTCTCTTTAGACAGCTCCAAACTCAGAAATTGGATGACATTGTTGCCGTGCGTTCAGATAATGGAACCGAATTTACAAACAATGGTGTTGCCCAATATTGTGATGATCATGGAATTGATCATAACTTCTCTGCCGCTGGGGTTCCACAACAGAATGGAGTTGTAGAAAGAAAGAACAGGACTTTGATTGAAGCCGGGAAGACCATGATTGCAGAAGCAAAGCTTCCCAAATACTTTTGGGCCGAAGCTGTCAATACCGTATGTTTCACCCAGAACCGCTCCCTAATCATCAAAGTTCACAACAAGACTCCTTATGAATTGTGGAGAGGCAGATCACCCAACATTGCCTTCTTCAAAATATTTGGATGCAAATGCTACATCTTATACAATGGCAGAGAGCATCGAGGTAAATTTGATGCTAAGGCCGATGAAGGTATTTTTGTTGGTTATTCAAAACACTCTAAAGCTTTTCGTTGTTTCAATAAAACTTCATTAAAAATTGTAGAGTCAGTCCATGTTACATTTGATGAACATGATCTTCTTGAGCCACATATGGCTCCAAATGTTGCTGATGATTTTAGTGGTTTTGAGACAGGTACATCTTACCCTAATCATGCAACCGCAAATGACCAACCTACTCAAACCGCTCCATCAGGTTCTCCAGCCGCTCCAAACCAAACCGAAGGTGTTGCTGTAGAACCGCACTCTTCTGATCCCATTCAAACCGTTGATCCAGTTCCAAACATCACCTTCAATGAAGATTTCAATGAATATCAAGAAGAGCCTCCTCTAGAAAATCTTCAGGAAATAATGGTTCATGAAGACCTCCCTCCAGAAATCAATGAGTATAGAGACCATCCAACTACTAATGTTATAGGTCCTATCAGTTCTGGTGTTCAAACAAGAGGAAGCTTAACTCATAGAGATAACCACAGTTTGTTCTCAACCGCATTGTTATCTCAGATGGAACCAAAGAAGGTAGATGAAGCTCTAAGTGATCCAAGTTGGGTAGCTGCAATGCAAGAAGAGCTCAATCAGTTTGAAAGATGCAGAGTTTGGACTCTAGTTCCAAGGCCCCGAGATCACACTGTAATTGGAACAAAATGGGTATACAGAAATAAGATGGATGAAAATGGTACTATAACAAGAAACAAAGCAAGGTTGGTTGCTCAAGGTTATAGGCAAGAAGAAGGGATAGATTATGATGAAACCTTTGCCCCTGTAGCCAGACTTGAAGCCATTAGATTGTTCCTGGCCTATGCCTCCTTCAAGAAATTCAAGTTATATCAAATGGATGTGAAGAGTGCATTTCTGAATGGTGAACTACAAGAAGAAGTTTATGTAGCTCAACCGCCAGGATTTGAAGACAACAAATATCCTAATCATGTCTTCAAGCTCAAGAAGGCCTTGTATGGACTCAAACAAGCTCCAAGAGCATGGTATGACACTCTATTTAAATTTCTTATTGAACAAGACTTCTCAAGAGGTAAAATTGATACAACCCTATTTATTGCTAAAAACAAAGGTCATTCATTATTAGTTCAAATATACGTTGATGATATTATTTTCAGTTCTACTAATGAAACTATGTGTGTTAAGTTTGAGAAGCTCATGAAAGGTAAATTTAAGATGAGTATGATGGGAGAGTTGACATTCTTTCTTGGACTCCAAATCAAGCAATGTCATGATGGAATCTTTATCAACCAAGCCAAATATACCAAAGACTTGATCAAGAAATTTGGGCTTGAAACCGCTAAGCCAGTTGATACCCCAATGCAAAAGGCCTGCAGTTTGGATCGAGATGAACAAGGTAAGAAAGTGAATCAGACACTCTACCGAGGTATGATTGGCTCTCTTCTTTACTTAACTGCAAGTAGGCCAGATATAATGTTCAGTGTGTGTGTTTGTGCTAGATTTCAAGCTGACCCTAGAGAATCTCATCTTATAGCTGTTAAACGTATTATTAGATATTTATGTGGCTCTGTTAACCTTAGACTTTGGTACTCCAAAGAATCTTCATTTGATTTGTTAGGTTATTCAGATGCTGACTTTGCAGCATGTAAGATTGATAGAAAGAGCACTAGTGGTACATGTCAGTTCCTTGGATCTCGGCTTGTATCATGGTCTAGCAAGAAACAAGCAACGGTTTCAGTCTCAACCGCTGAAGCTGAATATATTGCGGCTGGAAGCTGTTGCTCTCAAATTCTCTGGATGAAACAGCAGTTGGAAGACTATGAAGTATTTGAGAAGAACTGCCCTATCTTCTGTGATAGTACTGCAGCAATATCAATCTCCAACAATCCAGTACAACACTCAAAAACCAAGCACATTGACATAAGATATCATTTCCTCAAAGATCATGTTGAAAAGAATAACATTTTTCTAGCAAAGGTGGGAACCGACGATCAAATTGCAGATATTCTCACCAAACCGCTTGAAAATTCAAGGTTCTTTCATTTACGAGGAGAAATGGGTATGCTGGAACTTACTTAATATAATTCATGCCTATTTATTTTTTTGTTCTAATGATTTTTGTTAAGTATTTTGGCTCTATTAAGAAAATGCAAATAGCTTGCGGTTCAATAGACGAAACCGCAACAATAATGGTTCGGCTAAAGATTCCACTCAAACCGAAGAGTCAAGAAGAACAACTTCAGTTTGATCCAAACCGAACTGTTAAAGCATGGTTTCGGTTTTCTCTACTGAAACCGAAGACAGATCTGAGAGATATCGGTTTCATCAAAACCGAGAATGAGGAAAAGGTAAGTCGGTTTACTCAAACCGCTCAGGTATAAAATTGCATTTTAGTCCCTACTTTATGTCACTTCATTCTTTAAGGACCTTCTTGCAATTATCTCTGCCGCATTGAATGCGAATCGACAGGTACGCTGACGGTTAAGTTTCCTTCCGCCGTAAAGGTCGCTCCACTACCCGAGGTGGTTAATTGAGTATAAAAGACAAACCATTTTTCAATTTAACTTTTTAACTTCTTACTCTTTTTAGCAAAAACCTTCTCTCTCTCTACTGCTCGTACTCTTCTCTCTCTCTGTTCTCACTAAATTTTCTTACTTAAACAAAAAAAATTTAAATGGCATCAAAGAAATCAATTGATCTTGCTTCTACTTCTACATCTTCCAAACCATTGAAGCCTGATATGGTATGAATTTCTGAACCCTAACTTAGTATATTTCATTTGTCCGCCATTGTTGAAGCTTAAAAGCTTGTTCATCTTCCTTTGATCATTTTATGCTTTTTCTTCAAATTATCGGTTGATTTGTACTCGCATTTACTTATATATACTGTTTGATTACTTTGTTTTGAGATTTGTGTTCAATTTTTGAGCAAAATCGTTTTTGGGGTTATTTGGTGTTCTTGCGAAATTTTGCAGATTCTGGGTTCATGTGTTGTTATTTGTCTTAGTTTATTTAGAACTTTGTTAGAATCTGCCCTTTGTGATCATTTTGGTATAATTTTTTCATATTTTGGTTAAGATTTTGTTTTGCATATTCATACTCTGTTCTTCGTGTTCTTCGTGCATTCAAACTCTTTTTCAAAATTTTCCTTCTTTGATCCGTTTTATCTTTACGGTTCACTCATTTTTTGTTTTTACATTTTTACCCTTACTCTCTTTGAACAACATGTTTTCATTGTTAGGATTCCTTGTTATAGTTTGCAAGACTTAATCAAACCGCGGTTTGCTTAAGGACTCAAACTATCATTCTTTAAGCTATCTCTGACTTAGAATATTTTTCAGGATCCTTCAAACTTTGTACCCGGTTCTAGGATACTAGAGGAGGAAATTAAACAAGATGCAGTTGTAAGGAAGCTCCTCAAACTGCTGAGTGATGCAAAGCTGCTCCCTCTGTTCCTTATGGATGAACCGCAGTTTGTTACAATCATCTGCGCTGAATTCTTTGAGAATGGGATCTCCACAAATTCTGCCTTGCTGGATGTAAGAGGAGAACCGATAAGGGATCTGGAAACCGGAGAAGTAAAATTTGAAGATGCTATCAAGTCCACCGTCTGTGGAAAAGAAGTGATCCTAACCACTTCCAAGATCGCAGTTCTAGCTGGTCTTGAGAACTCTGGAGTTATGGGGATCAAACCGGAACTTCTGAGCAATACTATAATGGAGTTAATTGGAGTTAATTCTTTCTCCACCAAGAATTCCTCCAAAAAGGACTTTGGAGAGGTGATGGCTCATCTATGTGAATTGGTTGATTCTGGAGTCATGTGCAAGAATGGAAACCACAATGACTTTACAAGTGAACAGTATGCTTACTGTGTGGCCATTCTTAAAGGGAAGAAACTGCACTGGCCCAAGGTTGTGATGAAGGAGATCATCAATGCCCTAAACCGCCTCCATGCTGCTAAAGCCGCTGGAAAATCCAAGATCAGAACTCATTGCAGGTTGCTGACTAAGTTCCTGCACTAAGATACTGACATTTTCAAGTTCTCTGCTGACAACAAGGACTATTGGTTGGATCCAATTGAGAAATCTATCTTTGGATTATCAAAACTTGATGCCTTCAGAACCGCATTTGGATGGCGGTATGCTCAAACAGTTTGGAATGAGGACCCTCTTCCTGAAGCCGAACGTGGACCATTTCCTGAGGCTCGGCTCAACAAATCTGGGAAACCGTATGCTGGTGCCATTGCTGATCAGGCCCATGCTACGATGCTAAGGAATGAAGGTCAAACTGCTACTTTAAACCGATTGGGGTTAAGTCAGTTAGCTCAGACCGCGGTACAGGCTGAGGGGGAGTCTGCGGTTGAGGGGGAGCCTGCAGTTCGGTCTAAACCTGCGGCTCGTCCCAAGGAAACCGCTGCTCCAAGGAAGAGAAAGGGAACCGCTCAAATCCCTTCAATCATAACAAAAGCAGACTTATCCAAACCGCCTCCTAAACCCTCATCCAAACCGTCATCAAAACCTTCATCTTCTTCAACCTCTTTTCCCCCTATCAGACTATCTCCTACCCTCTCCAAGCCTATCACTTCTAAACCCTCAATTCCCAAACCTCAAATTAAACCTCTCTCTCCATTACATCAAAATGTGGAGAAATCAAGTAACTTTGCTATGGATGCCGCCTCTCTCAAAGCTGCCAAAGCCAAAACCATTCCAGAACTCATTCCTTCACCTCATCTTTTCCTTCCTATCTCCTCTCCTCCTAAACCTTCAACTTCTAAACCGTCCTCTGTTCAATTCTCTGAAGAACAGTTGGCTGAAATTTACAAAGCCTTCCCAAACCTCAAACCCTCCTCTCAAACCGAGCCTGAGCAGACCGAAGTGTCTGAGGCTGCGATTCTAGTTGAACAAACCGATGTATCTACAATTGTAGTTCAGCCTGAGCAAACCGATGAGTTTGAGGCTGCAGTATTGCCTGAGCAGACTGATGTGTCTGAGGCACTTGGTGAACCTGAGCAAGATGTTGAAATTCTTGAGGTTCAACCGCCAAAGAAGAAAAGAAAGTTGATAAAGAAATATGAGTTTGTGGAGCATTGGCAGTCTAGGCCACCGGGTGCAGTTGACTTCAGTGAGGCTCATGACAAAAGGGATCATTCACCTCTTGAAGTAGGGATGGCCAAAACCGGTTCCGGGCCCGGTTCCGGTTCCGCAAAAGGGTGACCCTTAACCGGCCCGCGCTTAACCCGGTTCCGGTTCTGATTTGGCACAATCCGGTTCCGGTTCGGTCCGATTCCGGTCCGGTTCCGGTCCCCCCCCTTTAAAATTATTGAAAAACAAGGGATTTTCGGTACGGTTCCGGTTCCGGTCCGGTTCGGCATATATGTGACCCTGAACCGGCCCGTATGCCTTGCGGTTCCGGTTCGTCCGGTTTCGGTTTCCTCCCCGGTTTGCTCCGGTTCCGGGCTTTTCCGGGCCGGTTCCGGTCCGGTTCCGGTTCGGTTTGGCCATCCCTATCTTGAAGGTCCATTTGCAAAAGAATTAAGAGAAAGAGCTGAGATGAGAAAGGCAGGTATTGACCCAATGATGGTTGAGGTCTCCCCTCCTTCACTTAAAAGAAAACTGGACTTTGATTCACCAGAACATACTCCATCTTCATCTCCTGATTTACCTTATGCTCCAACTCCGGTTTTTCTATCTACTTCTTTGTCGGTTCAACCACTGCCTCTTCCTTCAGTTCAACCGCTGGCTATTACTCAAGCTCAACCTCTCTCTCAGCCGCCAGTTCAGCTATCTCCACAGACATCGGTTTCAATCATAAAACCGAAGACAAAGAAAAGAAGAAATGCTGCTGACTTAGCAAGATATCTGAAGCGGTTCAAGACTGAAACCTCTAGGGAAAGAAGGGCTGGAGCCCATGCTCGTGCCGCCGCCAAAGCCGAAGACAGATTCTTGAAGGCCGACCGCCTTAATCCTTATGCTATTTTCCCCAAGGATGAGATGGAAGCCACAGTTGAGAAGATAATTCTTTCAGTTGCAGAACAATTGATGGGAGAGATTGCCTATCAGGTACTCATGGATCCCACTATTGCCTCCCAATTCTTTCTATTCTTTAATTGTCTTTGCATTCCCAATCTCTATAGAATATTCATTGTGCCTTCTCCTTCCATCTTTCTCTATGATGACTATATGAGATATGATGTTCCTCCTCATTCTCCTCCTCAAACCGAAATTATTCCTTATTATTTTTCCCTTCCTTTTGATCCCATAGAATTTGAAACCGCCATTAGGGTTTCTATGGGTGAAACTTTAGAAGAGGCACACATTCTTTTAAAAGGCAAAACCAAAATGCCTTCTTCATCAAATCAGTCTGATGATGCCATCCCAATTTCTGATGATGATACTTCTAGTGATGAGCACATCCCTGACTACACTCCTTCTGATGAACCTCCCTCTTCAATTCCTTCCTATCCAATTCTACCCCTTCATGCTACAACCGCAGATTTAATAGATGCAGTTAGGAATATTCAAGTTCATCAGCAAACCGCCACTTCTCGGTTTGACACTCATCTCCTCACTTTACAAACTGATCTTGATGCCATTAAGGGGGAGAGAGTAAATGAGAGATTTGATGATAGATCAAGACAACAACAACTGGATAAGAGATTGAACTTCATTTTGGAAAATCAACTGGCTCTTCAAGATCTTGTCAGAACCAACAATGATCTTTGCAACTTAAAGTTTCAAGCCGTTGATGCATCACTTCAATCTGTTGTTGAGAAACTTGACATTCTGGCCCAGCATGCGCTTGATTCTTCTGAGCTTATCTTGCATAGAACCGGGAAACTTGTCAAGCAAGCCGCTGCAATTGAATTAAAGATTGATGAACCGACTGAAGTTCGGCTTCGTGCAGCTGACTTTGTTTTTGAAACCGCCCGTGGCTCCGGTTCTAGGAATGTTGATCAAACCGCCCCTGCTGTTGATGCTCAAGTTGCAGAAGAACAAGCTACTCAAGACGCTCAAACCGTTCATAACCAAACCACAGATGATGCTGCTGCTACAAGGGGTTCTGTTGCAGATGAAGTAGACTAGATTTCATTTCTTAGTCTTTCTTTTTGATGTCTCTTGTAATTCATGCATTGTAAGTTACTATCCTTTATGATTGAATTATAATGAGAATGACTGCATAGCATTCTGTTTCCAAAACTTTGTTTATTCAAACTGCTTGTTTGTGAAACAATGCTTGCATTTCTTAAAACCTCATGCACTACATTCATCATGAAAATACTTTTAAGTGCATTGTGTTTTAAACATTCAGTTTAAACATGCATTTCTAATCCTCAAAGTCATATCATTTTATATGCATCTGAATGTATTTCTTTTCTATCTTCTCATCATTTCCTTTGTTTTTGATAGATTAGAAATCTATGATCTAGCATAGTGTGTGCATTGACTTGGGACATGCAATTTCATGAAATTTATTTCGGACATGTTCTTACCAAGTACAATGTTTTGCTATTATCATAGTGTGGTAATGGCATCAATCAAATATGGGGAGATTGTTAGGATTCATTGTTAGTACGCCCACCTTTAATTTGATTGATCCATGCCACGTGTCTTTTTATGGACTTTAGGACCGCATGTAATGATTGAGACCGCCAGCATGAAGCCCTTCAGTTTTCATCAAACTGCAGTTTGCATGTTTTATGAAACCGCCCATCAAGATCATTCTTCAAACCGCCCCTATGCTTGGTGAAACCGCAGAGCAGTTATTGAAGAGATAAAGATATGTCATTTATTCCTTAGACAAACATTCCCTTTTTCACCGTAAAAAGATGTTGTTATGTCATGTCAAAATAACTCTAAGTTAACTTGGAGTTTCTGCAAGGAATGTCGGTTTGTCTATCAGTTTGAATTGTTTACCGTTAGTCCTTTCTACAACAAAGGACAAATGTCATGTAGTGGTGCAACAACTACCTAGGACTACAAGACAAAACCAAGGACGAAAATGACAGCTCAACCAATGGGATTTCGACAGCACTGTACCCTTCAGATTTGATTCAAATCTTTACCCAACGGTCACAAGGGTGCTCTGCCTATAAATAGCCTCCATTATTCAACAATGAAGGTTCCTGAGCTTCAAGAGATTCATTCCCAAGTGTTCAAGTTTGCTTTGAAGATTCAAACCCAGATATTCATATCTTCAAACCATCTCCATTGCAAACTCAGTTCTTCATCAAAGCTTCAAGCCTAACAACCGTTCATATTCAGCCTTTACACCAAAAGACTTTCATTTGCTCAACCATCATTTAGATACTTAGAGCATTTGATTTCTTTTCACACACACACCCGATTTATATGATCACATAGATTATATACTTCGAAAACACCGGTTGTTATTATAGCTTAGGTTAGACTTATTGTTTAGAGTTTAGATTCATCTTGTAAAACCTCCTCTAAATTAATACAAGTCTCATAGCTATTAGAAAATCCTAGACTAACCATCTAGGTAGAGGACGTAGTTCATTTAAGAACGAACCTCTTCAATTTGTGTGTTTGATCTTTATTTTCTGTCTTGATATTTATCTTTCTTGTTTGTGGTCTTGAACTTGTTTCCATATACGAAATGACTTGAAAGATGAATTGTGTTTTCCTTTGAACTTTAAGTTTAACTATTCAGTTGCATCATATTGTTTTCTCAACCCGAGTCAAACCTCCCAACTATTTAACTAACCTATTTGGCCAAACCGCAAACTCCGCTGTGCATTTTATCAGTTCGGTTCTTGTGCTTTGAACCGCAGTTGGCCAAACTGATAAGTACTCAGTTGATTTTAAGGGTATTTTCGAAAAAGTTTCGGACCGCTATTCACCCCCCCCCTCTAGCGGTTCTATACCCTTGTTGCCCTCTGGGACCAACATTTTCCACCCAAACTATCCCAACAAAAGCCATACTAGCCCCTCAACAAAGATTAGGCACAAAATAACCCTTGAACTAATATTTACACTAAGGCTCCCTTAGATTCTAACTTAATTAAGAACACCCTAACAATGCTAGACTCATTTCTAAATGAACTAACTAGCACATATGTATCAAATAAATAATAAGATGCAAGAAAATATAATGCACACAATTACAAATTTATTACTAAAATAGGGCCCGGATTTGGGGTCGTGACATAAAAAGAGTAATTATTCAATTGTGAAGAATTAATACTTCTAACCCGAAAAAAAAAAAAAAAAAAAAAACAACAACAACAAATGTGAGGTGTAGTGTTAAATATATAATAGTCTACTAAGGAAACAAGTAAAAACCTTGGCATAGTGGTTAGATGACTTAGTTAAGACTAAGAGGTCTTGGGTTCAAACCCTCCCAAGAGGAAATAATTTTTAATTATAATACTAGGGATTGCAGATGGTTGTGGCGGCAGTGGGTGAGGTCCGGCGGTGGTGGTGGTGGCCGGCGGCGATCAGTGGCTGCTCGCCGGTGTTGGTCGGTGGCGGATTGTGGTGGTGTCCGGTGGCTCGACTGTGGTGGTGGCCGGTGGTGGTGGCCGGCGGCGGGTGGTGGTGGTCAAATGTAAATGTGGCAGTCAAAATGGTCAAAAGTTAGAGGTGTAGGAGGAATTTATTTGGGCTGGGGGTATTTTTGTCATTTAAAAGGTACAATGGACTTATTGGTAAAATTGATTTGAACCTAAGGACCCTAAGGTAGAATTGGAAATGTTGTGTTTTTATTGGTAAATACCACATTCCTCCAGGGACTTATTGGTAAAAATCCCATGTTTTAATATATTTATATTCAACCAACCCCACCATGTAAACCCACTCATTCTCTCTCTTCATTTTCCACAACTCATTTTATTCAACCAACACTAATATTTACCTCACTCATTCTCTCTGTCTTCATTTTCTGCCACACATTCACTACTTTTCTCTTAACTATTGTGCCCACTCCTTTAGTCTTACTTATGCTAAGACGGGAGAAATATGTATTAATTATATTTTTTAATATGTTTGAAGAAGCATAAAACGATGTGTATTTTAAAACCGAGAGAGAGGGTGTACAAATCAAATAAAAAATTGTACTATCCACTTATCTTGCCATACTGCCATAGTGTCATTAATGCATTCATAATTGCATGATCATTTTCTGACTTCAGCTGCTTACATTAAACTCACTGCACTAAATTTAGGGGCCAACCCGAAATAGTACAGCTACATCAAGATGGTCCATGTGATTTTTTTTTATTTTTTTTATACCTTAAGTGCGCTCCCGAGTTTTTAAAATGAGAGAAAGGAAAGGAATGGGGCGGAAATGTGATATATTTTCTTTTCTAAGGTTGCTCCAAAGATTTTTTTAAGAAGAAAATGAAAGGAAGGGAAATGAAAATTAATAAGATTTTCCCTCCTACACAATCCTCCCAAAAGTGGGAGGAATTGGAAGGAAATAAACTTTTATAAACAAACTTTTATGATCAACTTATATTGCTCTTCAAATATAACCTTCTATTTCTTTCATTAAGGGTATAATAGTAGTTCAAAGTATTTTATTTCCCTTTCTTTCAAAAACTAAGGAGCACCCCCATAAGAAATCTCATTCCTCCCCTCCCCTTCCTTCCCCTCCCTTTCCTTTCTCTCCATTAAAAACTCAGGAGCGGACCTTAATATTTGCTCATGACGCAAACATAACTCTTTTTTTCATGAATATGAATATTTATTTAGAGTTTGTCTCTTGTAAAACGCGTTTTTCTTAAAGGTTAGGAAAAACGTGTTTTTCAAAATCATCCGACAGTCCTCAACACACTAAATGTACATTCGCAACACAGCAACTAGACATCCTAAAACATTGTCACTGGCTATCTATTTAAACTTCTGTTCCTCTAAAAAAAAATCAGAAAAAAACTCCTGACTATCACTTTCAAAGGTTCTGGCTACCACTTTCAAATGTTCTGGCTATCAATCTCATATCCAGAAGGCTTTATATTGATATACAGAAGGATTTATATTGATATCCAGGACCCTTCTGGCTATCACTTTCAAAGGTTCTGGCTATCAATCTCATATCCAGAAGGCTTTATATTGATATCCAGAACCCTTCTGGCTATCACTTTCAAATGTTCTGGCTATCACTTTCAAAAGTTTTGGCTATCAATATCATATCCAGAAGTTTTTATAATTATATCCAGAATCGTTGAGAAGTTATGATTATTTACAAAAATGCCACCGCGTTTTTTTTTAAAACACGTTTTTCCTAAGCGTTTGGAAAAACGCGTTTTTCCCAAGATTTTGTGATTATTTATGTCGATAATATCCCTGTAAGATCCTTTCCATTATTAAAATAAATATAGTAATTTAATTTTATATGCCAAAATAATTAGATTCTAAATATAGAATGTTATATAAAACTAAAAAAAAGAGGCTTTGAAATCCTTCATTTATAATTGAAAACTCGATTTCAATGCTTAAAAGACGATTTCAATGTTATAAGAACTAATTCTTTTCCGAGTGTTATGAAAATCCAACTCAATTAATTGACTATGAAATTTTGAATGGGTCTTGAATATTTTTTATTTTTTTTTGACACAATTCATTCTTCTCACCTTAAAACATAAGTGGACTATTATTTTAATTTTTTATTTTTATAATTAGTGTAATTTGAACTTAGTATAAGCAAGTAAGATATGGTTCATAAAATACTAATCTGCTAAATGATGGAGTAGTAGTCCCTTCGGGGACATCCGATAAAATCATGGAGTAGTATTTTGGAGAGCGTAGAATAACAACGGTACATATTACTCCCTCCGTCTTAAAATAGATGTCGTTTAGAAAGAATGGTGGATCAGGTGCCATTTAAAAGTTGATAATTACTGAAAGTTTAGATAGCTAGAAAGATCAACCAAACAGAGACGTGGTGTGAGACTTAGTGAGAACACACACCCAGTTACACCACAACACACACAGCGGAATGTAAAAAGACAATAGATAGAAAATAACACTTATCTTCAGTAATGAACTGAAGACAATAAAACTCTTCTTATAAGAAATAGATATGACAGTGTTTACAGTAAGGATTCTTAAGAGAAGAACTAAACCACTCAAGAATACAACCTCACAACAAATTGTATTCTACTAAACACTAAAACACACAAAACTTGATTCTTAGAGAAGCGAGTTCTAAAACCCCGAATAATTGTCTACATCAATAGCTGGTCTTGGTATATATACACGGCAAGAACCCTTAATTGATTTGTCAATCAATATCTCGAAGATCTTGAGATAAACATCAACAAGATCCTTTCCTTATGTGAGCCAATTATGAGATCCCTACAAAAACTATAAAGATATACACTACACAACCTAATTAATAGGTTAGTAAATAAAACATAAAGAAAGTAACAAATCTAAACTAGAAATTAATAAATAAAACTAAGTGATTAAACATGTGTGCCAAGCCACACTTTCAATCTCCCCCTGATTTGTTGCTTTCTGGTCAAAAACAACATACCAAGACGGAGATAAAATCAAAAGAGAAAAAAAATACCACCACGGAACTATTCTGCACTTCTATCATCATGACTTCCACTTGCACCTTCACGATATCCAATTCCTTGCTGATTCAAATTTTCCCAACGAAACCCTTCGTGAGCGACATCTTTGAAAACACTACTTCCTCCAGCAGCAGCAGCATCCACTCCCCTTTTTGACCAGAAATCCGACCCTTTTCAGCAAGCAATCTGTTTCTCCTGGCAGAGAGCTCTTGAAACTTCACCTTGTACTCTAGCATAGTCTTTTCTAAAAATGCAATTTCTTCATCATAGATAACAGCTTGATCAGTTGGTGGGGATGGAGGTAAGTTCACACTGTCATCCACATCAGCAATGTCATCGCGCTCTTCATGCTTATCTTCCCATATTCAATGGGAATATCAATCAATCTGTAAGCATGCGAAGTAACAGGCTTTATTCCCATAGCATCAGCCTTAACACCAGAAAGATCCTTCTCCACTAGTTCAACTCCTTGCTCCAGACACATAGATGAAATGAGACATGGGAATGGCAATGCCCAGGGCAGCACTTTTTCTGCAAATTGAGTCACACTCCCAAAGACTACTTCTCCAAGATTAAACCCCTCCCTCTTAACAACCCTGTAGATAAGTTCTGCATTAGGAATTGTAACGGTGGAAGCATTTGAAGAGGGTCTCCAGTTGTACGTGGACAATTTAAACAGGTATCCATATAGACTGGTGAGAGAGGTGATCTGGATCCCTTTCTTCCATTTTGAGAGCAAACCATTTGAAATGGTTGAGGCAAGGAGATCAGGATGGACTGAACTTTGAGGACTAATGGGAGGAGGAGAGGACAGGAATCTATTGATCTCAGCCACAGAAAATTTAACATGTTTTCCCCTCACATACACAAGACCACTCCTTTCAGATCTAGGATCTTTGATGTCAAGGGTCAAGTTTGCATAGAACTCAGAAACAATGCATGGGTAGTACACAGTGGGGAATGTCACAGAATTGTAAAGATTAATATCTTTCAAAAGCTTATCCAAATTTACTGTGTCAAACCCAATATCTCTAACTCTTTCAGCCACAACCTTCTTTTCAGAAAACGATTTTCCCCTATCCCTAGCTTCAGGAGTAAGATAGAAGAGATCAAATGGATCACTTACAGAGGAGTGGACAGTTTTTCTTCTTGTGGAACGCCTAGACACAGGCGTGGAACTGGGAGGTGCATTCCTTTTCTTTGAGCTTCTGGTTCTAGGTGTGATAGCTGGTGTGATCACATCTTCCATCTCATCAGCTTTAAGCCCCTCCAATTCATCCTTGCCCAATTTGAATGTAGAATCTGATTCTTCTGAGTCATCAGATTCAGTTTCATCTTCCTGATCCTCCTCTTCTTCCTCCATTATTTGTTTTCCCTTTTTCAGGGCTATCTGTTCATCCAGCAACTGTTTGAGAGGGATGTTGTCTTCCTCTTCTTCATCATCAAGACCTTCAGCCTCCTCAACTCTGCCTTCTTCTTAGAAGACAGAGAAGAATAGAAAAAAATCAAGAGAGAGTAAGTGAGATAAGAGATGAGATAGCAAGGATATTTATACCGACTCACATCACACATCAATTCAACCTAGACTCCTAGGGAGAGGAGAGTACACACAGGATTAATAACTTGGCAGAGGGCCCCACGGAGAGAAAATAGGTAGACTCACAAACAAACTCTCCGAAATAAATAGATGGAAAGGATAATGATTATCAAAAAACAAGATTTCACAAATATTTTGAGAATAATTATTATACCATAGATACATAAAAAATCCCGAAAAATTATACTCCCCCTAAATACATAGCCAATAAAACGCAGTTTATTCATGGATTTCATGGAGCAGAATATTACAAGTATGAAGCACGAGAAGAACACAGAATTAATTAGATGAGATATTCACAATGGTAGGGACGACTCAAGAAAGAAAAAAATAATAATAAAAAATATGTAAGTGAAGTGTACAACTCAGATTAGTGTGACTTGGGATGAATTCACACCCGGGGACTCAACTTATCCAAGAACTTCAATGAACATTACTCCCAATCTGCTCAGCCTCTAGAATGCACCCACCCCTTTTTTAATTGTGGGAAATGAAATTATGGGTAGCTTTCACTCTACATTAAAACCAAAGATAGCCCTTTCTCTTTCAAATGGTCGTATCAAATTCGAGGCACACTTTGTTTATGTGTGAGTTCGTTTGATCACATTCGGATTGGCTGCATACAATGGTGGAGCAGCTGTTTCCCAAGAAGGCATCCACTGAGAGATAAATTGAAGGCTTTTGCCATATAACCACAGAGAGAGTTCACAGTTCAAGGACCAGTCAAGTCAAGGGAGTGGATCAAGTGATCACTCTGAGATGTACAGTGCACAAATACAATGCAATTTTATTTTTTTTTTTTTTTTCAAAATAAAAGGAATACTACAAGTGTGACACCTGGTGTGATCAAACAGGGGATCACACCATCATATGATGCAAAGTCCAAGAGACTTCCTTAGGGAGGAAAATCTCTGAAAGTCTAGGGCCTTTGTGAAAATATCAGCCAATTGATTCTCTGTTCTTACAGGTTCTAGGCTAACAATTTTCTGTTCAACCAAATCTCGAATAAAGTGATGTCTAATGTCTATGTGTTTAGTTCTTGAATGTTGGACAGGATTTTTTGCAATATCCATCGCACTCAAATTATCACAAAAGACAGTAAGAATCTCACTTTTCAACCCATAGTCCTTAATCATCTGATTCATCCAGAGGAGTTGTGTGCAACAGCTACCTACAGCAACATACTCTGATTCAGCAGTGGACAACGACACACAGTTCTGCTTTCTACTGAACCAGGAAACAAGGTTGTTGCCAAGATAAAAACACCCTCCAGTTGTACTCTTCCTATCATCAGAATTTCCAGCCCAGTTTGAGTCACTGAAGCCTACCAAATTTGTGTTGGTTTCTCTAGTGTAACTAACCCCCAAATTCACTGTCCCACTTACATACCTAATGATCCTTTTAACAGCAGTTAAGTGACTCATCTTTGGGTTGGCTTGGTACCTAGCACAAAGGCACACACTGAACATGATGTCAGGATGACTTGCAGCCAAATACAACAAGCTCCCAATCATACTTCTAAAGAGTGTTGGGTCAACATTCTCCCCATCTTCATCAATACTCAACTTTTGGGATGATCCCATAGGAGTTTTTTTATGAGAAGCCTTCTCAAGACCAAACTTTTTCACTAAGTTCTTGGTATACTTGCTTTCAGAGATGAACATTCCTTCTCTACTTTGCTTTATTTGAAGTTCAAGAAAATAGTTTAACTCACCAACCATGCTCATTTCAAATGTGGATGTCATGCTTTTGACAAAGTAGTCAAGCATGATCTTAGAAGATGACCCAAAGACAATGTCATCCACATATATTTGAGCAACAAGAATTTCTCCTTTCTCTCTTAAGATAAACAAGGTTTTGTCTACCTCACCTCTCTTAAACCCCATTTGGATGAGATGCTCAGTTAGTCTCCCATACCAAGCTCTAGGGGCTTGCTTGAGACCATACAAGGCCTTTTCAATCTGAACACATGACTGGGAAACTGAGGATCTACAAAGCCCTTAGGTTGTTCAACATAGGCTTCCTCATTAAGCACTCCATTTAGAAAGGCACTTTTCACATCCATTTGGTGTAAAGTGATGCCTAAGTAGCAAGAGATAGCAAGAAGAAGCCTAATGGACTCTATCCTAGCAACTGGGGCAAAAGTTTATTCAAAATCAATCCCCTCAATCTGAGTGTACCCCTGAGCCACAAGTCTGGCTTTGTTCCTAGTTATTACCCCATTTTCATCAGTTTTATTCTTGAAAATCCATTTGGTACCAATCACATTTCCCCCACTAGGCCTAGGTACCAAAACCCACACATCATTTTTCTCAAATTGGTTCAGTTCTTCTTGCATGGCAACAATCCAGTTATCATCCATCATAGCCTCATTCACATTTTTTGGCTCAAGATGAGAGACAAAACAGCAAGAACTTACCTTGGAGACCAGAGATGTGGTGCAACTCAGACCTGCAAGGTCTCTGTAGTTAACTCTTGGTACCTGTCTTACCTTTACCTTTTCATGCACATCACCGACCACTTGAGATATTGGGTGGTCCTTCTGGATTCTACTGGGAACATCTTTGGTCCTCCCTACATCTGTATCCTCTTGATCTGAACAGCTGGATGCCTCTGATTCTGAATCAGTCTGTCCTGGGTCAGGTGTGACCTTAGGTGTGTTATCACCAGGATTGTCACCTTCGCTTACACCAGTAGACTTGTCAGATTCATCATTGGTGGGGTCCAGCTGATCAACAATTCCTGAAACATCATCCTCAACAGTCTTTAGATTTAAATCAGAAAAATCATCAAAGGTGACATTAATGGATTCCACAATAGTTTTGGTTTTAAGGTTATACACCCTGTATGCCCTACTGTTTGTGGAATACCCCAAGAACACCCCTTTGTCACTTTTGGAGTCAAATTTAGACAAATGTTCCCTGTCATTTAACACATAGCAAACACACCCAAACACATGAAAATACTTGAGGGTTGGGTTCTTTCCCAAAAGTATTTCATAAGGAGTCATGGTGGAACCAACTCTCAAGTAAACCCTATTGCCAATGTGGCAAGCAGTATTGAGAGCCTCTGCCCAGAATCGCTTTGAGATGTTTTTAGAACTAACCATAACACGTGCCATCTCTTGGAGAGTTCGATTCTTTCTTTCAGCCACCCCATTCTGTTGGGGTGTCTTAGGGGCAGAGAACTCATGAGTGATGCCTTTGGAATTGCAGAACTCAGTGAACTGAGAATTTTCAAACTCAGTTCCATGATCAGACCTGATTCTCACAACTTTCTCTCCATGCAAATTCCTCACCTTTTTGTACCAGATTTTGAAAACATCAATTGCCTCGGACTTTTCTTTCAAAAACAACACCCATGTATATCTTGAAAAATCATCAACACACACAAAAGAATACTTTTTCTTACCAATACTCTCAACCTCAATGGGACCCATAAGATCAGTGTGTATTAGTTGAAGATTCCTAGTGGCAGAACTATGAGTGACCCTTTTGTGGGGTGTTTTAGTCTGTTTACCCTTTTGACAAGGACCACACACACAAGGATTTTTAAAATTCAGTCTGGGCAAATCTTTCACAGCATTAAACCGAACCAACTCTTCCATTTTCCTAATGCTGGCATGACCCAATTTTTGATGCCACAACTCAAGATCATCCTTTTTGGCTGAGAGACAGGACAGATTGCTTCCAAAGGTATAGCAATTATCCTGTGATCTAGTGCTAGTGAATAGACAGGAATCAAAATTATCACAAACTTTGCACTCATGCTTATCAAACCGAACATAAAGATTGTCATCACATAGTTGACTTATGCTTATGAGATTAGCTTTCAGTCCTTCTACATGATAGACATTCTTTAGTTTTGGCATATGATCAATGCAAAGAGTGCCTTTAGCAACAATCTTACCTTGGGTTCCTCCCCCATAATTCACATTTCCTCCGTTTATGGGAGAGTAGTCAGACAAGTATTCAACATTACCTGTCATGTGCCTTGAGCACCCACTGTCAAAATACCATGAGCTTGACACACTCCCTTTTAGAGAGGTGAGAACAACTTTGCATTCCTCAGATCTCTTGACTTTCCACACAAACTTACCATTGTTTTGATGCTGAGGAGCATGGTGAGATGTCACCTGCCTTCTCACTTGTGGCACTGGTTCTCCAGCATCCCTTAATCTCTGAAAACAAAAAGGTCTGATGTGACCAGGATTAAAACAGTAATGACAAACAAATCATTTCTTCCTAGGTCTATCACTCTTTTGAAAATTTTGACTTTTTGAACCAGATGCTTCTTCTTTGACAAAAACATTGTTATACCCTATACCAGTTCTAGAGTAGCTTCCAATACTCAACACTTCATCTAGTTTTGCTTTTCCAGTGTTCAATTTAGTGAAGGTTTCATCAGCCTTTTCAAGCTTAGACTTAACTTTTTCAAGTTCCATTTCACCTTTGGTGATGATAACCTCCAGTTTTCCTATGATTTCCTTTTGGTCATCATTTTCCTTAGACATTCTCTCAAGTTCCTTTTTGAAAGCATTGTTTTCCTCAAGAAGTTTCTGGTTCACTTTTTCAAAAACAGCAATTTTTTCTACACGTTTCTCCCAATCAGCAAAGAGATCCGTGTAGGCTTCATGAAGTTCTCCATAGTTCTCTTCACCCTCGTCTTCCTCTGTATTTTCATTAGTGGTGGAGTTGAAGCATTTAAGTACAGAGTCAGAGGGTGTGACCGAAGATGAGATGTTATCACCATACTCACCAGAATGTAAGTGATTTAGAGAATCTGAGTCAATGACTGCTATGAGAGCAGTCTCATCTTCATCCTCACTATCACTTAGGGTTGCAGTTAGACTCATACCCTTTTTCTTCAGAGTGTTTGCACACTCATTAGCATAGTGACCAAAGTCTTTGCAGGCTCTACACTGAATATTATCACTTTTCTTTTTGGTAAAGCTCCCAGGTCTCTTGAAACTACTCTCAGTGTCTTCTTTGAACTTATCTCCACCATTTTGAAACTTAGGTGGAAACTTGTTTTCACGTTTGTTTTTCAAAAAAGATGTGAATTTCTTTGTTAGTAAAGCAACATCATCACTTTCCAATTCAGATTTATCAATTTCTTTTGAGATTTCTTCAATTTCCTTTGGAACTTTAGACACATTAGCTAGAGCAGTAGCAAGGGCTATGTTATCAGCCTTGTGTTGCTGTTGAATAGCCAAATTCATTTCAAACATGGTTAGTTTGCCAACAAGAGCATTATATCCCAAGGTGGCAGTATCATTGGCTTCTTCAATAGCAGCAATTTTTATGTTAAACTTTTCTGTAACGGTTCTTAGTAACTTACTTACTAGCCTAGCATTAGAAATAGGCTCACCTAGGGAGAGGCACTCATTAGAGATATCTTTGATTTTAGCAGAATAGCTTTTGATATCTTCAGTGTCTGACATTCTCAAGTTTTCAAACTTAGTCATGAGAATCCTCAACCTAGTGCCTTTCACTCCTTCATCTCCTTCACAATGAGCTTGAAGAATATCCCAAGCATTTTTGGCAATGCTTTGATTGGTGACCAGTCTGTACATGTCTTCATCCACATGACTAGATATGGCACCCAAAGCTTTGGAATTATAATTTGCTAGGGTTACTTCATCAGTTGTCCAGTCTTTCTCCGGTTTAGAAATGTAGACCTTTTCTTCAGAGGTTTCACCCTCTGCAGCCTTACTTTCCATCCTTGGAGGAGTCCAGGCAACTATGATACTCCGCCATGCTCTTTCATCAATTGCTTTGATGTACAGACGCATTTTGGATTTCCACAAGGCATAGTTTGTACCATCCAACACAGGTGGTCGATACTGACTCAACTGACCTTCCATAATGACTATCCTTTCTGGATCTCACTCAGTATATCGAGTGGAGGCTCTGGTGCCAATTGAAAGTTTAGATAGCTAGAAAGATCAACCAAACAGAGACGTGGTGTGAGACTTAGTGAGAACACACACCCAGTTACACCACAACACACACAGCGGAATGTAAAAAGACAATAGATAGAAAATAACACTTATCTTCAGTAATGAACTGAAGACAATAAAACTCTTCTTATAAGAAATAGATATGACAGTGTTTACAGTAAGGATTCTTAAGAGAAGAACTAAACCACTCAAGAATACAACCTCACAACAAATTGTATTCTACTAAACACTAAAACACACAAAACTTGATTCTTAGAGAAGCAAGTTCTAAAACCCCGAATAATTGTCTACATCAATAGCTGGTCTTGGTATATATACACGGCAAGAACCCTTAATTGATTTGTCAATCAATATCTCGAAGATCTTGAGATAAACATCAACAAGATCCTTTCCTTATGTGAGCCAATTATGAGATCCCTACAAAAACTATAAAGATATACACTACACAACCTAATTAATAGGTTAGTAAATAAAACATAAAGAAAGTAACAAATCTAAACTAGAAATTAATAAATAAAACTAAGTGATTAAACATGTGTGCCAAGCCACACTTTCAATTACTCTACATATTAGTAATAAAAAAGACACGTTTAGAAGTTGGACATGCTACTAACAGGCAGAAAAATCCAGGATATTCGTGTTTGTGTGAGATGAGATTTTTATGCATGATCTGTCCCTAGTAAATGCTATACTTGACTAGTCGAGATTTTTTGTACCATTCTTGTGTGTACTCTATGTACCACTTGTCATCCAACCGTTCACATGTTTAGATAATATTAATATAATGTCAATTTCAAAAACTGTGAGCCATTAAATCACTTGTGGCACATAGAGTGGTACACAAAGTGGCACAGAGGATTTGGACTCATACTTGACAAATTAATATTTTTAAACTTATAGTTATGTTTCCATGATTGCCCCAATTTATTCATATGTATAGAGTAATACCGCTTATGGCATTGCAATGCTTGTGCTAATTAGAAGGGGTAGTATAAGAATATTATCAAACTTCATACCCTATTTTTAGTAAGACATTTATTTTGAGACGAACGAAAAGATATTTATCTCGAGACAGAGGGAGTAATAGTTTATTACTCAATCCGTCCCAAAATACATGTAGTTTAAGGGATTGATATTTGTCCCAAAATATATGTAGTTTTACTTTTATATAGACATCTTTGACATTGTTTGTCAAATATACTCTTATTTATGATGGTAGTTGTCATTGTAAAAGCATTTAATTGTCTTGGTATTTGAAATATTTTAAGGGTAATTTAGTCCATTAGACATGCATTGATTGCTTTTATTAATTTGTGTGAAAATCCTAAAACTACAAATATTTTGGGACGGAGTGAGTATTATACACCACATATATTTCAATATAAATATTAAAGTGATCGGAATCATCGGATCTTGGGCATATTGTGAGATGGTCTAAAGAATGTAGAGAACTTGAAAAATGTGGACAACTGGCACACAAGTTTTTCTTTAACAGGAAAAAGAAACTCATTTTAAGCGCTATTTTCAGCCAAAAAAAAAAAAAGTTTTAAACAATGACATCTTTCTTAGAATTTTTAAAAGTGTCGGTAATGTGACAAATTTTCAACGTTAATATTAGAAACTTACATTTTTTAAAATATTTTTTACTTGTTTTTTTTTTTATATATAGAAAAGAAAGCATGCATATCCTATAACATGAAAAACTTTCAGTGTTAATATTAGAAACTTCCATATTTTAAAAATATATTTTACTTGGTCTTTTTTTTTTTTTTTTTTAAAGAAACTATGTCAATGTGATAAACTGCTAATTTTCTAACAAAAATCATTATTACTTAGTTTTTAAATAGGATTTTATATTGGCTCTCGTAAACATATGGACTACTCAATAACACATGCACCTACACTCGTAAACACAAACAATGTTACTCCGTGCAATATTTTACTCAAATATTTCATCCGTTTTATAATAAATTTCTCACTTTCTTTTTTATTTAGTTCTAAAATAAATGTCACATTTCTTAAAAAAAAGTATCATAATACAATTTTAACATTAACCTTGTACAAGCAATGTATAAGCAAGTAATGCACGTTCTTTATTATGAAGAGAAATCAAATAGCACTCACAAAATAGATGTACTATCACTTACAACACTCAATAAAACATGCACTGGCACTCAATAATACATACTCCCTCCGTTCCTTAATATAAGTCGTTTTAACAAAAATTACACAAACCAAGGAAGCAATAACTCTTCTTTAAACTTCCCAAATTACCCTTTCTATCTCTTAGTATTAATTTAATGCAAATAAAGACTCCTTTCTCTCTTCAACTACCTTACACAAACCAAGGAAGCATTAAAGATGGGCATTTTGGTCCAAAAGACCAAATAAAAGCTAAAACGACTTATAAAAAGGGAAAAAAATTGAGAGTCTAAAACGACTTATATTAAGGAACGGAGGGAGTACTGTATATTGATAATCAATACTCCTCCTTTATCAAAATAAATGTCGCAAATGGTCAATTAAGCTAAACTTTGACCAATTTTTAATGCTAAATTATTTATCTTCATTGAAATTTTAAATAAGTTATGAATAGTGTTTCTATTGATGTATCAATAACTATTTTCAAAACAGTACAAAAATGCTCAGATTTTCATATCTTCTTGGTCAAAATTCAACTTAATTAACCACATACAACATTTATTTCAGGACAAAAGTAGTAATAAATGCACTAACACTATATACATGAGCCCTATTCTTCTTGAAACGAACCACATGTTCCTAAAGTTTGAATAAAACTGATTTTCCACAAAACCGACTTCATCTTAGCTGGTCTCATATAAATTCATGACAAATTTTGTTGATTTGCAAAGCAAAGATGAAATACTAGATTGAAAGGCCAAAAGAGAATACATTGTCACAAGTTAACATTCAACAGATCCAACGACACATGGTTACTCCTTCCGTCCGTCCGTCGGTCGCATAACAAGTGAACCCTAGTTTTTTACATGACTCACCGCATATCACTACTCCTTCCGTCCCATAATAACTGAACCCTCGTTTTTTACCTGACTTGAGTGTCAGCAAGGAGAAGAGCTTGTTTACGAGCAGGGACTGAGCGCTGTTGGTATATATGACATTCTTCACATCAACTGCAACATTTTCACCGTCTCTCCTTCCTGGCATAGTAGTAGTAGTTCAAGCCAAGACTGCATCAATTTATGTGTTGATCTCTCTACAATTACAAATTCAACAACAAACATTGTTAATATGAGACATTTCAGAAACAAAAATTAGTCAAATTTAGACAGAAAAATGTACTTGTTGTCGTCGGTGGCGAATCCAGAAGTTGTTGTTGCAAGTGAGTGCACAAATTACACTACAGATCTTCAAAAGGCAATTGTAAAAAGAAAGTTTCAACTATGGGACTTGAGCCCACAACCTCAAGGTTAAAACATTACATCTAACCAAGCTGAATAAGATACATGGTTAATAGGTGCACTTTGTGGAAATATAGTTACTAAAACAACTTTTTCCCTGCTAAATGTGGGATTATTGGGTGCACCTGCACTAGATCCGCCTATGCTCTATTAATTGAGCTTTTCGGTGTCCAAGTTGAGCTGCTTTCTTCATCCATATCTTTGCTCGTCGATGACTTTGCACCAAACCCTCACCATAAGAGTAGCACAGTGACGTATTGTACATTGCACGCACGTAACCTCCTTCTGCGGCTCTGAGATACCATTTAGCCTGTTCAAAACAGAATCCACATCAGAATTGAATATGGAGGATACAAATAACAAGCACATTCAAGACAAGATTGGCGAGTCTATCTACTGCACAATTAATTTAATCCAGGCAAATTCTATGTTTGACCATTGAATGGATCTGGCAAGAAAGACTAAATGAAGCCTACCGTTACTTAAAGAATGATCAGGTTATTACTCCCTCCGTCCCATAACAAATGTTGCACTTTCCTCTGTAGTCCGTCCTAAAATAAATGTCGTGTTTCTAAATAAGGAAACAAACTTGGTGCAATTTCATATGGTACAAGTATTATACAAACCAGTAAAGCACATTTCTTAGAATCATTGACAAGTCAAATGCGGCATTTATTTTGGGACGGAGGGAGTACAAGTAAAGCTATAGGCTTTTCTTTGCTGCTTTGCGGAACAGAAGATGGAAAACATCATCAACATGTGCCAAGTACGAAGACGTGATTTCTATAACTAAGACGAAGGTAGAACGACATAATGTCATGTATCACAGTTCTAACTTACTTTCTACAATGTAATCTACTTCTACATCTATTCTACGTCAAAAAGATAATTCTGATGTATTTTTCCTCCCTAAAATAATGGTTTCTTGGTTTCTAAAGCATCAAGAAGATATCTTCAAATACTTCTTAGTAATATATCAATTTATTAATTATATAGAAACAAAGTTGGCCGTGATAAAACGTCAACTAAAATGAGAGTGAACTAATAAAACACATAATTCATGTCCAGTAGCTGAATGAAAAGTGAATCTATAGTTCCAGATGATGTATCACATACCGCTTCTGATAAATTGCGGTCAGACGCACGACCTTGGTGTAAGCATAGGGCAAGTTGATACTGAGCTCGAGCATAGCCAGCAACAGAAGCTTGATGTAGCCATTTAATAGCCTCCTTCGGGTTAGGAGGATCAGCTGCAAGTGTTCATAAAAAATCATCAAGCTCTTGCGCATAATAATAACAAACGCTGTTCGATAAATATGTGAAATATTTCTGACTGTACACTATTACTAATTTATTCAGTGAACCAGTAAAAGAGTACGGTAAATACACATAAACCAGTGTCTCACAAGTCATACCAATGGCAAAATATTTAGGCCTTGAAACCAACATTCCGAAGCATAATTAGATAAGCTACCAAGTACCAGTGTTCTAAAAGACGTCCGTCTAGGCGCTAGGCGTTCATGAAACGCCTAAGTCCCGCCTAGGATATTATAACTATTTCGGAATTCTCGGCCCCGACTAAGTTCCGTTTAGACCCCGCCTAGGCGCTGCTACGGCGCCTAGCGACCGCCTAGCGCTTTTTAGAACCTTGCCAGGGACAACTTCCCCGATTACAAAAACTCACACTTGAAAACTTTCTTTAACACTTCCTGACGACTTACTGACATGCCTACCTTGGCCTGGCTGGACTAGGGACTTTTGTTACAATTCTAACATAACTTCAACACTTAATACACACACACACACACACACACACACCCACTCACCCAATAGAGAGAGCTTATGGCTCTCGCATAAAAAATAAATATATACATCTTGGTAATAAAGTACTTCTGAATTTCCATCATCAATATTCATGATAAAAACTCCGTGTACGAAATAGCAAACTTACTCTTCTTCCAAGTTTTGCTTAAGCTCAGCAATGATAGGTCAGTATCCTAGCAAGGAAGGGTCATTCTGTCTGTCTCCTCACAATCAGCTACATACCATCAGGCCTAGTTTCTGCGACACAATCTACTGAAAACCTTTCCTCCAGAGAGATAATTTTGGTTGTTCAGCAATGCAGAATGGTTTAGCAAATCATCGGAACTGCATATGCAACTTTAAGGAAATCAAGATTCTCAACTATACTACAAAAAGGCACAACCTTTCTGCTTCTTATCGTCTAAGTTAGTATGATATAGTACCCCGACATTGATGGCATCATGGTTTTTCACAATAGAGAATTTACCTATCAGTTTCTACGTTCAGTCAAATCTTGAACCCCTAACTCCAACTATACCTTATTATGACACAATTACCATTCTATTGTCTTATCTATCTTTAAAATATGCTTCTTATTGCTCAGCAATTTGCATATTACAACAGCCGGTCCATTCCAACAACTTTCATGATGTCTCTACTCACCGAATAGCTTGTATCTATGCTCTAATATTCTCCACTTGTCAAACAATCAAGTTTAGTTCAACAACTTTCATGATTTCTCTACCCACTGAATAGCGCCTATCTACTCACTAATATCCCAATTATCAAGCAATCAAAACACACATTAAACAATCCAATATACAATCAAGCTGCAGCAAGAAGAATCTATGTACAAATTCAAATGCAAACATCTATCGATAACATACCTTGCAAGTAAGAAATCCCCAAATTGCACTGTCCGGTAGGGTCTCCAAGCTCCGCTGCTCTTCGATACATAGCAACCCCCTGCTCCTTCCGCCCCAATTCCCAATACAACAAACCAACATCCACCATAGCAAGCGTAGAGCCAAGGGTCGCACCTTTCAAAAACATATCCAATGCCTTATCAAGGGTAAGTCGGACACCGCCACGACCGTGCCTAAACCGCTTCCCCCACCTCAAAAACACCATAGCTTCCCGAAGCGGCTGCAGCCCGTCTCTCCATGACTTGCAAACCAACGACGCCGCTTGGAGATTCGGAAAACTCAAACTGGCGGCGATTATCGTCAGCAGTTCGTTTGGAAGCGCGGTAAAGTCGCGGTAGTGATCGGACGACGGCGTTGATGGAAAAAACAGAAATTCCGGAATCCGATCGGAATTGAGGGTACGTGAAGATTGTGCGGTGTTTCCGGTGTGGTCGAATTTCGTCTTGTTTGTTGATTTTGGCGATGTCCGATCGGTACGGCCTCTTCCTATCTTTCATGTTACTAGGGTTTGGTTCGCCGGAGGGGGTAGAGTAGGAGACGTTGGTGGGATATTTAACGTGGCCCAATAGGATTTTGAAAATTTGATTATAGTTTAATTTAAAAAAAAAAAAAAAACAATTATTTTTTATTTCAAATTTACAATTATTAGATCTGTATATAACTATTTTTTTAAAAAAAAAAAAAAAAAATCTTTAACGAAAAAAATAAACATTCATTTTGAGATTAAAGACTATTACATTCCTAAATAAATAAGGATCGTTACACTACATTAGTAATAAATAAAACTTAAGGAAGAATAAATATTTATGTTCAAAAGCACACAAGAATTATAATACAATGAGAAGATGATTAGAGATGTTCATGGAGATGCTTGAGTGTACATCAAATATTATGCAACTAAAATGAACTGTAACAAGCTCACAGTAGCCAACAACGACGACGACGATAAGTATATTTGATTTGTTGGAGGATGACCAAAGTACCCTCACATCCTTGAGTAGCTCCTCGAATCCTCGTATTGGCTCATGAACTCGTCGTTGAATTTCTTGAAACTATCCATGATTGCTGGCATGTCTTCCTCAGCTGGTAAAATCGTTGTCCTCAAATGGAAAACCCTGTATAAAGATACAAAGTATGGGTTTGAAGCCAGGAATTAACTTGAAGGGGTCAAAATTATGATACAATGGTATTTTTCTAAATTTAAGGGGTAAAAATTGCAAAAAAGTAATGTTTTTTAGAGGTAAAAATTAATTTAAAATACGGTAGTTGAAATGAAATAACTTCACAATCAAGGGGTTGAATGACCCCCTTTAGCTAGCTTCAAGTGGCTTTGACACGGGCGTTAAGGTTGCAAATGGAAGCATAGACCCCGTTCAAGATCAAGGTACAAGATTTCCAGCATGTGGTACAACAAGGCAATAACTTGGTACTACCTTTCTGACAGAATGAAGTATAATGTTGAAGAAGATTTACCCGTCTTTTTGTCCGAAGCCTGAACCTGGGACAGTGGAAATTCCTGTGGCTTCTAAGAGCTTGAGGCAGTAGAAAACATCAGGAACTTTTCCAGCAGTTTTTGCAGCTTCTATTGCTTTAGGAGGCAACCTTATTTGAGGGAATGAATACATGGCACCTGACATAATGTTCGTATAAACAATTTTAAAAATAATTAGTAATTTCGAAAAATAATATCTTGGAATATTTTTATAATTAATTTGCCTTTGGATAATACGTTAGAGCTTCATAGTTTGAACAAAACACACCTTCTGTGAAATTACAAACCACATTTTTGCAGCTGTTAAAACCATCAGTCATTAGTTGTGCTCTCTTCCTTAGAGACTCGAGGATGCCTTTGCTGCATTTTTCAATAAAAGGAAGCTCAGAAAGTCACTTTAAAACTAAATAAATTTCTGGATACATAGAATTCAATCAACAAAATACTTGTCCATTTATGAGAGGGAATTATTGTAGTGTGGCCGTGGCAATCCAGGATTTCGTTCGAAGGGGTCGGGATAATTTTTGGATAAAAATGTTACATTATAATATACGAAATGGCTAAAAAGGGTCATAATTATAGCTTAGTGTATTTTTTTTCTTGAAGAAAATGGGGTCAAAATGAAAATTTTATTGTTTTTAGTTCTAAAACGATAAAGTTTACTTATTTTGAAGGTGGTGGAGTGTAAACTTTTAAAACACAAAGGAGGTGAACTGACCCCCTAGCCATTAACGTGCCTTCGCCACTGTGTGAGTGTGTGTGGAGGTGATTTACTTAGTGACCAAGAAGCTTAATGTGAAGTCGAATAGCAGCAGGGTTACCTCTCTCTGAGAAACCGCTCATATGAGATATCGCCCGGTTTAGGAGGGTTGACCATTAGTCCCATCTGTATAAAAAGAGTACTAATTTTACTCTTCTGAAGGCAATATTTTATCGAATTGGTGCAATGTTTAAGGTCCAACTTACAAATATCTGCCCAGGCACATTTGGACTGAGTGAGATCGATGCAACCTTATATATTTCATCAACAGTCTGCAACATAATACAACAAGTAACATGATTCAAATTAGTAATGCGGGTTATAGGAAGGAAAAACAAGACCAAACTAACACTGAAACCTTATGGATAGATTTAATAAATACAAAAACTTGTGAAAATAATAGACATACTGCCTTTGTCCCGAAAAGATAGTCTCATTTGATTTTTAATGGTCAAGACAAGTGAACTTTGATTACACATTAATGTCAATATAATCATTGAAAATGTAAAACTATTACTGACGAATCACTTACTGATTTATCAATAACAATTTTTAGAATTCTACTACTAGATTGACATTAACCTGCCTTGACCATTTAAAGCTAAATGAGACTATCTTTTTGGGACGGATGGAGTATTAAAGGAACGCGAACCTGCGGAGGAATGTTAGTCATCTCAAAGTAGCCACCACGTTGTCCACATTCTCCCCAATATCCTTTGGAAACGGTATGAAATGAGACAAGTTGGACCGCTTTGCTCATCGGTGGGCCCATATCGAACAACACCTTCAATAGTAGAAGCAAATGCAGGCTTAGAGAGAGTCGGATTATTTTTTATTGATTATGTTTTAGCATAACTAAAGTCTCGTAAATACCTTCTTTGAACTTATGAAGGGGCGCTCGTCCTGGTAAATGTTCTGCTGATAAACTTCATCTCCTAGCAAGACTAGGCCCTCTTGGTAGCAAAATCGCAATATTTCTTGCAGATTTGAAACACTAAGACACTGGCCTGTAGGATTTCCGGGGTTTATGATCACCATCGCCCTTACCTAATCGTATATAGTGACATTTCAATTTTTATTGTAGGTACTAGCAAATAATGTTGAAGACAAAAAAGATCAAAAGTTAGAGTTCATATTTGACTAGGATATACTCTCTCTGTCTCAAAATGAATGTCCAAAAAAATCAATTTTGCTCTTGATCAAGAGTTAATTTGGAAAAAAAATGGACATTCATTTTGGGACGGAGGTAGTGTTATTGTTTTTTATACAATACGTATAAGATAAGCTTGCTGTAATCAGTTTAGCCAAGCTCTGTAAACGAGCGACCTTCGAATGTCAGCTCAGATCTTTTAGTTTTAATTGAGCTCGACCAATGGAACCAATTTCCGAGGTTGAAAGGGTTTCTTGAAATGAGCTACACACGAGCCAAGCTCGAGCTTTACTTGAGCCTAATTCCAAAACTTAAAACATAAAGTTTTTTTTTTTTTTTTTTTAACCAAGAAGAAAAAATCCCAAATCAATTTTAAGCATATTTTAGTAATTATCAAGCTTATTCCAACCAAGCTGAGCTGGACTTGTTTAACCTCAAGTGGTAGTAATGTCTGAGCTTGACCTTAATGCAATGAGAGTTGACCCAAGCTTTAAAACGAGCCATTCTCATTTTATTGAACAGCTTTAAGCTTAGAAAAATAGCTTTTACAGCGACTACTACAATTTAAGAGTGAATCTAATGCCAGGAAGGTTGATTCCTGGCAATCTCACCATTAATGCAACTAGTTTATTGCTTTTAGTTTCAGAATATATTGCGCGATTAATTCAGAAACATTGAAAGCAAGGGCATATACTTACTGTTATTCCTTTGGAGCGTGCCTGTGCAACAGACTGGCGAAGGTTAGCAACATCAAGACCCCAATTCGCCGTCTCTTCAAGGTAATATGGAACAAGAGAGCCACCATATAAAGTTATGGCAGCCGAGTAAAGAGGGTACTGGGGAACAGGAACCAAAATCTGAATATAGAAAGGAAAATCCATTATAACCATCATGTTCAAAAGAAACCATAGATATTTACAAGGTTGTCTAGTATAATCCATGAATTTTTTATATATATATATAAAAAAATGTATACTCCTCCATCCCATAATAAAGGTTACTAAAATTGAATGCGGGAATTAAGGAAAAATAACTATAATATTGATAGAGGAGTAGGTGTGGGTGTTGTGACTATGAAAACTAAAGTAGGAAAGAGGATATGGGGTAGTGAATAGTAAGGGGATTGTTGCTGTGAGTGGTCAAGTAGATCCCATTGACTAAAGAAGTATTATCAAGTTTCAATTTCCGGATAGTAACGTTTGTTATGGGACGCTCAAAAGGGAAATAAGTAACCTTTATTATGGGACGGAGGGAATATATTAAATGGCTATAAGCGGAACAAATTATTACCCCGTCGCCCTGACCACGGATGACAGCTTGCAATATCTGCATTACACCTTTGCTAGCCCCGTCCGTGAGGTAAATAAGTTCTGGATCACTGTTATTGATGAAAATCCCCATGGAATATCAACAACCCATTTTTCATATCAGGCCCTTCTTTTTTACTTTTATTTTGGTTAGAAATTAAACTTTTTTTAAAAAAAAAAAAGAAGAGATATTTCACCTTGGATATCCATCACGCCGTTGAATGAACTCCGCTACTTCTTTTCTGACTCCAGGAAGTCCGCGTGAGTCACTGTAAGCACCTAATTTTTTTGATAAAGAACATGCAGTGTTACAATCATTGACTTTAAAAGCCAGTTGTTTCCTCCAACCATTAGCACAAAAACTTCAAGAAGTTTAAGTAATACTCCCTCTGTCCCAAAATGATCTTCTCATTTGACATTTTTCATTGTCCCAAAAAGTTCTTCCTGTTTCTACAATTTAGGCTTAAATGTGTACAAACACAACAGGGCTAGTGAAGTAAGTGTTCATATCCTTATAAAGTTTGAATAGTCAAATGTGAAAATCATTTTGGGACGGAGGGAGTAACATTTACCTAGACCCCCTGAAGTTAATGAAAGATAATGTTTAGCCCTTGCAATTGCATCAGCAGGGAATACAAGTCCAACATTTGGATCATCCAGTAGAAATGGAGCTTGACAAAGTGCAACCACCTGCAAGAAAATGCGAAAACGGTATTTATTTAAATATCATTTGCAATATATGAAACAATAAAGAAAAATTTGCCATTTGAATTAAACCTGGCGAGGAAATGTGAGTGGCTTCTGGCCAAGGGCGTGTGGATTGCCAACATTTGTGAAGATGATCTGCAAGAAAATACTATTCTGATGACTTTTTCCAAAAAACTAAAATCCTACGAACATGTGTATTATAAAGGAATCACGTACTCATTAAGTAAACAAATAAATAATCAAATAAAATAAATAAAAAGCTACCTTCTTGCCTTCCTTTTGAAGCTCAGAAGCACGCAGATACAACTCACCTCTGACAGCGTATTGGGCCTTTTTCACATTTTCATTTAACGTCTCATAGTCCAACCCTCTGGTTGCCATGATGGAGTAATACTTATGTTTTCTCAATTACTGTACAACCTGGATACGACTAATGAAATCAATTTATAAACCAAGAGTTTAAACCATATATAGTTGCTCAAGAGTGTGATAAAAACAGCAAATGATTAATAAGACGTAGTAAGGCCAAAATTTTGGGGATTTGGCAGGTATAGGGGAAAAGGCAAAAAGTAACCAAACTTTCTTGTTTTGTTGGCCCTCAAAGATGGACAACGGGACTGACAATATAAAGGCACCCGCCACTTATGAGGTTTAGGAAGGGTCTTATATCAGAGAGATGAATATTCATTTAGCATAAGCACTTGGGCTTCAGTATGACATAGCAAGAGGAAAAAGTTTTTGATTACACAATGCATATTGGTTTATTGTTTCTGAAAACACAATTACGGTGGAGAATTTTCATCATAAATCAGTTTTCAGACCAAGAAGTACCTTTCCATTTGTTTTGTTTTATTTTTGGGCAAATTGCCAATTAGTTACCTGAGTTTGTCGTCAAGTTTCAATTAGTTACCCAGTTTGTGTTTCGGTCAATTAGTTATTGAATTTGTCTTTTTGTTTCAATTGGTGTAAAATCCGTTTGTTTGTCAAAAAACTAACGAAAATTGATGAAAAACGTAACAAAGTTCTTTCAAAATTGCAATGATCAACCCTAAAGTTTAAATTATTCCATTACACCCCCAAACTAACGAATGTTAAAAGCTATCTTCTTTCTCAAAACCCGGTCATCACCACCACCCAAATCCGGTCACTACCATAACCACCTATCTTCTTTCCAGCGGCGATCCTTCCCCTGCACACCATATTTTCCGGCAATTGTCCATATTTTCCGGCGAAAAAAAAAAGCAAAAATCGGACCAGAAAAAATATGATTCCTGCTTCGTTAACCGTTGGATCGTCTTCAAACTTCTGGGGAATGTTCGCATCACCTAGGTGAACTTTTTCACCGTTGGGATCTACCAAAAAATCACCGGAGAGGGAGATAAGTCCGCCGGAGCGAGAGAAAGGCGATTTTTGGGAGATTTTCGCCAGATTTTTTTCCGGCGGACTTATCTCCCGCTCCGGTGATTTTTGGCAGATCTCAACGGTGAAAAGGTGCGCCTAGGTGATGCGAACATTCCCAGAAGTTTGAAGACGATCCAACGGTTAACGAAGGAGGAATCGTATTTTTTCTGGTCCGATTTTTTGATTTTTTTTTTCGCCGGAAAATATGGACAATTGCCGGAAAATATGGTGTGCAGGGGAAGGATCGCCGCTGGAAAGAAGATAGGTGGTTATGGTAGTGGCCGGATTTGGGTGGTGGTGATGACCGGGTTTTGAGAAAGAAGATAGCTTTTAACATTCGTTAGTTTGGGGGTGTAATGGAATAATTTAAACTTTAGGGTTGATCATTGCAATTTTGAAAGAACTTTGTTACGTTTTTCATCAATTTTCGTTAGTTTTTTGACAAACAAACGGATTTTACACCAATTGAAACAAAAAGACAAATTCAATAACTAAATTGACCGAAACACAAACTGGGTAACTAATTGAAACTTGACGACAAACTCAGGTAACTAATTGGCAATTTGCCCTTTATTTTTTTTCCCCTCATGTTTCTATTGTCCTCATGTAACAAACACGGTAAATGCATTAGCGAACTGAAGCTTAAATATCACTTAGGTTCGAATTTCCAATTAATTTATATCCAGTGAGTACTGATCTTTACCCCAATAATAGAAGACATACAATTTCCATATTGATTGTAATCGATTAAATGTGGAATACTACTGATGCAATCATTATCTTGTATCCATTCAGGAATCAAATATTATTAACGGTTAAATCAAACATTAAAGTAAAAAGGGCTATCGAATGAGAGATATTATATCCTCAATTGGTACTCCCTCCGTCCCAAAATGAATGTTTATTTTTCATCTAAGAGACATTCCTGGAAAAAAAAAATTGACTTCTTGTAAATTTAGTAACCAAGGTGTATGAAAATCCTTGCTGTCCACCATCTTAACTTATAATTTTGCAAGTATATAATCATTTGTGAAAACAAATTGGTGAAAAATCATTTAGGGACAAGGTTTATGAAAAATATGCCATTAATTTTGGGACAAATTTTCTTGAAAATGGACATTCATTTTGGGACGGAGTGAGCACAACACAGAAAAATTGTAACGTAAGCAAACCTCAAAATACCCAGAAGACATAATAATCAAATAACTGATGTAACAATAGAATGACAATCTTAAGTATGAATCCTGTGAACTCCAAACAAGAACTGAAATTGAACAGATTTATCATATCCCATCAAGCAAGAAGTCAAAATTAGACAAACAGTGAAAAAGATAATTGGGGAAACAAATTCTACAAATAATTGGGGAAACAAATACAAGTGTCAAACATAAAGCTCGCAACAAGGAAATTACATGAAAAAGATTTGAACTTTTTCCTCAAAAATAGAAACCCATCAACAAAATCACACAACAAGTAACAAAATCGATAGAAATGAGGGCCAACAGAAGTTCAAGATTACCCAAATAAAACCCAATTTAATTAAGCAAAATCCTCAATTAATTTGTTCATAGATCAAAAAGACTGAAAAGGGTACCTGGATTTGTAGCTTTTTTCTGGGAGTCTTGCAGACAATTGACTGGGTTCGAGCCCAGGTTTAGGTTGAAAGGCCTACAGTTTGAAGTGAACTCAATTTCTCAAGTATGTGAAAATGTGTGTCAGAGAATAATAAAAACAGAGTAATGTGTGCAAATTATTAAATGAAGAAGGCAAAAACAACCACAGCCACTGAATAGTGGTAGATGGATTATTTTTATTTTTGGGTGCTTTTTTTTTTATTTTTTAAAAAATATATTTTTCTATATGGATAAATCTCTAAGTAAGAATTGTGGTGTGGCTTCAAACTTTGTGTTCTTTGGTGGTAATTCATCTCCATCCCAAAGCTACTCTTTCTTTCTTTTCCCAATTTGTTGTTTTGGGACTCAACTCAATTCCTTGTGTCACTATTGTGACAAGTGACTCATACAATCCATTCTCATGAAGGGATAGTTTAGTCATTTTGTATGGAAGAATTTTATTTTGTTGTGCACAAAATGACCCCTCAACTCTCTTGTTGTTTCATATGTTGCCTTTTTACGAAAGGGTATAGGAGTTTGAAACACCGTTCGCGTAATCGAAGGACCATTTTCTTTACGATGATCAGAATAGTGATGGTTGTTCGCGTTGCGGTTGCAGTTGCAATGGATAACAATATAACATTCATCTCGAAAAAATAGTCTCATTTAGAAGCTGAGCCTAAGCTTTTAGAAAAATGGTTGCTTTCAAGACACGCTTTGGTGCTTGGACCGTGGGCTGGACAAGTGAGAAATTCTTAGCCCGGCTTGTAGGAAAGAACACAAGATTTGGTAACTCTGTCCATCCATAATTCTAAGCCCGACTTCTAAAAAAGAATACAAATTTGGTAACCATGTTCTTCCGCACTTTTTACATCTAGGGGCACTGTCAAAACAAGATATTCACTATAATATCAATCTGTGGTTTTAAAATCACAGCAAATGCACTCTCTCACAAGCATTTCTTCTCTATAAAGACATACACACAATCTGACCTAGGGCATGCATCTAGGCTACCGAGTGCCCGGCCTGCACTACATTTGACTCTCTTATGGCTCTCACGAACTTTCTATGACACTCTTTCGTAGAAAACAATGTTTATGGTCGTCACTATGTTTATATAGTCATACACTAAGCTCCCAAATCCCTAAACCTAGCCCAAGGACGAAAAGCCACAAAACTGGTCATAGACGCACACCCGGAGCACAGAAGTCAGGTCTTATCACTTGCCAACAAGAAATGGTGTAAAAATGTTAACGAACAAACCATTTATGTATAAATATATCCTTTGGAAATTCAATAAACATTTTACATAAAAATATAAGTAAAGAAAATGACAGGTACGATGAATTGGAGTACATATTTTGCAACTTGAATCAGATTGTCAGCATGCTACCACAATTTATTCTCACGTAACGAATAAAATTGAAGTTATTTGTATAAACAACTATAATCTGTATGTTCAATTGATAAGTTGTTTATTTTTAAGTACAGCGTTTGGTAACCGAAGCCAAGTTGCTGGTTATAAAGAATTGCAATAAAAAAAAAAAAGTCAAAACCGACTTCTGTTTTATAGACAGATGTCTCTCCTAACATTTCTATGTTATCTCTGATGAAGAGCAAATCTATCCTGAGGCTCTTTGCAGCAATGCTGCTGGTATTGTTGCTATTTCTCAACAGTCTTACAACCTCGTCAGCCTCGTTGTTGCTAGGTAAAGTACTACCCCCTCCGTCCCAAAAAGAATGTTCATTTTCCATTAACAGCATTCAGTAAAGTTACATTTCAGAGCAAAATTGTGGAAAAGATGAATGAATATCCTTGTTATTCACTTTCAAACTATTAGTTTTGCAAGTATACAATGAACTATGATAAAATTCCGTTTTCTTGAAAAAGAACATTCATTATGGGTCGGAAGGAGTACAATTTTACAGTTATGTATCTTCTTCATTCCCTTCTCATTAAATATGTTGAGCAAGTACAGTAAAGTTCTTGAAAACATGAAGTTTTGAGCTGTTAAATTTTTTGAAGCAGGGGAGAGGAGAATGTGGAGGTTTTCTGCCTGCGAAGGTGGAACGAGAAAGGTGACTCAAAATTTCCACGGAGGGATAATATTGTCAAATAAGGGTGATTTGTTGGTGGCTCTGGCAGTGAGAAAAACGCCATCTCCACCACCGCCACCAAAAAGCAGCATAACAAAGAGCTACAATGCTGCTACTGCCCCACCTCAGGGAAGAAAGTAAAACTTGCATTTGTATGTAAATGAAACTTTATAGTTTTATACATGATCCATGGTTAGATAGACGTACAAATATATTTCGTGATTTTAATTATTATGTGCAATATGATCCAAATTTCGCCAAAATTCAACTTTCTGTACTATTAATTGCTCTTGTTTTTTGTTTTTTTGTTAGCAACACACAGCAAATCAAGTTTATTAGAACATCATCCGTAGCTATCTGCCTATCTAGTACAAGTAAATGCGAACCACATTAGACTAGCAAAGTTCAGTTGCTTGCAATTTGCTTGTGCATATTCTTCGGCCTAAGGTGGATGTATCCGATATGCACCATAGAAACTACAGTCCATGAAGTAACCTAATATAGTGCTCCTCCCTCCGTCCCATAATCAATGTCATACTTTTCTTTTTGGTTCGTCAAAATAAATGTCACCTTTTTTAAACTAGGAAAAAGTCTTAGTTCAATTTTATCACTGTAGATGCAATGTAGTACAAAGAAGTAAAACGCATTCCTTAAAATGTTGACAAGTTACTGCGATATTTATTCGGGGATGGATGGAGTAACTCTGATTCTAAGGTAACAAAAGTATAGAAGATTGATCCTGCCAACTTTGTTCACTTTCTATTGACGCAACTTAAAGAAGAGATGTACAGTTCAATCAAGTCGATCAAGAAAGTCAATGTATGGTATAGGAAATGATATAGTATGTACAATGAAATCCCTCCGTCAAACTTTTCTGATCAAAGCATATACTATGATCTCAATACAACTGTTACAAAATTTAAGAAAATCAAATTACCTATGAAGTAAAGATTACGGGTAATGAGTCCAAATTAAACAGTTTTTTTTTGCAAAATTATACTCCCTCCGTCACAAAATGAGTGACATTAACAGAGTACCTAATTCATTTGAAGTGGGTACATAATTTATTTGAAATAGCCTGCTGCAGCATTTGTTAATACAAGAGAAAACTACGTTCAGGTTGGTTTGGTCAGTCCTTTTCTGATATGTTTCTTTTGTATATTTTGTTTCATCATAGATTATTCGATTATGTTAACAATCTGTTTGTCAAGTTAATCATTATCATCAGCCTGTCTGCAAATTTTATAAATCTGCACCAAATAAAGTCAATACCAACCCTTTTTATACACATCTTTGTAAAAATCATAAGAAAAACTCTACAGCTCACTGCAGAGATGATAGTTCTCTTATTAGTGTTTTTTCTTTCTTTTTTTTTTTTTTTTTTTTTTGTTATGAGAAGCCAAAACAAACTACTCCCTCCGTCCCAGAGTATATGTCCGCCCTCTCATTTGCACGGAAATTAAGAAATGGTGGAAGTGATGTAGTGTTGTGAGTATAAAAGTAAAGTATGAGAGAAAATGAGTGAGAGGGAATAGTAAGTTGATTGGTGTTGTGAGTATAAAAGTAAGTGTAAGTGCAGAACGTGGTGATACCACAAGTGCTGCCAACACTGTCCCAATGATACCCGACGGACTGCTGGGATTATATTTGGATATTTGCTTCATAAATAATTGCTGTACTAATGTCTAATATTTATGCAAGTTTAGTGTTTATGTTGGTCCAATTTTCAGGTATATACTATGCTAGAATTATGCAAGGAAGTTGAAAGAAGATAAGTTATGCATAAAGATGGATTTTACGCATAACTTGGAGATAAAGAGCAAGTGAAAACGTGGGAATTGACCCATTCAAAGGGCTGAGTGTTGATCAAGATAGTACAAGGTCTTTCCAGCTCAAGAGTACAAGCAAGTGAAGCATGAACTTGGGCATCAAGGATTGGTTCCTAAAAAGATGGGATTTTGGAGTTTTTGGCTCACAAAATCCGTCCACCACTCCACTCCACTCCCCTCCACCACGTTTTTCAACAACAACCCAGCCATCTTTTGTGTATTCCCCAAGTATTTCAAGCCTATATAAAGCAAGGAGGATGAAGATTGAAAGCAAGCAACTACACAACACATCCTTGCACAAGAAAAGCCTATACACTCCTTGGTTCCGATAAACCCCGTCTTCCCAAACCTATTTCCATTCTTATAATCTTTGATTGTAAGTTTGTCTTGGCTAGGATAGGGTCTCGTGTATAGACTTAGTCGTTCCATAGAGCTCAAATTGTAATAGCTATAGGGAACTCTCGGCCTTGTACTTAAATTCATATTATTAGTAAAGGTCTCGCCTTTTGAGGCATCCCTCAAGATATATAATTTATATATCTTGAGAAAAATAATTCTTGTGTTGATTTTCCGCTGCAAACTCTTTTCAGAAACTGTTTTCTGCTCGTGTGTGTAAAGTGTTGCCAGAAGTGACATCGTTGTAGCGACAACACCTTTGATATCACTTCCTTTCTGACTTAAGCCATTGACTCACTTTTTCAGTAAGTATGAGAGAGAATGAGTGGGAGGAACAGTAAAGATTCTTTGCCATTGTGGACATATACTCTGGGACAAACTAAAAAGGAAAGATGGACATATAATACTCTAGGACGGAAGGAGTAAAAGAAAATGCTCATTCAGAATCAAAATCCAAATTGATACTACCTCCGTCCCAAAAAATGTCCATAAAATGTTATTGTAAGATTTACTCTTGATCTAGAGCAAAGTTGAAATTTTTTTTAGACATTATTTTGGGACGGAGGGTGTATAATGGTTCACAACTAGTAATCTGTTCTAAGTCAAAATTTCTTTAAGGAACATTAAAACCCTTTCTTTTCAAATGCCAAAAAATCCTAAGCCTTGGACAGTTTTTTTTTTTTTTTTTTTTTTTTTGCTTCCTGAATCTTCAAAAACCTTCTCTGCAATCTTCTGCTCTTCCACCAAGAAGGCATGAATGATCCTTTCTCTTACAGGGATGATAGTTTTCTTACTCATAATTTCCTCTGTCTTAATGCTTGCAGGATCGAGATATATATTGTATGCAGTGGCAGCAGCGGACCCACGATAAACTTCAAATGGGTGCACATGTTAAAAACGATAGTGAGAATCGAACCCAAGTATATCAAAAAATAAACAAAAGCACTAAACACTGCACTACATCATTGTTTTAAATAATGGGTTCACCGCCACCCAATTGGATGTGCTTGGGTCCCCCTCTGATGCAGTGGCAAAGCAACACTATGAGAAAGAGGGTCACTTTGACCCCTTAATTTTTGAATCATTAATTTAATAATTCGATTTTTTACAAAAAAAATGTATTAAAAACTATATTTTTGTCAATTTTGACCACTAGATATTTAATGTATTATGTTATCATTGTTACCCCCTTTTATTATGTCAAATTTCTATATAAAAATAGTAATTTTCCGCAACCATTATTGACCTAGCAAATATTATTGGCTTCCCCACTAATTGCATGTCTTAAATCCATTTGTTTCTCTGTTAAACTAGAATATAAAGATTATGGATACATCTTAAAATCAATGGTTAATAAGAAGAGTAGACTCAGATCTTTATATAGTAAGGACGAGGCTAGTTAATTCTCAATGTGGGGTAATCACTTCAAACTGTTGGAGTAGAGATCCCTCAAAGAAACAAAGAGAAGAAAATCTGGAGCAGGATTCCAGGCGGGCGCCTGGTATTGACCAGGCGGGCGGCCGGTTTGGACAGAAGGTCTGGTTCCTGGAATTGGCATGTAAGCGGGCGCCTGGTCCCCTACAAGCGGGCGCTTGGAATGCCGAGAAAGTGCAGATTTTCAGGATTTCTCTTATGTTTAGGTTTAGGTCTTACTCTTGGTTTGCTATATAAACAATGTTCAGCCCCCATACTCATTGTAACTCAGATTTAACATATTATAGTGCAAGATCCTGGCTTGGTAGTGCCCCCAGACGTAGTCAAACATATTGACGAACTGGGTAAACAATTTCTGTGTCTTTTCTTGCTTTGATTTCTTGTGCTTTGTTTGTGTGCTTTTATTGTTCTTGTGGGTTTGCTTGGGTAGTGGAGGGCCATATCCACAACAACTGGTATCAAGAGCTCTGGTTGGAGATCAGGGTTAATCGACCGATTGGTTTATCGAGCGATTGGGTGTTGTCAAGCAATCAAGAATGGGCAAGGACAAACAAGCGGTGGAGAAATTTGATGGTTCTGACTACGGGTTTTGGAGGATGCAAATAGAGGATCTCTTGTACAACAAAGATCTCTATAAGCCTCTAAAGGGTGTCAAACCGGAAGGAGAAAAGCAAGAAGATTGGGATCTCATGGATTGGAAGGCCCTAGGGGTGGTTAGATCTACTTTGTCAAAGTGGATCGTGAAGACTACCAAGAAGGCGAAGACCACAAAGGAGCTATTGGATTATCTTACTGAGAGATTTGAAACTCCATCTGCTGCAAACAAGGTTGATTTGATACGCAAGATGGGTAGTCTCAAGATGCAAGAGGGAGGATCCTTAGCTAAACACATCGATGAGTTTATGGATGTTATAGACTCATTGACTGCGTTGGATATTACGTTTGATGATGAGGTTCATGCGTGCTTGTTGCTAGCGTCTTTACCAGGAAGTTGGAGCGGGACGGTGACAGCGATCAATGCTTCAGCAGGTAAGAACAAATTGAAGTATGATGATGTTAAGGATTTCTTGTTGGGCGAAGAAAATCGTTTGAAGAAGTTGGGGACATCGTCTACTTCGGGATCGGCCTTAGCTACTACTAGCAGGGGAAGGCCGGGTACTAGCAATAAAGGGAGAACTGAATCAAGGGAAAACGTAGTGGGTGGTAAGGGCAAGGCCGTGGAGATCAGAGACAAACCAAGGGTTGCGAAAGGATCGGTGCAGTGTTATCATTGCAAGGAGTTAGGACACTACAAGAAGGATTGTCCCAATCGTGGGGGCAATTCGGTGAATGTGACAGTCGAAGGTGATGATGTACTGGTTCTGAGTGTTAGTAGTGCACTAGAATCATGGGTGCTGGATTCGGGGGCATCATTCCACTCTTGCGGGCATGCAGAAGAGATGGAGAATTATACTTCCGGTGATTTCGGTAAGGTCTATCTGGCGGATGGCGAGCCTTTGGAAATCAAGGGGGATGTCAGAATAGGAGCATCGGACGGGAAGGTCTTACATCTGAACGGGGTCAGGCACATTTCGGGTTTGAAAAAGAACCTATTATCAGTTGGGCAGTTGGACGAAGAAGGTTACAAGGTAACATTCGGCTGCGGGGACTGGGTTATTACCAAGGAGGATCGTGAGATCGCTCGGGGTAATAAGGAGGGGACATTGTATTTGGCGAATAACACCAAGGATAGTATCACGGTGGCGTCAGCTAAGGGTGATACTGATTTGTGGCACTGTCGATTGGGTCACATGAGTGAGAAGGGGATGAAGGTACTTTGCTCAAATGGACTACTACCGGGTTTGAAGACAGTCGACGTGGGGATCTGCGAAGATTGTGTGTTTGGCAAACAGGCGAGAAGTAATTTCTCGAGGACAGGTAGGGCTTTGAGGGAAGCAAAGTTAGAACTGGTTCACACGGATTTGTGGGGACCATCTCCAGTAACTTCTCTGGGTGGTGCGTCATATTACATGACCTTCATTGATGATTCAACAAGGAAGGTCTGGGTCTACTTCTTGAAGGGGAAAGATGAAGCTTTCGAGGTATTCAAGAAGTGGAGTGCATTGGTGGAGAATCAGACGGGACTTAATCTTAAGTGCTTGAGATCAGATAACGGAGGGGAGTATGAGCTCGGGGAGTTTAGGGAATATTGTGCAGCGAATGGGATTCGTATGGAGAAGACTCCAAAGGGCACACCACAACACAACGGGGTTGCAGAGAGGATGAACAGGACATTGAACGAGCAGGCTAGAAGTATGAGGTTGAAGTGTGGACTTTCGAAGACGTTTTGGGCATATGCAGTTGACACGGCGGCTTTCTTGATCAATAGGGGACCATCGGTACCATTGGGGAATGGAATTCCAGAGGAAGCATGGAGTGGCAAGCAGGTAAATCTGTCATTTCTTCACATATTTGGCTGCGTTTCATATGTTCATATTGATTCTGCTGATAGAACTAAATTAGATGCAAAATCTGTAAAATGTACGTTTATTGGGTATGGCGGGGATGACTTCGGGTATAAGTTTTGGGATGATCAAAACCATAAAATTATTCGTAGTCGAGATATGGTATTCAATGAACAGGTTTTGTACAAGGACAGAAAGGGGGCATCTGATGATATTAGTTCAGAACCGGAGGTTGTAGAGGTGGATATTCCAGACTCGGGTGGGAGCAGGACGGTTCATGATGACCATGGTCAGGAGGTCACTGAAGATGAACCACATACTCCGGAACCGGATATTCCGCTCCGTAGATCCAGCAGGTTGCGTGGATCATCTGACAGGTATACTCCTTCAAATTACTATTTGTTGTTGACAGATAGTGGGGAACCAGAAAGTTATGCGGAGGCTGTTCGCAGTTCACTTTGTGATAAGTGGAAAGCTGCGATGGATGATGAGATGGACTCATTGAAAGCCAACAAAAATTGGGAGTTGATTAGACTGCCTAAGGGGAAGAAGGCATTGCATAACAAGTGGGTTTACCGGATCAAGGAGGAGGCAAACGGCAGTAAGCGTTACAAGGCAAGGTTGGTTGTAAAGGGCTTTCAGCAAAAGTACGGTATTGACTACACCGAGGTATTCACTCCTGTTGTGAAGATGACCACTATCAGAATGGTTCTGGGGTTAGTAGTGGTGGATAACTTGTTGCTGGAGCAAATGGATGTAAAGACGGCCTTTCTTCATGGGGATTTGGAGGAAGAAATTTACATGGTACAACCAGAGGGATATTTGTCTAAGGGTAACGAGGAACTGGTTTGCAGGTTGACTAAGAGCTTGTATGGCCTTAAACAAGCTCCTAGGCAGTGGTACAGGAAGTTCGATGGATTCATGCATGACATTAACTTTGTCAGATGTGAGGCGGATCATTGTTGCTACTTCAAGAACACGGACAATGGGTACATAATCTTGCTGTTATATGTGGATGACATGCTAATAGCGGGCTCTAGCGTTAGAGAGGTAAACAGATTGAAGGCTCAGTTGTCAGAACGGTTCGAGATGAAGGATTTGGGGGAGGCCAGAAAAATCTTGGGCATGCGGATTGACCGGGATAGGGAGTCGGGTAAGTTGGTTCTTTCACAAGCAGAATACGTTGAGAAAGTCTTGGCAAGGTTTTGCATGGAAGAGGCGAAGCCAACTGGGACACCATTGGGTATGCACTTCAAGCTATCCGAGAAGGACTCACCTAAGGGCAAGGAGAAGCGTGACAAGATGGAGAGGACTCCATATGCTTCGGCAGTGGGGAGTCTAATGTATGCAATGGTGTGTACAAGGCCGGATATTGCACATGCGGTGGGAGTAGTCAGCCGGTACATGGGCAATCCTGGGAAGCAACATTGGGAAGCTGTTAAATGGATCCTGCGCTACTTAAAGGGTACTGCTGGTAAGGCTCTATGTTTCTCAAGCAAGGAGGTCGTGTTAGCGGGTTATGTGGATGCGAATTTGGCATCAAGTGATCTTGATAAGAGGAGGAGTACCAAGGGTTATGTTTTTACATTGGGTGGTACGGCTATCTCCTGGGCTTCTAAATTGCAGAAGATCGTGGCTCAGTCGACTGCGGAAGCAGAATATGTGGCAGTGACAGAGGCAAGCAAAGAGATGGTATGGTTGCAGAACTTCTTGGGTGAACTTGGGAAGACTCGAAGTGGTAATGCTCTCTACAGTGACAGTCAGAGTGCAATACATTTGGCAAGGAATCCGGCGTTTCATTCTAGGACGAAGCACATTGAGCTGAGGTTTCAATACATCAGACATCTCTTGGAGAGGAAGATCTTAAGGCTGGAGAAGATTTTGGGATCGGAGAACCCGGCTGACATGTTGACCAAGTTGGTAAACCTTGAAAAGTTGAAGCTATGCATAGCTTCAATTGGGCTTGAAGAATAAGAGAGGAGGAAGGCACTACCATGATCGAGGTGAGCACTAGGAAGACACCAAGGATGAGTTGAAGACGGATACGGGGTTTGTATATGCGGTTGATCTCTAGGTGGGAGATTGTTGGAGTAGAGATCCCTCAAAGAAACAAAGAGAAGAAAATCTGGAGCAGGATTCCAGGCGGGCGCCTGGTATTGACCAGGCGGGCGCCCGGTTTGGACAGAAGGTCTGGTTCCTGGAATTGGCATGTAAGCGGGCGCCTGATCCCCTACAAGCGGGCGCTTGGAATGCCGAGAAAGTGCAGATTTTCAGGATTTCTCTTATGTTTAGGTTTAGGTCTTACTCTTGGTTTGATATATAAACAATGTTCCGCCCCCATACTCATTGTAACTCAGATTTAACATATTATAGTGCAAGATTCTGGCTTGGTAGTGCCCCAAGACGTAGTCAAACATATTGACGAACTGGGTAAACAATTTCTGTGTCTTTTCTTGCTTTGATTTCTTGTGCTTTGTTTGTGTGCTTTTATTGTTCTTGTGGGTTTGCTTGGGTAATGGAGGGCCATATCCACAACACAAACGCCCCCTCACGTGTAGCTAAACTTTGAGCTTATGAGTAGACATAAACTTAGGGGGCGCGGAGCTAAATTTTCGTGAGCCAAACTTTGGACGTGCATGTGTAAATGGTCAACTCTGATACTGTTATAACTGGATCAAGATTCAACAAACATATAATAAATCACGCACACAAGAACAGTATTTAACGTGGTTCATTATCCGATGATAGCTACCTCCACGGGCAGGGGAGAATACTTTTATTACTATGAAGATCTAGAACAGATATTACATAAGATCTACTTGTGAAATAGGAAACACAATAGATCCGGTATAGAAACCCTAGAAATTTGTAAATCTAGTTTTCTACGGAGTTGTAATCACTCATGAACAAGATTCTCTGTTATGATCTCTCTCTCTCTCTCTCTCTCTTTATCTCTCTCTCTCTCTCTCTCTCTCTCTCTCTCTCTCTCTCTCTCTCTCTCTCTCTCTCTCTCTCTCGTTATGTTGTTGTTGACAAAGATGGAGGCTTTATACTCATAATCTGCAACCCTAGAGTTTTCCCAAACCCTAGCCCAAAACCGCCCAATTAACTCAAAAACACGAAGCTAGGCGCCCTACTTTGCGGGACTTCATAGGCACAAGCCCCCAACGGTGGCCGCTTTCCTTTGCACATGCCCGCAAGGGCGGCCCCTTGCTTTTTGAGAGTGCTTGCCAATTCTGATGTTGAGGCGAACGCCTCTCCGGGCCTTGGACCTTCAATGTGGGCGCCTTTGGCTCCGCCCAATGTCCTCTCTCGTCCGTTTCAAGGCGTGATTCTAACAAATACCATGATAAAGTTTGGAGTTCCATCTCAAACCAATTGACAATAAAAAGAGTAGCCCAGATTTTTTATATATTGAAGCAAGGTCGGATTTTTCCCGATGTAGGATTTTTTTTCACAACTGACAATTGAAACACGACATTTATTTTGAAATAAAGTGCAATATCTAAGAGTAGTTTGAAGTGGTGATATCTAAGCTACCAATCGACTCCTACGTTGTAACGACCTACTGTTTAAAAATTCGGTCGAGTATATAAGCACAACGCACTGCACACATAGCACAATAATTTGAGTCTTATTGGTATATTTCAAGCACATCCACTAAAAGGCTACAGATAGATGATGTTGGTGTCTAATAGTAGTAAGTGGCCACTTAATCGCAAACCTTGTAGTTGAGATTCCACTATAATACGATTTGTAGCGACTTGAACCTTCAAAATCCGCCCCATTACATAAGTATTATACCCCCTGTCTCGAAATAAATGTCATAGTTGACAAGTGAACAAGTCATTGTTTTTAAGCTTTTTGTTGTGTTTTCTTGAGTCTCAATCTATTAGTATGGGTAGAGTGATACGTCCTATGGCATTACAACATTTGTGCCTATTAGAATAGGTAGTATATGAAGATGATCAAACTCCATACCTATTTTTAATAAGGCGACATTCATTTTGGGATAAATAAAAATGACAAATATGAGATTTATTTTAAGAAAAAGAGAGTATGTACTAGTGATGTAGAGTAAACTCTGGTTCAATTTATAATGACCGAGCTAAAAAACCTGATCCGCTATATGAATAACAAGCACTTGTCCACAAAGCACAATTACCTCGAGTCAAATTGGACTTAAGGTACTCTGGCGGACCTAGAGTTTTTATTTAGCGGGTACACAAATAACACTAAAAATTTAAACTATAATTGTCTCTTGAGCTATTAAAATATAGAATCTCAAATTATAACTACCGCTATTGTTTTGTCTTAAAATACAAGATGCCTCACCAAACAGGAGTTAAATACTCTTTTAGTCCCTAACATATTCAACTTTTTACCTTTTCGTCCTCAAGCTATTTTTTTTCCCGATTTCGTCCTTAACGTATGAATTCGTAGGACCATGTGGTCCTTCCGTCAATTAGTCCGTTAAATGTGTTGATGTGGCACATGACGTCACCAATTATGCCTAGGTGAAACTTTTTAGTGCAGAATTTGCTAATATTGAATTGAAAGGGGGGAAGTGTAATTATTATATATAAATATAACTTGAAAATGCTAAAAAAAAAAACTCTAAAATGGAAAAAGAATGAGAGAATAGTAAAAATCTGCATTCAACTAATATACTGTACTCCATACTCTATAAGTACTTAATTATTAATTTTTATAAATAATTTATTTATCAAAATTTTATTAAATAGTTAAAAATAATAAGGTTTTTTTTATTAAGGGATTTTTACCAATAAGTCCCTCATAGGAGATGGAATTTACCAATAAAAACAGACATTTTCTTATTCTACCTTAGGGTCCCTAAGTTGAAATGAAAACTCCCATAAAGTCCTTACTATAATTTAAATGACAACACTACCCCTGTAACCCTAAACAAAACACGTCTGCTCTCTCCTCCCCCTTTATACGACTCATATCCCTCTCTCTACTTTCTCGCTCCAGCTTCTCCATCTCGCCACGCCTTCCACCGGCGCCTCCGGCCACGACTTCCACCGGCGCCTCCGGCCACAACGTGCATCGTGATAAACGTGTTCCCTCGCCCAATTTTACTGTGAATCTCCTAATTTTTCTTTCTTCCTTGCTCGTCTCTTGCTTCACGAAATTGATTTTGTCGTTTTCTTTGGAGAAGAGAAAGCGAATAGTAATGGTGGGAAGAGAACGAGATCTGGAACTTCTGATTCTGGTCGCCGACTCCGTTGACGTTGACGAAGGGTCTTCATATCTCTGGCCGCGAGGTACTATCTCTGCAATGTTCCTCTCTCTTGAACGAATTGCAGTGGATTTGAGGATTATGCTTAGTTCGATTTTGTGATTATGTTTGTATTGGACAGTGATTTGATTAATTAGGGTTTTAGATTCTCATTTCAATCGGCTGGGTTATTTTTTTTGATTTATCAGTTGTTGTTGCGTTTTTTTTTTTTTTTTTTTTTTTTTGATTTATCAGTTGTTAAGAGTGTATATGAGCAAATATTTGTGAAATTGAGTTATCAGTTGTTCGAAAAGGATGCAACATCGAATATCTATTCTTAATAAGTGTGAAATGAGACTATCAGTTGTTGTTGCGTTTTTTTTTTATTATTTGATTTATCAGTTGTTAAAGAGGGTATATGAGCAAATATTTGTGAAATTGAGTTATCAGTTGTTCGAAAAGGATGCAACATCGAATATCTGTTCTTAATAAGTGTGAAATGAGACTTTATTGAGAAATATACTAATTGATAAATTGAGTTATCGGTTGTTCATAATCGATTTAACTACAATTGTGAAATCACATAACTATGAAATCACATTCACAGTTGAGAAATGATTTTACAAGTGAAAAATGAAAAAATCACACAACTGTGAAATCAATTGAGAATGAAAAATGAATTTCTCATAATTTTACAAGTGAAAATTGGAATTTTTATTTCTAAAATTTGAATTATGTATTGAGTGTACTTGTTTTATTCGTCTTGACGATACGATTAAAACGGTAGTTTCAGATTATTTTTTCGATTCTTAAATTTTGAGATATTGCATTTTATAATTTTGGGTGGAAAAAAAATAGAAGAGAGAGAAAGAGGGAGAGGGAAAAAACGCATATGTCATATGCGCTTAGCGCTGTGGCTAACATAGCATGCGCGTCATCAGGGAGGAAGCGAGGGGCAGTTTGGTCCAGTGAAAAGTCCAGGGACTTATTGGTGAGTTTCCAAAATATCTGTCCTTATTGGTCGTTTTCATTTGGGTGAGGGACTTATTGGTCAAAGTCTCTTTTATTAAAGATATTACTTGGGTGGTGTTATACACACCCGTAAAACTTATGAATACACCCGTATAGAGTTTGAAAATTTAAATGGTACAACACTGTAAAGCACAGTTACGGGTGTATTCATAAGTTTTACGGGTGTGTATAACAATACCCATATCACTTACTCCTTCCGTTTCATGTCACTTGAGACTTATTTCCCTTTTCGTCCGTTCCACATTACTTGAGACTGCCCAAAATGGTAAAGAATACTATTTACTATTCCCCCACTCATTATCTCCCCTACTTTACTTTTACACTCACAACATCAATCAACTTACTATTCCTCCCACTCATTCTCTCTCTTATTTAATTTTTCATACTCACAAATATCTCCTCCCACTGTTTTACTTTTCCTTAATTTGTGTGTCAAAATTTTTGGTCTCAAATGACATGAAACGGATAGAGTATGTTTTCTTCAATCAAACAAAAAAACTAATTAATTGCTTTTATAATTTGAATAAATATTACAACATCCACCTCCATCTCATCCCCATCTAACATTAAAACCACCACCACCACCCAACCACCTCCGTCAACACAAGCAACAGACACCCACCACCGTCAACCTAAACAACACAAAACACAACCATCATCAACAATATGACCACCTACCAAAACAACCATCAACCAATCTCCCAAAAACACAAACACCGCACACAAAGAGACACGAGAAACTCAAAAACACCAAACCCATAAACTCAAAAACTCAGATTTCGATCAAATCAAACTCAGAAACCAGATTCGTTCAAATCGAAGCAAGAGTTCGCTCAAATCGAACCCAGAAACTTAAAAACGCCAAATTCATGTATGGACTTTAATTCGGCGATGTTGATAGACGATTTTGTGAAGCAAATCGCGTTCCATTATCGTTTTCAGTGAATCTAAACGTCGGCACTTCAAAAAAAAATCGGGTTTTCAATGTTTTAGATCTGAAGGGGAAATTATGGGTGAAGGAGGAATGGGAAGGGGAAATTTCGGGGAGAAAGAGTGAGAGGGAAGAGAAATTTCAGGGAGAAGCGTGGATGCTCAATCTGAGCTTCAATCTGGGAAGGATGGGTTGCGGTGTCGGAGGTGAGAAACCCACATACTCAAAAATATAGCTTGAGGTGAGAAACCCAGAGAAATTTCAGGGAGCTTCAATCTGGGATGGGAGGGTGGGATTGTTTTCATTTAGTCCCTTGTAAATTAGTATTATGCACTTTCATCCTTTTATTCCTTTAAATGTCAACATCAGAAATTTTATCAATGTAGGGTGCCAGATAATCAAAAACGGTGATGTCATTGTTCCACGTCAACACATTTAACGGATAAATTAACGGTCCACTGACGGAAGGACCACATGGTCCTACGAATTCATACGTTAAGGACGAAATCGTGGAAAAAATAGCTTGAGGACGAAAAGGTAAAAAGTTGAATAGGTTAGGGACCAAAAGAGTATTTAACTCACATAATTATGGAGGAAAAAGAAAAAGAGAACTGAAAAACTAACTATGATGTATATTTTGCTATTAATCATGACAACGAGCATACAGAAAGCAAGGCAAAAACTATATACACAGCCCGGTAAATACACAACCCATTTAATTCCATCGCTGCCCTTGCACGTCTCGTGTATACTTACACGAGATTAGAGCTTACATCTCGTGTACATATACACGAGATACATCTCGTGTATGTATACACGAGATGTAAGCTCTCATATCGTATAAGTATACACGACATAGGCATCTGAGCCTGCTTTTCCACAACCGCAACAGCAAAAGCAACAATAAACATAACTTGGAATGAAATTTGATTCTCAAATAGGACATCTCCACAAAACATCAATAGACCATTACACATATACTATCGCCTAATTGTATACGAAATGAAAGTGTTAACAAGGATAAGCATATAATTCAAACATTCATACAAACTGGATAAATCAAAAACCATTACACATATACTATCCTATATGTAATCTTCTTTGTCTTCTTGCATCGGTATCCTCCTCATAGAGTTGACTGAACTCTGCTATCCTATCTTGATATGGGAGGAGTAGTTGGCTTGCGGTTGGATCACAGCGGTTTCGATAAAGGTTTGGTGGTGGTGGTATTGGGTAATCATTGCCTAACATGCGTAGCTGCAAAAGTAATAACAGTTAAATACAAGACAATGAAATATAATGAATATAAGTAAGACAACTAAATATAACTAATATAGATGAGACAATTAAGTTTCATACCGCTATAAAATGGTTTCCATTGACTTGTCCCACCACAACTGTGTTCACCGGTGGTTGTACTGGTGCAGTCACTGGAAGGCATAACATACCACCGCTAGTCGAGTAAGAAATGAACGCCACATTATACCTCGTGGCAATGATGTGCCCAAGATCTGGGAGCTCCATCCAATAATCACTGGGCGCCGTCCGGCTATAGCAAGCAATCTTACGTAAGAGTTCTCTTACCGATATCCAAGGTAGAACTCTTTCGTAAAGGTCTTGGCGAGCAAGCACCTCATTGTAACATTCTGTGCGCACTTCAGCCCACTTCTCCTCATCTCCGTATATCTGTGCTGCTACGGCTCTATAGCCACAATGTCCATCTGATGCCACATCTATGATTCCTCCAATACGCGGGGTAATGAAAGGCGGAAAAGACTCTACATACGGGGAGCTGTATAAACTAGTATAATTGGGCTGTCCATTTCCCTCTCCACGACCCTGACCCTGATCCCGTCCTCGTCCTCGACCTCGACCTCGGCCTCGACCCCGTCCTCTCCCACGACCGGAAGGAGCTACTGGTGGATGAGACGTAGGAGTACTAGCAGGGGTAGATGGTGTGGGTCCTGAAGGTGATTTCCGTTTGCGGGTGGACTCCGAACTCGCTTGGGTTGATGCAATGAATGCACATCTAGACCTGAAATAGGGCAAAGAAAAAGAGTGAGAAGCATTCATACTGTTGTTTGAAAGTGTTAAAAAAAATTGATGCTGCTGCTGATGTGTCTCGTGTAGGCCCACACGAGACATATCTCGTGTGGTTTTACACGTGACAAGTCTCGTGTAATACAACACGAGATATGTCTCGTATGGACTTACACGAGACATATCAGCAGCAGTTAAACAGTAGCAGCAACACAACAGCACAACAGCAAAAATACAACAGCAAAAAATTTGAGACATAATTGAATGAAGATATATACCCTTTGCCAGTCGAGGATGGTGTAGCGGGGACTCCACCTAGTTCATTTTTTTTTTTTTTTTCTAGGCTCTAAATGACATTTAAAGTGTTTTTCATTAGTATCACTTTCCTCAAAATCCAAATGGAAATTGAGTTAGAAATTTGTGACATTATTAGGGTTTTTAGGGTTTACACGAGATGACATCTCGTGTAACACCACTCGAGATGCATCTCGAGTGGGTTTATACGAGACTTGTCTCGTGTAAACACACCCGAGATGCATCTCGAGTGGTGTTACACGAGACACACCAATTTCAATTTCAAAAAATACAACGTACTTTGGGAATATAGAAATGTAAAATAAGGTTAAAAATTGCTTACCTTTTTCACAGGCGCTGTAGACGAGCTAGTCCCGGCGGCGATGTGGGCGGCGGTTGTGGCGGCGGCGGTCTTGGGTATTTTAAGTTTCACCATTTCAATTTCGAAAGTTTTTTTTTTTTTTTTTACTGTGAGAGAGAGAGGTGAGAGAGAAGAACAGAACAGAGCGAGCGAGAGAGAAAGACGACGGCGACGGTGAGAGAGACGTTAGAGAGACCGTTCGTTTCTTTCGTCGTTTCAAACCGAGAGAGAGAGAGGGGGTTAGGGAGCGAACGTGAGGAGAGTGAAATTGAAAAAAAAAAAAATATATATATAGGGGTACTTTGGTAATTTAATGGGGCTGTGGAAATAAGGGCTGTGTATATAAACCAATCCAGAAAGCAAATATGATTACTGTTTTTTTGACTTGTGAATCAAATCAACTAAATCGCGTAAGTAAAAGAAAACGTTATATGTACATGTATATGTTTGACAAGTTAAAGAACTAATAAGTGATACTCCTTCCATCCTAAATCTATATATATATATAAACAAAGTTATTTAACTAGCTTAAACAATTTACTTATTGGTCCCGAGTCGGTGTGTCACCTAGGTCTAAGTCACGCATTAGGAAGTGTAAGTCGTGCATCCATTAGGTAAGGAAGTGTATCCGAAAAGCAAGACAAATAGTAAATCATGAGTTGGTTAGGTAATTTTACGAATAGAAGGCCTCCTAGAAATCAAGATCCTATGAACGATTATAACATACTTATTGAAAATGATAACCATGATAACAATGAAAATGATCAAAATATTTTATCAAAAGAATTTTCTTGGAATACTCAGTCTTTGACTAATTGGAAACCACCTCTTATTTCAAACTCAGAAATTTATAAAGACAAAGGAATTCTTAACATAAGATCAAGACTAGCTATTAAAACAAAAGAAACTATTATCCCTTTATTTTCCAATAATCAAACTATGAGTCTATTTTCAAAATCATCTATAAAAAAATATATATCTCAGGGATACAAATTTTTACATATTGGACTTGTACAAATTGCTATTAAACCCTTAACAATGGAAGGATTAAACACAAGCATACAAATAGCCTTAAGAGATGCTAGACATCTAAACTATACAGATTCGTTATTAGGAGCTATTGAAACTAGTTTAACAAATGGACCAATACATTTTAATAGTTATCCAAATTTTACAATCTCTTTAACAGATCCTCACATAATGGACATCCTAACTTTAGATATTTTAACACATAATTATCATATGAAAAAGGGATCTCACGTATATGAAATATTTTATAGATTATATTTTAAAGTTATGAATACAGGACTATGTCCTAATGCTTTTAACAGAAACAAAGTAGGAGAAACCATTTTTGGAGAAATTGATAAAACAAAAGCTAATATAAATATACCAAAAACAATTAAATGGAATGAAATAACTTTACCAGATAAATGGTCATATCCCGCTAAAACTGTCCCAAGAAAAGAACAAAATCAAACAACTGATATAGAACAAATTACACAATATGAAGACGGATCAGTAGATCTAAAATTCAAAAGAACTCAGTCACTAAGTAGACACAAAAAATTAAATGTCCACGCACCATCAAGGAGATCTACATCAGGAAGATATGAATTCCCACAAAACACTAAATATGAGGATAGTTCTTCACAAAATGAAACTGTTTTTGAAGATGAAACTAATATTGAAATTCCACAACAAACGAACAATACTGGAGCAAACAGACAAGGAATTAATGTCCAACCGTACGAAGGAATTAATGTTCAATCTTACGAAGATAGTGAGTTTACCTTAAATATGATAAAAAAACAATTTTATTCTAAATAAAGGTATTTTAAGAAAAGATTTTACAAGTAAACATAATGAAGAAAATAGAAAACTATTTTTTCAAATGTATGACACCAATGAACAAAATTAATAAAAGAAAAATATTACGAATTTTGTGAATTACAAGAAGATCACATACCATTTTTTGATTTCTTAAAACATGATTACTTATACAAAATAACTACATTACAGAAAAAACTAATACGATGGTACAAAGTAGGACCAGATCTTCTACCGACTCACGAAGTATACGAAAACGAAAAACCACCTTTAGAAGCCACTTACTTTAGTAAAGATAATATCCAATACGGTGCCTACCCCATTGATAAAACTAATCAATTAAACACCGAAGATAAAAAACAAACATCTTTACATTTACAAAATAATTGGACAAATTTATACCTATATACCGTAGGACAACAATTAGATAGAGTTGAAGAAAAAATTGATAATTCTACTAAAAAATTAACCACAATAGGCGAAGAGATAGCACAACTAGACGTAGAAATGGGACCCACACCAATACCAACCAAAAATGATGAACATTATAAATCCCAAAGATTTACAGAATATTCAGAATTATATAAAATTAATCCATCAACCAGAAGAAATAAAAATACAATGTTTACTAAACAAATTCCCCCTCCTAAGAATACTTTATTAATACCTGAGGTCAAACCAACACTCCATGATCCCCTAAATGACTTAATGAATAAATTAAAACACATTTAAAAATAAAAGAAGAAACAAGTACAAGTACAAATATCCGAATGCTAACAGACTATAATGACAAAACCTCAGATTCAGATATCTCTTCTAATAATGAATATAGCTCTACTACAGAATCAGAAGAAGAAGAAACTTAAATACAATTCCAATTCAAACAATGAGACATGATTTTTATAATTATAAAGACCCTGACGACTTAGAAATATTAAAAACCCAACAAAATCATACAATGCAGAAAACATTTACGAATGGAACATTGACGGATTAAGTGAAATGGAAATAATAAATATTACAAAAGAAATGATAATTGTAGGAAATATATACAAATCTACAAATATTACAGAACGACAAGCAGTTGAAAACATTATATTAGGATTTACTGGTCAATTAAGAACTTGGTGGGATAAATTATTAGCACATCAAGTAAAAACACAAATTTTAGAAGCTATAAAAGCAGACCAAGATGGACACCCAGTATTAGATGAAAATGGAAATCAAACTCCTGCACAATTAATTTACTTAATTTTTAACATTACAACTCACTTTATAGGAGATATAGATTTATATACTGAAAGAAATTCTGAAATATTACAAAACCTAAAATGCAGAAAATTAGAACAATTTAAATGGTATAAAGAAAATTTTCTTAAAAGAGTTTTTAATCTTGCTGACCCAAATAATTATCATTGGAAAGAAAAAATTATTACTGGACTACCAGGCCTATTTTCAAAAAAGTAAAAGATACGATACAACAAAAATAAGGACAAATATCTTATGATAATCTTACCTATGGGGATTTAATTACTTGTGTAAATATTACAGGATTAAGACTATGTCAAGACAAAAAAATTACAAAACAAATTAAAAAAGGAAACTACTCAAACAAGAAAAGAATTAGGACATTGGTGTGAACAATTTGGTTTTGATAAACTAAAATCTCCATACAAAAAGAAAAACTACACTCAACATAGAAGCCCATATTACAAAAATAGTACATATAGGAGAAAATATAGAAAAACACATAAAAATTATCAAAACAATCCCCCTGCTTATTACAATAAAAATAAAAAACCACATTTTCAGAAAAGATACAACAATAATAAAAATAATACAAAATATTAAAAATGCTTTAAGCCATATAATAAAACCATAAAATGTTTTTTATGCAAAAAAACTGGTCATATTGCTAGAAATTGCGCAGCAAAAAGACAAATACAACAAATCTGCCATAATTTAAAAATAAAAGAAACAGAAAAAATATTACAAAATATAGATAATCTTGAAATATCAACAGATATTGATGAATATAACTCTTCTGATCAAACTGATACAAGTGATAATATGAATGCCAATCCTGTAATAGAGAAATATGTTTGTGTAATAATAAATTAAATACAATAGAACAATACGATGAGATATTAGAAAAAATCAAAGAAATAGACGAACCAACTATAAAAAGAAAATTTCTAAAACAATTAGCCAAAACAATTAACGAAGAAAAACCAGATACATCAAAGCCCGCTCAATACGAAGATGTTATACAAATGTTCCAAAACAAAAAGAAACAAATTTCATCAGTAGACCTACAACATGAAATTAGAGAAATAAAACAAGAAATAAAATTATTAAAACAAAGTATTTGGATTTACAAAAAACACAGAAAGAAATAGAAACAAAATTAGCACTACAAGAGATTAAAAACAAATACATTCAACCTACAATGATGAAACTTCTACATCTAAAGCTAATAAAGAATTAGACAAACATTTTAAAAACCCCTTTGCAAAAAAATCTTCTTCGGAAACAGATACCTCTACAGACACAGAAGAAAGCATATACGCTCTTACCCGAGTAAGATACCAAAAATGGTATGTACATATACATATGAAAATCAAAGATTTCGAATATAAAGGATTAGCCATGTTAGACTCAGGAGCAGACCTAAATTGTGTTGAACAAGGAATAATACCAACAAAATATTTTATAAAAACAAAACAAAGTCTTTCAGCAGCCAATTCTTCAAAATTAGAAGTAAAATACAAAATACCCGAAGCACTTGTTTGCAATAATAGTATCTGCTTTAAAACAAGTCTTATGCTTGTAAAAAATTTAAACACAAAAGTTATATTAAGAAACCCTTTTTTACAAATGCTATATCCCTTTTCAGTTTCACAAAGAGGAGTAGAATCAAGAATATTAGGACAAAAAATTATATTTGATTTTTTATATCATGTATCCAATAGTGATGTAAATAATTTGCAAAAAAACAGGAATATCTAAATTAAATACTTTACAAAATCAAATGAAATTTCTTAAAGAAGAATTATTAAATATAAAAATTGAAGAAAAATTACAACTTCAACAAAACAAAGACATAATCTCTAAAAAATTAGAAAAATTTGAAAAAGACTTATGTTCTGATTTGCCCACAGCTTTTTGGGAAAGGAAAAAACATGTAATAACACTACCATATGAAAAAGATTTTAATGAACAAACAATACCTACAAAAGCAAGACCTATACACATGAATCAAGAATTATTAGAATATTGTAAAAAAGAAATTAAAGATTTACTCAATAAAAAATTAATTAGGAAAAGTAAATCACCTTGGTCATGCTCAGCATTCTATGTATCAAAAAATGCAGAAATAGAAAGAGGTGCCCCAAGATTAGTTATTAATTATAAACCATTAAACACTGCATTAAAATGGATCAGATATCCAATACCTAATAAACAAGATTTACTAAAAAGATTACATAATGCTTCTATATTTTCAAAATTTGATATGAAATCAGGATTTTGGCAAATACAAATAGCAGAAGAGACAAATATAAAACAGCTTTTACAGTACCCTTTGAACAATACGAATGGAATGTCATGCCCTTTGGACTAAAAAATGCTCCAAGCGAATTTCAAAAAATAATGAATGAAATATTTAATCCATACACTTTTATTATTGTTTATATAGATGATGTTTTAGTATTTAGTAAAACTCTTGAACAACACGACAAACATTTAAACATATTTTATAAAACAATGATAAGAAATGGGTTAGTTTTATCAAAAACAAAAATAAAAACTTTATCAAACAAAGATTAGGTTTTTAGGACATGAGATAACCAATAATACTTTAATACCAATACAAGATCTATAGATTTTGCTGACAAATTCCCAGATGAGATAAAAGATAAAATCAATTACAAAGATTCCTAGGATCATTAATTATATAGCAGATTTCTTTCCTAAATTAGACAAATTTCTAAACCACTCTTTGATAGATTAAAAACAAATCCAAAACCATGGACAAAAGAGCATACTAATGTTGTTAAACAGATCAAACTACATGTTAAAAGATTACCATGCTTAACTATATGTGATCCTAATGCCCATAAGACAGTAGCCACTGATGCCTCAGACATAGGATATGGTGGAATATTAACTCAAAACATAGATGGAAAAACCAAATAATAAGATATTATTCGGGATATGGAACACAACACAATCAAATTTTCTACAATAAAAAAAGAAATTATTTCTATAGTTCTATGTATAACAAATTTCAAGATGATCTACTTAATCAAAAATTTACAGTCAAAGTAGATTGCAAAGCTGCGAAAGATGTTTTACAAAAAGATGTAAAGAATTTAGCGGCAAAACAGATTTTTGCCAGATGGCAAGCCCTTTTATCAATATTTTGATTTTGACATCGTTCATATTGCAGGCAAAGACAATTCAATCCCAAATTTCTTAACTAGAGAATTCCTACAAGGACATGGCAGACTTCCCACTGATAAATAACCAAATTTTTAATACACATGATAGACGTAATAGATGGCTTAATAGAGGCTTTGACAACATTGATTATTTGAACCATTTAGCTAGACAACTAAGAGATCTTCAATCTACAGACTTTCCTCATATTTAGACAAATTATGAAATAAGAATACATTTTATGTATGTGCGATTCCTAATTAGTGATCTTGAGGAATATATAGATGACAATGGAGTTTTCTATCATCAGAAAAGAATAGCAACAAATATTCTCATACAAGCAAGGCTCTTTCCAGAAGAATGAGGAAGTTACATAAATTTCTCTAAAAATGTATCTTTATGTATTTCATATGTTTGTATTTGATATAAATCAATAAAACCAATCTTTATTGCAGGCAATGGCAAATATAAATGAAGAAACCGCACTCTTTTCAAACCAATCATTACAAGAATTAGAAAAATTACATAAAGAGACCTTACTCATTTCACAAATAGAACAGGAACAAACTTGGAGCCTTTTTATTAATGGAAATCGTGTTCATTTAAATACTTCCAATTACATAAATTATTTACTACAAAAATCACAAATATTACAAAAGAAATGATAATTGTAGGAAATATATACAAATCTACAAATATTACAGAACGACAAGCAGTTGAAAACATTATATTAGGATTTACTGGTCAATTAAGAACTTGGTGGGATAAATTATTAGCACATCAAGTAAAAACACAAATTTTAGAAGCTATAAAAGCAGACCAAGATGGACACCCAGTATTAGATGAAAATGGAAATCAAACTCCTGCACAATTAATTTACTTAATTTTTAACATTACAAACTCACTTTATAGGAGATATAGATTTATATACTGAAAGAAATTCTGAAATATTACAAAACCTAAAATGCAGAAAATTAGAACAATTTAAATGGTATAAAGAAAATTTTCTTAAAAGAGTTTTTAATCTTGCTGACCCAAATAATTATCATTGGAAAGAAAAATTTATTACTGGACTACCAGGCCTATTTTCAGAAAAAGTAAAAGATACGATAGAACAAAAAATACGGACAAATATCTTATGATAATCTTACCTATGGGGACTTAATTACTTGTGTAAATATTACAGGATTAAGACTATGTCAAGACCAAAAATTACAAAACAAATTAAAAAAGGAAACTACTCAAACAAGAAAAGAATTAGGATATTGGTGTGGGTCCCATTTCTACGTCTAGTTGTGCTATCTCTTCACCTATTGTGGTTAATTTTTTAGTAGAATTATCAATTTTTTCTTCAACTCTATCTAATTGTTGTCCTACGGTATATAGGTATAAATTTGTCCAATTATTTTGTAAATGTAAAGATAAAGATCAGAAGTCCGATTTTAAAGCATGCATATTGAAAATAATATCAATAACATAAAAATATCAAAATAAATATCGCATGAATAGTGAATAGTAAATTTGACTTTTTCTACAGTAACTTTGACTTTTGGAAATACGTATACGTAGGCTTTCGTTATACCTCAGTTTATCCGTCACCCGTAGGTCTGGAAGGTTAGTGGTTTCCACCTTTCGTAACGTTTTTGTTTTAAAAGATAATTTGTAACAATTAACTAACAATTGTAAGTACTCGAGGCGAGAGTAGTAAACTTACTTGTTTATTGCAAATTGTTGAGAGTACAAGATGGTTGATGAGTACAAGAGATTTCTAGAGAGAGAGATATTTAGAGAGAATTGAAAACTAATACAAAAATTGCCTGCCTCATACAATGAGCTATCTAATCTTATATATACTACTGATTTTTGTCTTGCAGGTCGGCAGGAGGAATCTTCTTTTGAATTTTGTGTCCAACGGTCAGGGCGGCTGATTACTTTGTTGAATTTTGTGACCAGTGGGCCAGGGCGGCTGGTGCCTTTGTTGAAATTTGTAACAAATGGGCCAGGGCGGCTGAATTATTTGTTGAATTTTGTGACCAGTGGGCCAGGGCGGTTGGTGCCTTCTTCTTTTTGAATTATTTGTTGGAGATGCCTTCTTGTGGGCCATGGTGACTGAGATGGTGGAGAGGTCTTCTTTTTGTGCAGCTTTACAGATCTAATTCTAGATCGTCTGGTTGTGTGTAGAAGTCATCATTGGGTTGTGTTTCTCCTTCGTTCATAGAGGATGAACTTCCTTCGTCGCTAAATTGGACCATTAGTCTTTCAAGATCCGTCGGATTTGTGCATTTAGCCATCTGGGACATAATCTGTTGTTTTTTGGCTAGAAACTCTTCATTTTGTTGTGATTGTTTGGGGGGAATTGATTTGCAATATTCTGGTTTTGAAAGAAAGTATTTTGTCACTGCCTCAGAATTGCAATGAGAAATTTCAGTTTTGTCCCACCATTTATTTTGTATTTTCGAATCAAAATTGGTAAAATTGTCTTTTGTACACACTCACACTTTTGTTGCTTCACACACTCACACATTTGTTCCTCTCTTAAGTCAAATTCTGTCATAAAAATCCATGGGACTTGAAATTGTGACAAATAAGGCCCAAAGAGGAGTCTGAGAAATTTGTTCTGGGTAAGAAATCTTTGTTGACCATTGTTTGAAGGCTATTTGTACATCTGTAGAGATATCTGAATCTGAGGTTTTGTCATTATAGTCTGTTAGCATTCGGATATTTGTACTTGTACTTGTTTCTTCTTTTATTTTTAAATGTGTTTTAATTTTATTCATTAAGTCATTTAGGGGATCATGGAGTGTTGGTTTGACCCCAGGTATTAATAAAGTATTCTTAGGAGGGGGAATTTGTTTAGTAAACATTGTATTTTTATTTCTTCTGGTTGATGGATTAATTTTATATAATTCTGAATATTCTGTAAATCTTTGGGATTTATAATGTTCATCATTTTTGGTTGGTATTGGTGTGGGTCCCATTTTTACGTCTAGTTGTGCTATCTCTTCGCCTATTGTGGTTAATTTTTAGTAGAATTATCAATTTTTCTTCAACTCTATCTAATTGTTGTCCTACGGTATATAGGTATAAATTTGTCCAATTATTTTGTAAATGTAAAGATGTTTGTTTTTTATCTTCGGTGTTTAATTGATTAGTTTTATCAATGGGGTAGGCACCGTATTGAATATTATCTTTACTAAAGTAAGTGGCTTCTAAAGGTGGTTTTTCGTTTTCGTATACTTCGTGAGTCGGTAGAAGATCTGGTCCTACTTTGTACCATCGTCTTAGTTTTTTCTGTAATGTAGTTATTTTGTATAAGTAATCATGTTTTAAGAAATCAAAAAATGGTATGTGATCTTCTTGTAATTCACAAAATTCGTAATATTTTTCTTTTATTAATTTTTGTTCATTGGTGTCATACATTTGAAAAAATAGTTTTCTATTTTCTTCATTATGTTTACTTGTAAAATCTTTTCTTAAAATACCTTTATTTAGAATAAAATTGTTTTTTATCATATTTAAGGTAACTCACTATCTTCGTAAGATTGAACATTAATTCCTTCGTACGGTTGGACATTAATTCCTTGTCTGTTTGCTCCAGTATTGTTCGTTTGTTGTGGAATTTCAATATTAGTTTCATCTTCAAAAACAGTTTCATTTTGTGAAGAACTATCCTCATATTTAGTGTTTTGTGGGAATTCATATCTTCCTGATGTAGATCTCCTTGATGGTGCGTGGACATTTAATTTTTTGTGTCTACTTAGTGACTGAGTTCTTTTGAATTTAGATCTACTGATCCGTCTTCATATTGTGTAATTTGTTCTATATCAGTTGTTTGATTTTGTTCTTTTCTTGGGACAGTTTTAGCGGGATATGACCATTTATCTGGTAAAGTTATTTCATTCCATTTAATTGTTTTTGGTATATTTATATTAGCTTTTGTTTTATCAATTTCCCAAAAAATGGTTTCTCCTACTTTGTTTCTGTTAAAAGCATTAGGACATAGTCCTGTATTCATAATTTTAAAATATAATCTATAAAATATTTCATATACGTGAGATCCCTTTTTCATATGATAATTATGTGTTAAAATATCTAAAGTTAGGATGTCCATTATGTGAGGATCTGTTAAAGAGATTGTAAAATTTGGATAACTATTAAAATGTATTGGTCCATTTGTTAAACTAGTTTCAATAGCTCCTAATAGCGAATCTGTATAGTTTAGATGTCTAGCATCTCTTAAGGCTATTTGTATGCTTGTGTTTAATCCTTCCATTGTTAAGGGTTTAATAGCAATTTGTACAAGTCCAATATGTAAAAATTTGTATCCCTGAGATATATATTTTTTTATAGATGATTTTGAAAATAGACTCATAGTTTGATTATTGGAAAATAAAGGGATAATAGTTTCTTTTGTTTTAATAGCTAGTCTTGATCTTATGTTAAGAATTCCTTTGTCTTTATAAATTTCTGAGTTTGAAATAAGAGGTGGTTTCCAATTAGTCAAAGACTGAGTATTCCAAGAAAATTCTTTTGATAAAATATTTTGATCATTTTCATTGTTATCTTGGTTATCATTTTCAATATGTATGTTATAATCGTTCATAGGATCTTGATTTCTAGGAGGCCTTCTATTCGTAAAATTACCTAACCAACTCATGATTTACTATTTGTCCGGCGGGTATCACTGGGACAGTGTTGGTAGCACTTGTGGTATCACCACGTTCTGCACTTACAATAATTGTTGATAAAATATTGATTGCAACTTTAATAACTCATAATCATTAGATCATAAGTAGTACACCATGTGGCACATAAAAGTGGCACATGTGATTTAGTCTAGAATGTTGATTTCTATAATATAATAAGTATTACTCCATCTGTCCCTAAATGAATGTTCAAAAAAATCAAATTTACTTTTGATTAAAAGCAAATTTAAAAGTTTTTTAAACATTTATTTAGATGGAGTAGTAAGACCATCTCCAACAGTTTAGTGCAAAAATTACACTATCTTTTATAGTAGTGCAATTTTTACACCAAATATTTTCAACAGTTTTTTATCAAATTTTATACTAAATAAAAATATAATAAAAATATTAATTATTGTGTAACATATATAAATAATACTCCCTCTATCCCTAAATGAGTGTCAAAATTCAAGAAATTTTTGTCCCAAAATGAGTGTCCATTTTGATCATAACTTTCTTTCTAAATATTTTTTTTTTCGATTTTTTTTCACCGGTCTCTTTATACTTGCAAAAACTAGATGTTTGTAAAGAGAATTACATGATTTTACATGAACTTTGGCACCAAATTGTACAAAAAGTTATGTCCCTTAAAATGAAATTTGGACACTCATTTAGGGACAAAGGTTGTAGTTTATATTGTTATTAAAGTTGTATAACAATAGTAAAGGTTTTCTTGAATTTAACGGAATGACAAATAAATAAATGAACCAAAATAAACTTAACGGGACAGAAACATAAGAATAAACTATAGATGCAAATATTAAATCAAACCGGGCAATAATTGAAGTCGAGTCTTGTGTTGGACACAATCTCCGCAAGAAGATATTGCCCCGCTCTGGTGCTAACGGTCTGCGGCAATCTTCTCTCAAGATGAAACGACTTTCCAATCGTTAATAAAAGCACTTCAAATTAACGATTTCGGCGAATATAACTGTGTTTGACACTTCCAGACTATGAAGAAATCTTATGCAACAAGATGATACTGTTTTCTAACAGATGCCTTAAGAATTCCTTTGAATTCTAACAGAATTCCATCGAATTCAGTTAAATATTTAACCGAGTTCGTTAACTCAGTTAAATATGTGCTTCTCTACTTCTGAAGTGAAGAGAGAGTGAATTGTGTGTGATTCAATTTTGATTGAATGACTGAGTGAGGAATGTCAATCCTGGTGGGGGGTTTATATAGAATCTGAAGAGATGTGGTGCTTTCTGGGAATAGGCATTATTGGTGGATGGTGGATTCTCATCCGTTGGATCAGATCAGGATGAAGGGAGGAGATCGCCCGGATCGACCCAGCAATCCGACCCGCCCATTCGAATGGTTACGGGTCGCGCCCTTACCCATTCCGAACATACGTGGCTCCTTGCTCCGATCCGTGGATCCAATCCGCCCTGACCCATGCGCCACATCCGGACCGAGCCTCACCCAAGCTCAAACCGAGTCAGCCCATCGCCTGAACGGACCTAGCCCACCATCGATCCCACCTTTGTAAAAAATTTAAGCTCCACAGCTCCCAGCGAAGTGCAAAGTGCGCCCTAAACCGCCATTCGCGGGTCATGGGTTGATTTTGAGCTAGCCCAAAATTAACCCCACTTGCCCACTAGCTTAGCATGGTTGGCCCAATGGACCACTTAAGTTTGGAAGCCCAAGTCCACACTTGATTGGAATCTTCTTAGATGAGCTATATTAAATACTCTCATCTTTTTCATTTTCCAACCAATGTGGGATACATGGCTTTCCAAATTTCTAACTCTTCATAAACCCATTTCAACTTGCATACTTTGGACATTAATTTCTCATTCACCCGGAAATGGTTTTGAGAAAATAATTATACCACATTAATCTACTCCAAACGTAGATTACAAATATGCAATTAATTTCCATTTACACAAAATGGAACCTAATGGAATTATTGGTCAAAAGTCGGTCAAACCTCACTTTTCCAAAACTAAATTCAAACATATATAATTTTATATTGTAAAATATTTTCATATAATCCCTTCGTCCCATCTCATTTGAAACTTATTTCCATTTTCGTCCGTCCCACTTCACTTGAGACTCCCCAAAATAGCCATTTTTAAGTATTTTATATTCAAACTACCCCACCACTCAATCTCTCTCTTCATTTTCTATCACATATTTTCTTTATTTTATTCTTTTTCCTTAATTATTATCCTACCTCTTAAGTTTCAAGTGAGGTGGAACGGAGGGAGTATATCAAAAAGAAAAACAAAAAACGGATATTTATAAAGAAAAAGAAGAAGAAAAAGGGGATAGTGCAGCACTATCCATTGCACCAAATTTGAAGCAAGTGATAGAGTTGCTCTATAACAATGTTTTGAGCTCCATTGGAGTAAAACAATATTCTATTTTTTGAGCTTTAGAGTACCGTTTGAGATGGTCTAATTATAAAGCCATTTAAATGTGGTTATTACACGTATAAAGTCACAATTGGGACCACAATTCGTTGGCACCAAATCCGATTAAATGTGAACTGGTTTTATGACGGGGTATAGTTATCAAGCAATGTTGGGACACAAAAAAAAAAAAGGTCACAAAATGATTAATATAAAATGAGAAGGTGATATTTTGTGACACATCATTTTATAAATCAATTTTGTGACACTTTTTTATGCCTTTATATTTACTCGTGTTACAAGGGGGTGTGAAGTTTTAGGGATTTCGAACCGCTCAACCGAGCGGTTAGTTCCACCTGCTCCACCCAATGTTTCCGATTAGAGCCACTTCATTTTTTTTCGACGGATGAGATGTGTCCGAGCTCGGTAGGACCCACAAAAATTGAAATCATTCTAGCCGCACAGATGATGAGCTCGCCTATGTGGCTTTGATCGGAGCCGTTGGGTGGAGGGGTGGAGCTAACTTGGGTGGAGCGGTTCCGGGTCCTTTTTTTAGACCCAAAAGTTGACAATATATTGGAGTTAATGCTCAGTTGGCCAACTTATTTGACCAACGCGGCAAAGGAAAAGAAAATCAAACAATTAACAGCTAGCTCAAACTGGCCCGAGACTATATAAAGTACCCGATCAATTTGGATATCAGTCTAGAAGCTATCAATTCTGATATTAATGCTGTCTAATAATTGTAATAGCTTTAATACTCCCTCTGTCTCAAAATGATAGTCCCCCTATTTTCATGGGTTTTAGGAAGGAACTTTGAGTAATAATTAAAGCTACTTTTAATTATTCTAATAAATTTTTGAAATTGTTCTTGATACACCATTATAAATACTATAATATCAATTTTTAGATTCACGTTAACATAATTATAAGTAGTATTTATAATTGCTCAAAGTTCCCTCGTAGTAACAACAAAAAAATGTGGACTATCTTTCTGAGACGGAGGGAGTATTATTAAGGTAGATAGGAATGTTGTCAAGTTTGCGCATGAAAACGCTAACTTTGCAAGAAATATGTACCAACACTTCGTCGGCCCTGAGCCGACTTTCTTAATAAAATAAGTATATAAATTTGTCAAAAAAAAAAAACAGCTAGCTCAAATACTACTCCCTCCGTCCCTGTTTAAGTTTCTTAGTTTGACTTTACACGCTTATTAAGAAACCAAAGCAAATTTGAGTCAAGAAAGTAGTGTGTGGAGGATATAATTGTCCATTCATAAAGCAAGTGGGTGAAAAGTAAATAGGTAAGTGATGGTTTTCTTGTAATATCTGAACTTTATGAGGATAAGGATGTCCAAAACACCATTCATCATTTGCCATTTAAGAAATAAAGCAATTAAGAACTTTATTCTGAGACATACCAAAAAAGGAAAGTAAGAAGCTGAGACTGAGAGACGGAGGGAGTATCAATTTTTTCAATTTTACCTTTCAAGCAAAACATCAATCAATCTATTTATAGAGAAAGAACATCACTACAAATGCTCTCAACCAGAAAATAAGTTAATTAAACAAAATCAATCATGGCGGCCTTAGCAAAGCTCATCGGAGCCGCCGTGACGATCCTAATCTTTCTTACACTAGTTGGTGGAGGCTCTGCGGCCTCATTAGACTGCCAAGACCGGCCGTCAAGAAAATCAGGAAACGACAAGCCTATCTCTTTAGTGGGAGACCAAGGCTCCGGCAGTTCTGGAGGTCATGGTAACACTCGAGATCCTCAACCCCGGCCCCCTCCCCGTCGTCCCCGTCCACCGCGACATCAACACTAGTACCCCAAGTAGACCTACACGCGCCTAGTGTGGGTGGCTGTAAAATTGTGTAATTTATTATTTCGAGGTACTATTCCCTCCGTCCCGGATTAAGGTTCTTAGTTTGATTTTACACGGAAATTAAGAAAAAATAAATGTTGTCAGTATGAAAAAGTAAGGAATAGAAAGTAAGAGAGATAAAATGGGTAGGGAGTTTTTGTTGGGAGAATGATAAGTGGGCCACATTGTCTATTTAAAATAATAAAGCAACTAAAAACACGCGCATAGTGTGGCTGTAATTGTGTTTTAGACATTTATGTTCATAACTCCCTAATATTAATGTTGATCTGGTTTGTTAATATGCGTGTAAAGTTAAACTAAAAACCTCAAATTGGGATGAATGGAGTACCTTTTTTTATTTTCTATTTATTTTGATAAAATTATTAAAATTTATTGTTGATATGTTATTATAATTAGTATGTGTGCATGTTATAAAATTCATTAAAATAAATATATCAGTTTAATTTTTTTTCTCAAATTTTAATCAAACTAACAACAATAAAATTAGAGCAATGCTAGGGGCACAAAATAAGCTTACAAAATTTTGCTCACAACATGAGGTAGCTGTAACACCCCGAATTTTCTTATAATATCTGAGCATTTAATGGCATTAAATATCCATAAATAACAATAATAAATACTTCAATTTAGGGTTCACAACGGCCCCTTATTTAACCATACATTCAAAACAATAGCGGAAGCGTAACTTAAACTTGTCTTGGTAGGTAAACAACCCTAACCATCAATGTACTTCGACTTACATCAAGATAAATAAACGTACTTAAACTACTAAGTTAAGAATCTTCAGTCCACCGTCTTCCTACGGCTGCTTTCCTTGTCTTGTCCTTCTACTTAAATCCTGAAAACAAAATTTATAGAGAAGGGATGAGCGAACGAATGCTCAGTAAGTTCATACGTGGCCTCTCCGGTTACTAAGGAGAGACGACCAGAACGAATACTTTGAATAACTTTTACAAAGATAGGTTCGGTTACTTTTGGATTCAAGACTGCAGAACAATACAGTCGTATTACTTTTAAGGTTTTACTTTCAAAGGATTATGGCACTACAATCCAAAGGGATTCATTCAAATTCCGTCAATTCCTTGGTAACGTACATTATAACCTCAATGCCAAAGGTACAATTCGTACACCTAGCTTCTTCAGCCAATAGTGTGGGTCGTAACATATATGGTATCCACACACATATGCTCGGGGTCTAGAATCATCCTTGTAATCAGACAATTCCTGAGAGAAGGCATGTGATCACTCATGCAATCCCTAGTTTAAGGACGAGTCTTTTCTAACTGGACTGTCCGTCAATGTCTTTTCTAACTGGACATTGGATGCCTTAACGAGTAAGTGGTTAACTTACAAGTTAAAATGAGAACATACCATGGTACAAGTATGTGATACAAGTTTCAAACTTCGATACTTAGTAGATCGATGGGGACATCACTAAGTATAGATTCTTTCAAGGAACGTTCAATAACGCAGAGTTCATTCAAATACTATCATGCCATACTGATAGCTAACTTTAGAAAAATACAGAATTCCAATAAACAGGAGTTCAAATACTGTAAGGAACGTAATCCCTTACCTGAATTGCTGTTCCTCGCAATCTCCTCTCTGTGCAAATCTACAAGGCACGGAGTAATTTACTTTAGTACTCTCTACATTGTTAACTATTTCTACTTAGTTAACTGAGAGATGCGTTTTAACTTCTTTACTTCATTACTTCTTTTCTTACGTTTAAGTTTCTGACTTTGATTTACGAGTCAGTCCTTTAACTTTTGATATAATTGTAATTAAGTCCTCTGACTTTGGGTAATTACAATTTGGTCCCTCAACTTTGGGTTAATTGCAAATTGGTCCTTCAACTTTGGATTAATTGCAATTTAGTCCTTCAACTTTAGTTCAATTACAATTTAGTCCTTCAACTTTGGATTTATTGTAATTTAGTCCTTCAACTTTAGTTCAATTACAATTTAGTCCTTCAACTTTGGATTAATTGTAATTTAGTCCTTCAACTTTAGTTTAATTGTAAATTGGTCCTTCACTTTGGATTAATTACAATTCAGTCCTTCGACTTTCCTTTAATTACAGAAAGGTCCTTGGACTTTGGTTTTGTTCATAAGGTCCCCTAAGTTTCTCTTTTTAATCACTTAGGCCCCTCTAACTTCAAAGGTTTCCTTTTTATTCCTTCTAACTTTAATTCTTTTTCAGTTTAGTCCTTTTCCGTTAGGAAACTAACTGAAATTTCTAATCTTTTCCTTTTTCGTTAACTTTTTAACTTTCAAGGTCTTCCAAGTACTTATTCTATTTTCTCAAGTTAATTTTCTAACTTGTTAACAATCCTTCTAACGATTTTGCTTTCTTTCCATTAGAAACTTAACGAAAACACTAACTTTCCGTCCCAATTCTTAACATCTTCAATCAAGAATCAACACCCACTTGATATAACCAAAGCCGAATCATAACTCATTATGGTTCATCGATTTTGATCAACTTTTCTAATTCTTACAATTTTTCTAAGTTCCCAAACATCAATTTTTATTCATAAATCAATAACACAATTCATTAAAATCAACAAAGCAATTTTCCAATGATCTAGGCCATTCGGCCGAACAGTGTTATGGGGAGAAATCCATATTTTTTTTTCCATCTTTTGATAATCCCAATTCAACCTCAATGGTTTATATGTTCAATTCCCAAGCATTGCATATTATAAATCAATCCAAATCATGATTATAAAATCAACTTAAAAATACTAACATGGAGATCATCATGTTTTCAAAACCCTTAGATCAAATCCATTGTCCTTTTTAAAGTTTTGTCATTGAATTACTAACATGCAAAAGTCTTAATATTAATATCTTAATTCATGCATAACTTATAATTTACTAATCCGAATTCAATGAAACAAATTTTGGAGAGTAGTATTTAGCGTTACCTTGAGAATGATCGGATTACTTCTTCCAAAACAATGGCTGAAATTTTTCTTCTCCCTCCTCTTGGTTCGGCGGCTGCTAGGGTAGAACTAGGGTTTTTTTTTTTTTTTTTTTTTTTTTTTTTGAGTTTATGATAATAGAAATCCCTAATTTGACTAACTCAAGAATTTATACCTTGGATTGATTCCTAATTGGGTTGGGTTACTAATACAATTTTCGGGCCAATCCAATTCCTTGGGCCCACTTCTTTAAATTACTTTATAACTCTAATTATTGTTTAATTAATTTAGTAAAACCGAAAATAAAATAAATAAATAAAAAAAATCCGGTTATTACAGTAGCGATATTTTATTGGTTGCATCGATAATAGACCCGCTACACTCTAATTAAAAATACCAATTAAATCATTACACCTAAGATTTTATGAGCAAAATTTTATGATTTTTTTCTGTCCCTAGTATTATTCATAAAATTATTGAAATCAGAAGTTGGTCAGTCAACACGCGTATTGTGACTGATTAGTGATTACGATAGTCCACTTCAGCTTTCGTAAGACTAGTTCGAATGTCCACTTTAATCATTCCAGGTTGACTTGGGATGGGAAACTGGACTCAGTCCTCTTGTTAATAACCTGTTTCATATTAAAAACTTATTTTATACTCCTTCCGTTCCACCCGAATTATGATTTTAGGTTGGGTACGGGGATTAAGGAAAAAGTGTTAGTGGAGTAGGTGTTGTGAGTATGAAAAGTAAAATAGGAGAGAGAAAGTAGGGTAGAGAATAATGAGTGGAAAGTTGTTGTAAGTGTGAATGTGGGTTCCATTAAATAAAACACTTCCATTTTGAGGTTGTCCTAATTCGAGTGAGACACCCAAAATGAAAATTTGTCCCAATTCGAGTGAGACGGAAGAAGTATAAATATGAGAAAATAAAATATGAGAAAATAAATTTTGTATAAGAGATGAAAAACACGTTTTATATTTATATCAAAGTGAGTGTAAAATAAATACGAACTTTTCACGAAGACTTTCCATGCACAACCGTTGTTTAGTGCTGTAGTAATGTTACATTTTTATCACACGTCCAATTAACAAACAAACTATCTACTCCCTCTGTCCCTAAATGAGTGTCCATTTTCAAGAAATCTTTGTCCCTAAATGAGTGTCTTTTTTGAACATAACTTTCTCCCTAAACGTTTTTTTTCGAATTTTTTTTCACCGGTTTCTTTATACGTGCAAAACTAAAAGTTTGAAAAGAAGATTACAAGATTATATATGAATCGTTGTTACCAAATTGTTCAAAAAGTTGAGATTTTCAGTGTCTCTTAAAATGAAATTTGGACACTCATTTAGGGACAGAGGGAGTATTACATTTATTTTATTTAGAAATTAAATTAATATAAAGCTTGTTAAAAGGATTACATTTGTCCATAATATCCGTTTTATAATAAATTTTTTATATTTTTATTTTGAGCATCCCATAACCAAAGTTACAATTCAAAATGAAAATTTGAAAATACATTTTTATTTAATGGGTGCACTTACTTACTCACAATAACAATCCACCTAATATTTTCTTCCCCGCAATTTCTTCTTGAGTTTATTGCCATTTGACCCTGCGTACTATCCTATTTTTACACTTTGACCTCTGTACTACGTGATCGGCCATGTTTACATGCCTACTATTGAAAAAAGAACCAAAATCGTTGATAAATGACATATTTACCCTCGGTTTCCCCTTTTTGTTTTTTCAAAAATCACAAAAGGAACCAAAATAACCAAAATCATTATTAAATGATCTATTTACCCTCGGCTTTCCATTTTTGTTTTCCCAAAAATCTAAAAAAAAATAACTTTTTTTTAATTCTTTCAAAAATAAATAATAAAAAAAAACTTATTTATTTTTATCAAGAATGTGTCGGAGAAAATGGTGTATCCCTATCGTCGCCGGCTGTATGTAATTACTCCTGGGTAAATTAATTTAACAGTGCAATGTTCACAATTCAATTATGCACAAATTAAAATAATCACACATCATTTGCAGAGGTTAGAACCCTAGTCAAACTCTACCCACCCCACTCTTCTTCTCAATTGAAACTCCCACACCAATTTCTCTCGTTCATCTCCTGGAATCATTAATAAATCACCATCATCACATCGCCATAGCCACCCTCTATCTTCACCACTTTCATCTCCAGTAAAGCTCCCTCCTCGGTTTCCTGTAACACCTCCATCTCCTCCCACTCGAAAACACACACACACACTCTCCACTCTCAACCTTCTCCGGCCATTCTCCGGCGGCGCCTCCTTACCTCCTTCCTTTCGACAAAAACAATGACTTCCTTCCCCAGATCTGCCTCCCAAGCCTGGTTTTAACTCTCCCTGCCCATATAATCTTTAACCCATATCAAAATTTAAAAGAAAAATTGAAACTCATATCTGCAGAATAAATCAAACTCCAAAGACAAATTAAAATCAACAATTAAACTTAGATCCGAAAAATAAGTCAAACTCTAATCTTTAACTCCCGGGCGATATTCGGAGACCATTCAGCCGATATCCTACTCAAGACTTTGAGTTTCAACAAGAATTGTGAATTTAGGAACAAGAATTCGCTAATTCTGAAAATAATCAGCAATCCATTGGCAAAGATCAGAGATAGTGATAGTAACGTTGTTGAGCGAAGTCGAAGACGTTAAGGAATTCGAGGAGAGTGAGGGAAGTTCGACCGCTGCCGGAGAAGACGGAGTCGAGAGACATGGATATTCTGGCGGACCTTTTTATTATGTTGATTTCTCCCTAAAAACAAAAATGAATAAGTCAAAAGTCATTTTTCGATTTTTAGACAAAAAAAAAAGGGGGATACTAAGGGTAAATAGGTCATTTATTAACAATTTTGGTCATTTTGATTCTTTTTTAAGTAGTAGGCATGTAATGGTGGTCGAATCAAAAGTAGAAAGGTTAATGTGTAAAAATGAAATAGTACATAGGGTCATATGGCAATAAACTCATTTATTCCTTGCATTCTCATTCTATGAGATAAATAATAATAAAAAAACTTCTTATCAGGCTAACCTTTTAATTAAATCAAGATTTAAATAATAAAAACAACGTTATTTTATAAATATTATTTATTATATCCAATTTTTATTAAGTTACTTACCAAAAAGCCTAACTAAAAGTTTAGTGTAATTAGGAATGATGGAGTTTAACCACAATGATTCAAAATTAGACGTGTGCACAATTGTGAGACACAACTATATACACAACTGATAAAATAGTAGCAGAAAATAACTTAACATAGAATTAAACGTGTTTGCTGGTTCAACTACATCAAACAAGCCTTATGGCTAAAAATGATTTACTACTATTAAAAGATGAAAATACTAAAGGACAATTTTTTTTTCAATAAAATGGCAATTCTTCTTTTACAAAATTAAAAGTTTTTTTTTTTTTTTTTTCTTTTTTGACAAGATTCTCAAAAGTCAAATGTGAAAGTTCGTATCTACTGCAGTGCTGCTATAGACGGGATGCTAGATGCATGTTCACACTTGCGAAATTTACAGCTTGGTCCTCTTTTCCTTAATAAGTTTGTTATTAAACATTTCATAATAATTTTAAATAATCAAGAATGCTTCCTTTGCCCCAAAATATTAGTCTCAATGTTTTAGTTATCACTTCAATTGCATTCGACCAATAATTTAGATTATTTAATTATTTAAATGAAACTTTAAAACATATTATACACTCATGCACCATTGAAAATACACTCAATTACATATTTTAGATTTTTTATAATAAATTAATTAATCTAATTTTTTGAATTTTGAGCAAAGAATAAAAAAAAATTATTTCAATAAAATTTTAAAAATTATTTTGATACATCAATAAATATAGTACCAAAAATACTCTTTAGACTTTCATTAAAATATCTATATTGATGTAAATTATTATCCAAGTTCAACCAGATTCACCATTAAAATTTTGCTGGACAAGTGTGTTAGATAATTGGACAATGATACACATAGGGAAAACTCATAGTGAAACACTTTAAACCATTGGATGATTTTTTATTAGTGGGGCTCACAAACATTTATTACAATCCAACGGATTACAGTGTTTCACTATGAGTTTTCTCTTTGAGTTTTCACTATACATATCATTATTCTAGACAATTATCTCACATCTACTAAAAAAAAATAAGGACCGGTATATACACTTGACTACTTGAGGAATTGGTTCTGAGGAGAGAAGTTTCTCAAGTCTATATACCAGTTCATATTCTTCTCTTTAGTAGATGTGAGATAATTGTCTAACAAATAACAAAGAGTATATAAATGTGATCAGCGAAGTATACACACATAAGTCTTTGTTATATAAATGTGATCAGCGAAGTATACACACATAAGTATATTTTAATCCAACTGAATTGAAGAAGTATGCAAGGAAAGATCTAATTAAATACTCCCTCTGTCCCAGAATGATAGTCCCCCTATTTTCATGGGTTTTACGAAGGAACTTTGAGTAATAATTAAGGCTAATTTTAATTATTCTAAGATATTTTTGAAATTGTTCTTGATACACCATTATAAATACTATTAATATCAATTTTTAGATTCACATTAACATAATTATAAGTAGCATTTATAACTGCTAAAAGTTCCCTCGTAGTAACAACGAAAAAAGGTGGACTATCTTTCTGGGACGGAGGAAGTATTAAAGGACTAACCTTCTTCAGCTTCTTTATATAGACTTGTTGGTACAAAGAAATAAAAGTAGTCAAAGAAAAAAAAAGGCATGGCCAGCATTTTCAGGGCAAAGCTTGTAATAGCAATACTGCTAATCTTTATTCTTACACTTGGTGCTGCACAACAGAATCAGGTCTCATTGTATCGAGGTATTTTTTTTTTTTTTTCATAATACTTATCTAAACCCTATTTTTGCAGTGCAGTTTTTAACACATACAAATATCCATTTTTTATGCATTTATTTTCTTAACGTTCCTCTTTTCATGTGAAGATGAAGGATCTAGACGATGGTTTTTTGATTGCCGAAGCGAATCAAGAAAATTGGTTCAGACTTGCAAAGGCAAGATGGGTATATTTTCGAGCTTAAGATCACGGCGAATACTAACACCACCGCCATCACCAACTAAAAGTCATGGCCCAACGAGAGACCCTAATCCACGCCCACGTCCACCTCGCATCTGAACTGACAATTTGTAGTGCATACGCGTTCATCACCAGAAACACCATCTAATTGATTACATGGGGGATAACTAGAAAAAAAAAGTTTTTTTCAGAGGTTTCAATCAAACGAATCAAGTGAAAAATTGCGTGTACAGTGTACTGACTGAATCAGCGTTCAAGGGACTCATTCAGCACATTTAGTAATTTAGAATAGTATTCTTGTTTTGGCTTTCAAGGAGAGCTGGGTATTTATACGGAAAGAAAAAACATTTTGAGTTGTAACATTCTTTTAAATTAGACAAGTTACTCCACAACTTTATTACTACATCTTCTGTCTGCGCAAAGTGAATGTTTTTTTTTTTAAAAAAAAATATTTGTAATTTTTTTTTTACCAATTTTTTTTCTTCATTAGTCTCTTTATACATGTAAAACTAGATGATCGGAAACAAGCTTGCAAGAATATACACAAATCTTTGCACTATATTGTATAAATAGAGAGATTTTCAAATATCACTTAGAAAGATATATCACATAGAAAGAAATTTGGACATTTATTTAAAGACGTCGGAATGAGTTCTTTGTTGCCACCAACACTATGCACCTGCATCTCTCACTTTCAAAATATATGGTCAAGAATTGATCAAGATCGAGTAATATGTGAGACCCAAGCACATTATCATCTTGGCCATCTAGTTTCGCCACCCTGAACACTTTAATGCAACAAAACTCGAGAAGAAAAAAGTACTTTTACTCTGTTCCAGAATAAATGTCTTATTTTTCATTTTCGTTTATCCCAAAATAAATATAATAGGACAGAGGGAGTAATAAACAAAATTAATCCACTCGTCAATTAATTAATTAATTAATTAAATGTCATATTCATTTGTGTTGACTTCTACTGAGTCTGTTATCACTATGACGCACGTCTTATGAGCTTAGTCTTCTTTGACTATCGTGGTAGGTTAAATATCAATCTATTTATAAATTTGCCTTTCCTATACTATTCACATAATTTTTGTAACACCCCGAATTTTCTTAATGTATCTTGAGCATTTAATGGCATTTAATATCAATAAATAACCATAATAAATACTTCAAATTAGGGTTCACAACGGCCCCTTATTCAACCATAATTGCAAAACAATAGCGGAAGCGTAACTTAAACTTGTCTTGGTAGGTAACAACCCTAACCATCAATGTACTTCAACTTACATCAAGATAAATGAACTTAGAACTACTAAGTTAAGAATATTCAATCCACCGTCTTTCTACGGCTGCTTTCCTTGTCTTGTCCTTCTACTTAAATCCTGAAAACAAAATTTATAGAGAAGGGATGAGCGAACGAATGCTCAGTAAGTTCATACGTGGCCTCTCCGGTTACTAAGGAGAGACGACCAGAACGAATACTATGAATTACTTTACAAAGATAGGTTCAGTTACTTTTGGATTCAAGGCTGCAGAACAATACAGTCTTATTACTTTTAAGATTTTACTTTCAAAGGATTATGGCACTACAATTCAAAGGGATTTATTCAAGTTTCCGTCAATTCCTTGGTAACGTACATTATAACCTCAATGCCAAAGGTACAATTGGTACACCTAGCTTCTTCAGCCAATAGTGTGGGTCGTAACATATATGGTATCCACACACATATGCTCGGGGTCTAGAATCATCCTTGTAATCAGACAATTCCTGAGAGAAGGCATGTGATCACTCATGCAATCCCTAGTTTAAGGACGAGTCTTTTCTAACTGGACTGTCCTTCAATGTCTTTTCTAACTGGACATTGGATGCCTTAACGAGTAAGCGATTAACTTACAAGTTAAAATTAAATGCCTTAACGAGTAAGCGATTAACTTACAAGTTAAAATTAAATGCCTTAACGAGTAAGCGATTAACTTACAAGTTAAAATTAGAACATACCATGGTACAAGTATGTGATACAAGTTTCAAACTTCGATACTTAGTAGATCGATGGGGACATGACTAAGTATAGATTCTTTCAAGGAACGTTCAATAACGCAGAGTTCATTCAAATACTATCATGCCATACTGATAGCTAACTTTAGAAAGAAATACCGAATTCCAATAAACAGGAGTTCAAATACTGTAAGGAACGTAATCCCTTACCTGAATTGCTTTTCCTCGCAATCTCCTCTCTGTGCAAATCTACAAGGCACGGAGTAATTTACTTTAGTATTCTCTACATGGTTAACTATTTCTACTTAGTTAACTGAGAGATGCCTTTTAACTTCTTTACTTTGTTACTTCTTTCTTTACGTTTAAGTTTCTGACTTTGATTTACTAGTCAGTCCTTTAACTTTGATATAATTGCAATTTAGTCCTCTAACTTTGGGTTAATTACAATTTGGTCCCTCAACTTTGGGTTAATTGCAAATTGGTCCTTCAACTTTGGATTACTTGCAATTTAGTCCTTCAACTTAGTTCAATTACAATTTAGTCCTTCCACTTTGAATTAATTGCAGATTAGTCCTTCAACTTTAACTCAATTGCAATTTAGTCCTTCCACTTTGGATTAATTGCAGATTAGTCCTTCAACTTTCCTTTAATTACAGAAAGGTCCTTGGACTTTGGCTCTGTTCATAAGGTCCCCTAAGTTTCTCTTTTCAATCACTTAGGCCCTCTAACTTCAAAGGTTTCCTTTTTATTCATTCTAACTTAATTCTTTTCAGTTTAGTCCTTTTCCGTTAGGAAACTAACTGGAACTTCTAATCTTTTCCTTTCTTGCTAACTTTTAACCTTCAAGGTCTTCCAAGTGTTTATTCTATTTCCTCAAGTTACTTTTCTAACTTGTTAACAATCCTTTTAACGATTTTGTTTTCTTTTCCGTTAGAAACTTAACGGAAACACTAACTTTCCGTCCCAATTCTTAACATCCTTAATCAAGAATCAACACCCAAGTTAGGTCATCATTGCCGAAACATGCTTCATCAAGATCCTTTGATTTTGATCAATTTTTCTAATTCTTTAAATTTTTCTAAATTCCCAAACATCAATATTATTTACAATACACTTAACAAAGATCATTTAAATCAACAAAATAAATTTTCCATGATCTAGGCCATTCGGCCGAAGGTGTTCAAAAGGGGAAATCCATATTTTTTCTTCTTTTGATAAACCCTAATAGCCTCAATTCCATATTGGTCTAATCCCCATGCATTGAATAATAGTATTCCCTTTAAAATCATGGTTATAAGATCAACCTAATCCCAATACTAATATGAAGATCATCATATAATCAACACCTTGATTATTTAGAATTTTAATAAATAACTTCTCATCATAAATAACTAGCATGCAATCATAATTCTTTATTTTCTTAAATCATGCATAGTTTATGTTTTAAACATCCAAATCCAATGAAATAAATTTTGAAGATGGGATTCGATCTTACCTTGAGAATGATCGGATTGGATCTCCAAAAATAATGGCCGGAATTTTCTTCTCCTCTCTCCTAGGTGCGGCTGCCGGCGGCTATACTAGAACTAGGGTTTGTTTTTCCCTTTTTTTTTTTTTTGAGTTTATGATAATAATGAATTCTTAAGTTGACTAACTCATTAATTTATACATTGGGTTGATTCCTAATTGGGTTGGGTTTACTAATACTATTTTCGGGCCAATCCAATTTCCTTGGGCCCACTTCTTTCAAATTCTTTATAACTCCAATTATTGTTTAATTCAATTAGTAAAACCGAAAATTAAAATAAATAAATAAAAAAAAATTTATCCGGTTATTACAATTTTATAGTAACTGTATGAGCCATAAGGTAATAAACAAAATTGATCCATGGCCAGAATTTCTGCAGCAAAGCTCGTAGCAGCGATATTACTAATCTTTTTTATTCTTGGTGGTGTACAACAAGGTTCCGCTTCATTGTATCGAGGTAATTTTCGCTCCGTGATACTTTTTCATACATATTAATTTTGACGCGAAAAAGTTATATCAGTTGGCTACCAAATAAAGCTGCCCAACGTGGATTTGAAACTGATGCTTTACACATATCCACTTAATGTTCTTCCTTTAGACTACGCTATTCTTGAATATCTGACATGTCAATGACAAAGGAAATACAGAGTAAATTTATTTATCTTTCTCTTAATTTCTTTGTTAAACTATATAATTCCGTTTTTTTAATTGTTTTTTTCTGATTTATGGCTCTCTTTCTTGATCAATCAGGTGGCGAGCAAAGATCAAGGGTGTTTAATGATTGTCAAAGCAAGTCAAGAAAATTGGTTCGAAATTGCAAGAAGATTATAACATCATCAGAGGAGATAGGGGTGAATCAGGGATACCAATTGAGTTTTGAAGGTTCCGGAGGTCATGGCGACACTCAAGATCCTCAACCACGGCCTCGCCCACCATAACACTGATGAATTTGAGGAGGGTGTAATCGGTAGTCCTGCATAAACGATCTAAATTCAAGCCTTGATAAATGGATGACTCATTTTGGTGGAAGACGGCGAAAAAATGTCAATTCATACTATGTTGACTTTGTAAGAGATAATTATCCCACATTTTCTAAAGAGAGAAACATGGACCGGTATATAAACTTGAGGAGTTACTCCCCTTATAACCAATTGGTTTTAAGGTGGAACCTCCAACATAGTCCATTGCCGGCCCAGTCTAGCCCAGTCTAACACTAGACCTCTCACTTCTTCTTACCCCCTGAGAAAATCTTTTTACCCATTTTTGTGCATCCACTTTTATATATTATATTATGTACCATTAGTAATCCAACATTTATATGAATTTAAGACACATAATATTATAAATAATTCATTACCGCTAGATTATTATTAGTGGCACGCATTGTGTGACATAAAAGTAATCTTGTGTATATTGTTGGTTAGAGTCATACAGTATATAAAGAAACTTTGTGTATATTAAGCTGAAGAGGCTTGCAGAAAGTTTGTTGCTTTTCTATAGGTAAAGAAAAACCTTTGTTCCAAAAAAGAACCTTTTGTTTTCGATTTTTCTTTATATTAGTGTTGCTAGATAGAAAATAGTAGAGATAATTGCATAAAAAACCTTGTACAAGTTTTGTTGTTGCAATTTAAACCTCAAACATAAATAAATTGCATAAAAAACTTTGTACATAATTTTTTTGTTGCAATTTAAACCTTCTTCCAGTTAACTAGTTAAATATAGTTTCAAAAAATGCACTTTCACCTTCTATAACTTATTAGTCAACTTTTAGTATTTCTTTAAAGTTCATTTTTAGGGATTTTCTTAGTCTTTGACCAACCAAAAAAATATACTGTAATTCACATGAATATTAAGTAAAATGTGTTTGTTTATTTTAATATCATATGTGTAAACATGAACTACAAATTTTATTTACGCTAACATATTTCATAAAAAGAATCTATGTACAAGGTTTTTTATGCAATTTATTTATGTTAGAGGTTTAAATTGCAATAAAAAAAAACTTGTACAAGGTTTTTTATGCAATTATCTCAAAATAGTATTAATATAATTTTATTATATTGCAAACTATATACTCCATCCGTCCCACCTCACTTGACACCCATGAGGTGGGCACAATAATTAAGAAGAATGATTAAAATAAGAAAAATGTGTGGTAGAAAATGAAGAGAGAGAATGAGTGGGGTAAATAGTAGTGTTGGTTGAATAAATTGACTGGTGGAAAATGAAAAGAGATAATGAGTGGTGGGGTAGAGTGATTATAAAATTATAAAAAAGTATGCTATTCTGGGAAGTGTCAAGTGAGCTGGGACAACCCAAAATGGAAATAAATGTCAAGTGAGCTGGGACGGAGGGAGTATACTCCATATGTTTTATTTTAAGAGCATTTTTTTTAAAGGGCATCCCATTTTAAGAGTCAAAATCTTAAAATGAAAAGTGGGTCATACATGTCATACTCACAACAATTATCCACTAACTTTTCTCTACCCCACTTTCTCTCCCCTACCAAACTATCAACACTCACAACAGATCACCTTTTCCTTAATTCTTGAACTCACCTATTTTTTGACTCTTAAAATGGAACGGAGAGAGTATAAATAAACATTTTTAAAAAATATTTTAACACATTAACTACAACACTTATTATGAAATAATATGAAATAGAAGAAGTGATTTTTTTTTTTTGGTCAAAGTTAAATTAAGTTCATCATTATTAAAGTTAAAAAAGTTAAATGATGCTATTTTTTTTTCTTGAAATGTTGTAGTATAAAGTTGAAGTTAGATGACAATCTTCAATAAAAGATTTATAGAGTGTAATCAACATGGGCGGATCTCCCATACAAGGTGCATGTGCACCCGGTCAACCAAATATTCCTTTGATTGTTTTTGTTTTGGTTACAAAGTGCACTTGCAGAAAAAATTGTTTAGAGTGTTAAACTAACTACAAGTGGATGTGAACTTAGAAAAAGTTGTTTTCCTTTATTTATGAGACAATTGTATTTGAAGTTATTTATTATAATGTAATTGAACTACGAATTTTTTTATTTTTTTTTTTATTTTTGTAGTGTAAATTGTGCACCTGGTGTTTTGAAATTTCAGATCCGTCACTGGTAGTCAATCAACAAAGTTGGCTCTCTTTCTACAAAATTGTTGATTGCACCCCAAGTTAATAAATTGTGAAGCACTTGGAAAGTGATCTTAAGATTAATTAGTTTCCATTGCTTACTTAAGGATAATATAGGAATTTTTCCCCTAGGGCCCCTGGGCCGAGATTTTATTACCCATAAACCCTAGCCCAGATCAAATGCCAGATAAGGGCTTCACCCGAGATCAAAATTCCACCCACACCCCTAGCTTCATTTAGCTTCCTTTGACTGGTCAAACATAACACCTACATTACCCAAACTACCCCTAACTCCAACAAAACCCTCCCCTCTCCTCCCTCCCGTCACTATGGCACCAGATCTCACACACAAGCTCTCTCTCTCTAAAACACACACCTCACTTTCTCTCTCTCGAAAAACACGCACACACTGCTTCACCATCATCGCCGGCCTCCTTCTCCGTCCCCGGCGTCTCCGGTTCAAAAATCCACCAGCTCCGACGTCGAAGGCGACGACGGCGAGTTCACTCCGGCGACTTTATTGTTCCGATTCGCCCAGATCTGGCTGGAATGATTAGATCCGTCATCACGCAATTGTAGTTGCTGCTCTGATGTTGATAGGCCGGCGAAGAACTCACCGTCCTCGATCTCCGATGATGCCGATCTTGCTGCAACTCTGCTTCACCATCATCGCCGGCGCCGTCAGATCCGAACCAGATATGTCACGCCTCTCTCTATTTCTTTGATCTCCGGTTCAAAAATCCATCAACTCTGCTTCTCCGACGCCATCAATTTCTTTGATCTCTCTAGATCCGGCGACTTACACCTTCCTCCGATTCTGCAGTGATTGCAATTTCAAAACGAGGTCAATGAGATCGTCACCTTTGTTGCTTGAAGCTCTCGCTCTTCTGCTAGACATGGCTTTCTCTTTATGCTGCAAAAGGTATTATGATTTCTGCCCAATTGAGTGAAATCGACACCTGTTCATGCAGTTGATGATTTTTTCTCTGGTTTATAATCACGAAAAAGAGACCTAGCTTGACTACAGTGAAAGAGGGGGAGCATGCACTTGTGGTAAATCAAAGATATATGCATCAAAGATATTTGTATCAAAATAGGTTTATAAGACCATGTTCATGAGACCTTTCAGTTTTGTTCGAGCAAAAAGTCTTGTTAATGTTTATAAGACTTTTTGACTCTTATAAGAGTCAGTTATAAGAGTTTGACTGCTGTTTGACAAAAAAAAATTGAAAAAATTGTTTATAAGACTCTACACTAAAGTCTTATTTTAAACTGTTCATAAGATTAAAGTCTTATTGAATCTGTTTATAAGACTTTGCTCTTATGACTAATAATATGTATTATAAGAGCTATTTTCAGTCTCATTAAAACATGTTCATTTGAAACTTGTGTTCATAAGACTAAAAGTATTATTGAAACTGTTCATAAGACTTTTCAATCTCATTAAAACATGTTCATTTGTATCAAAATAGGTTTTATAAGACTTTAGTCTTATGATCAGGTTCAGACCATGTTCATGAGACTTTTCAGTTTTGTTCGAGCAAAAAGTCTTATTAATGTTTATAAGACTTTTTACTCTTATAAGAGTCAGTTATAAGAGTTTGACTGCTGTTTGACTAAGTTTGACCAAAAAAATTTGTTTTTTTTTTTTGTAAAAAATGGAAAAAGTGTTTTTTTTTTTTACTCTTATGTGTTAGTTATAAGAGTTTGACTGTCGTTTGACCAAATTTGATTAAAAAATTTATTATTTTTTGTAACAAATGAAAAAAATTAATTTTTGTAACTCTTATATGATAATTATGTCTTAGTTATAAGAGTTTGACTGCTGTTTGACCAAGTTTGACCAAAACATTTATTATTAGTTTTGTAAAAAAATGGAAAAAGTGAAATTTTTGACTCTTATGTGTTAGTTATAAGAGTTTGACTACTGTTTGACCAAGTTTGACCATGTTTGACCAAATATTATTAATATTTTTTTCTAAAAAAATGAAAAAAACAATTTTTTTTTTACTCTTATATGTTAATTATGTGTCAGTTATAAGAGTTTGACTGCTGTTTGACTGAGTTTGACCAAATTTGACCAAAAAAAATATATAGTTTTTTTGTAAAAAAATGAAAAAAAGTATTTTTTTTAACTCTTATATGATAATTATGTGTAAGTAATAAGAGTTTGCCTGCAGTTTGACCAACTTTGACCAAAAAAAATATTTTTTTTTGGTAAAAATGGAAAAAGTGGTTTTTTTTTTTACTCTTATGTGTTAGTTATAAGAGTTTGACTATCGTTTGACCAAGTTTGACTAAAAAAAATTATAATTTTTTTGTAAAAAATGAAAAAAATAATTTTTGTAACTCTTATATGATAATTATGTGTTAGTTATAAGAGTTTGACTGCTGTTTGACCAAGTTTGACCAAAACGTTTATTATTATTTTTATAAAAAATGGAAAAACTGAAATTTTTGACTCTTATGTGTTAGTTATAAGAGTTTGACTGCAGTTTGACCATGTTTGACCAAATATTATTAATATTTTTTTCTAAAAAAATAAAAACGTATTTTTTTTTACTCTTATATGTTAATTATGTGTTAGTTATAAGAGTTTGACCGAGTTTGACCAAAACAATAATTTTTTTTTTCTAAAAAAATGTAAAAATTAATTTTTTTGACTCTTATATATTATTATGTGTAAGTTATAAGAGCTGACTAGGATTTGACAAAAAAAGTAAGGATGAAATGAGATATGAGGGCATTTTAGTCTTCTTGCATCTTTTTGCTAGTGAGGGGTGGGAGGAGATATGAGGGCATTTTAGTCTTACTGCATCTTTTTACTAGTGAGGGGTGTATGAGGAATTTGGTATCTGGCTTTTCTTTATATGGGTTTGAATCTGGGTTTAGGGGCCCTAGAGTCCAAGCCCCGATAATATATTCTTCTTAAACTAAACTACCCCTGTTGACTAATTTTCCTTTTAAAAACATCACAAGCATGATCATACAAACTGCATCCGGCAAGCTGATCAAGAACATCCATCCATGACTTCCACCATTTCCGGAGCGAAGTTCGTCGCGACATTATTACTAATCTTTCTCACACTTGGCTACGCATCACAAAGTTCAGCCTCAGTGTATCGAGGTAAAAATATTTAACTAAAAATTTCATAGGAGAAAAAAATTTATATGTCTGTTTTAGTCAAATTTTCTCTTTCTTCGTCTTATGATAAATGTCGTATTTTTTATATATTTTTTAATGTTCTGATGAACCACTATGTCGGTATGACGCAGATGGTTATAGAAATTCGAAGGGATTTCTCAATTGCTTAGATGAATCAAGAAATATGGCTCAAAATCGTGGAAGTAGCTTAACTGTGGAGAGGATAAGCACTTTCCGAAGCTTAAAGGCAGAACGAACACCACCACCATCTCATGGTAAAACACAAGATCCTAATCCACGTCCAAGACCGCCCTAGAGCCGCACCATGGCGTCACTTCATCTGCAGCCCTAAAATTGCAAAGGGAGGCTAGAATTTTATGTCCTTAAATTGTTTGGTGCCCCTTCTGGATATTGAATCCCCTCTCTTCATACTTCAGGACTAAATTAATCTTTATAATTCAAACTCTGATGAATTTTATTACTAGTAGCTGTTATTTATTTCTTTTTGTTTTCCTTCTATTGCGGTATACAATAGGTTTGTACCCATAAATAAAGGGATAAAATAAGGACTTTTTTTTCCTAACAAATATTCCATCCGTCCCAAAATGATCTCATTTGCCATTTTTCATTGTCCCAAAAAGTTCTTCCCATTTTAACAATTTAGGTTTAAATGTGCATACACACAATATGGCTAGTGAAGCAATTGTTCACACTCTTAAAAAGTTTGAATAGTCAAACGTGAAGATAATTTTGGGATGGAGGGAGTATCCGCTTTATATTAAGCTAGTTATTTGTAAACATATGTGAAGACTTACTATTTGTTAGAAGAGTCAGTCTTATGAAAAACCTGTTTTACACTAACACTACTAGAATCATATAATTTCTCAACGGAAATATGGCAACGACCATGGTTCGTTGCCAAATAGCAACGAACAAAGTAAATATGGCAACGACCAAGTCGTTGCTATTTTTTTTAGTAAAATGGCAACGACCTATGTGTAATTTGGCAACGACTTGGTCGTTGCTAATTTTTTTAGGTGAATGGCAACGACCTGGTCGTTGCTAAAATTTAAAATGGGGACGGACATAAAATTGGCAACGACTTGGTCCCCCAAATGTGAGCAAAAAATTCGAAATTTGAGCGGGAATTCAAATTTCAAAAATAGTTAATTAATAATAAAATAAATTTAATTTTTTAATTATTAATTAAAATTAATATAAAATATAAATTAAATAATCAGTGAACTTAAATAAATTAGTTATTAATATACTATATACTTTTTTATATAATAATAATATTAAATTAATACGTATTAAATATAAAATTAATCGTTCATTTATATAATATAACATAATATTAAATTAAAACAAGTTAGTTACTTCGAAATTTTTTATTTCATAATATCATAGTTAATTAGATAATCTGTATTGTTTAATTAATAATATAATATTATATTTAAAAGTGGCGGCTACGGTAGTAATGGTGGTATTGTCGTAGTTGTTGGCGTTTATGTTGATCGTGGTAGTGGGATGGTAGTGAAGTGCTTATGGCATTGGCGGTAGTAATACGTAAGTGGTAGTGATTGTGGTTGAGTGGTGGTGATTAGGGATGACCAAACCGGCCCGGAACCGGAAAATCGGACCGGAGAAGCCCGGAACCGGAACGAATCGGCGAGTTAATCGGAACCGGAGTAACCGGAACCGGTGTAACCAAGGGCCGGTTAAGGTTCACATAAATGGCAGACCGGAACCGGACTGACGTTTCCATTAAAAAAAATAAAAATCCCTTGTTTTTCAATAAATTTTAACATGTTTATTCATTATTGTATGATAAATAAAAAAATCCCTTGTTTTTCAATAATTTTTAACCTGTTTATTCATTATTGTATGATAAAAAAAATAAAAAAAATAAAAAAAAATGTAGTGCGGAACCGGATTGTGATGACCGGAACCGGTGTAACCAAGGGCCGGTTAAGGTTCACATAAATGGCGAACCGGAACCGGCGTTGGTCATCCCTAGTGGTGATGGTAGTGGTGTTTCTTTAGTGATAGTGGTTATGATGGTAAAGACGACGATTGGCTGAAGTGGCGGTGGTGGTGATTAATAGTAAGTGTTTTAGCCGGCGGTGGTGATGGTAGCAGTGTTGTTGTTGGTGGTGTTGGGTTTCCAAATAACACGCGCAGCGGAATTTAGCATTTAAAATTTTAAGAAACCCAAAGCCATGGATCCGTTCATATGATTAAATCAAATACAACATAAGAATAAAGGAATAAACTAACCCTTGATGGCTATCAAATTCTCTTGGTCTTTGGTGGAGGTTTGAAGACTTGATCACGATCACAAAGCTTGAACACGAACTTTGAAGATGATGATTTTCACCTTCTAGCGGTATCCACACTTCGAACGAATATCAAAGGAGCTTCTTTGATCTTGGTTGCTAGACCAAATTGTGAAACACTTTTCCACAATCAAAAGAACTATATGGAATTTATTTTGTGTATTATTTTGTTCCTCAACCAAGAATGTCTTGGAACAAAATAAACCCTCTCTCAAACTCTTTGAGACTCACAAAATCATTAGCTTAGAGTGCTGGCCGAATTTGGTCTTTTATACACAAGCATGACCTATTCCAAATAGGAAACTTGTGTCAAAATCCGTCCAAAATTCGTTTCCTAATCAAATTAGGAATCTGCCACCCGACAGTACTGTGCGGCCGCCCAAAAACCTCTGTGCGGTCGCACAACTATCTGAAACAAAACTGGTACATTTCTGAGCTAAGTGTGCGGCCGCCCAGTCCATTATGTGCGGTCGCCCACTTCCCAGAAAGTCCAGAATTTCCAAAATTCCAATGTAGTCCTTTTAAAGATTCGTTCTATTGTGTGTGACCCTCTAGGATTATACTAAGTTGGCAATGGGTTCAAACATGAAACCATAAGATATGATTAGGTTTATAGCAAACCGTCATACCTACCCAAATAGTATAACTAGATACAAGTTCGCATTCCTTTAGAATATGTCACAATCACTTTGTCCACGATGTCATTGAACACAAGTCATGGTCAAACAGTCAACTTGTTTTGTTCAATACTTTCTCGATTCCGAATATGTTGATAATCCAAATGACATTGATCCAATCAATTCATCTGAGTCCGGCCGAACATTTCATCAACATCATTCCTACGAGTGGCCCAAGCTTGACATCTCTCCGAGGAGGGACAAATCCATTTAGCTTATTATTCTTCCCAACGGGATTCCGATTATGCCAATCATACCCTTTATAACTACTCGGTTAAAAGTAGCGTTTGAATATGTCAAACATAATGTTCATCAAGTGGAAGACTATAATAACTTCATGTCTAAGGATTCAAATGACATAACTAATATGAGATATATGTACGACATAGACCATGACATAAATCTCATGGAGCGGGTCATGTCCAGTACCTTGTTCCAAACAAGTACCCATAAATCTAACATGATCATCCCATGATCATTTAGCCTTTATACTAGTGCTTAACAAGTACTAGGGACGGAGATTATTATAAGTAAACATGAACAACAATAATAATCAAAACATCTCTTTATTGATATGAAATAAATGATAACAATTACAACGTTTATTAAACGTGCCTAGGGCACCACTACCAACAATCTCCCACTTGCCCTAGGCCCAATTTCCCATGTATCTAATACCCATGGACCTAACATGACCATCATGTTTAGCTTGTGGAAGTCCCTTTGTTAGTGGGTCCGCAACATTGTCATCAGTAGGTACTCTGCATATATTTACGTCTCCCCTATCAACGATCTCTCGAATGATATGAAAACGCCTAAGTATGTGTTTGGATTTCTGATGTGCTCTTGGTTCCTTTGCTTGAGCAATAGCACCATTATTATCACAATAAAGGTCTATTGGATTAGCAATACTAGGAACCACTTCAAGTTCAGTTATGAACTTCTTAATCCAAACAGCTTCCTTTGCAGCATCCGATGCAGCAATATACTCAGCTTCTGTTGTAGAATCAGCGGTTGTACTTTGCTTGGAACTCTTCCAGCTTACAGCTCCACCATTTAACATAAACACAAAACCGATTGCGATCGGCTATCATCTTTGTCGGTTTGGAAGCTTGCATCCGTGTAAGCATTTACAACGAGATCATCTTCCATTCCTCCATAGACCAAAAACGAGTCTTTAGTCCTTCTCAAGTACTTAAGAATCGCTTTTACAGCTATCCAGTGATTTTCGCCAGGGTCGGATTGGTATCTACTTGTCATGCTCAAAGCATAATACATCCGGCCTAGTACAAATCATGGCATACATGATGGACCCAATTGCCGAAGCATATGGAACATCATTCATTTTCTCACGCTCATCTTTTGTCTTAGGACATTGAGTCTTGCTTAGAGAAACTCCATGTAACACGGGCAAGGTTCCTCTCTTAGAATTTTCCATACGGAATCTTCTAATGACCTTGTCAATGTATGTACTTTGGCTTAAACCAAGTAGCCTCCTTGATCTATCTCTATAGATCTTAATGCCAAGAATATATGCGGCTTCACCCATATCTTTCATTGCGAAGCACTTTCCTAACCAAGTCTTCACAGACTGAAGTATAGGAATGTCGTTTCCAATGAGCAATATGTCATCCACATATAAAATAAGGAATAGCACTATGCTCCCACTAATCTTCTTGTATACACAAGGCTCATCTTCGTTCTTGATGAAACCAAACTCTTTGACCGATTCATCAAAACGGAGATTCCAACTCCTAGAAGCTTGCTTCAATCCATAGATGGATCTCTGCAATTTGCATACCTTAGAATCTTGTTCAAAACCTTCTGGTTGTGTCATATACACATCCTCTTGGAGTTTTCCATTCAGGAAAGCGGTTTTGACGTCCATCTGCCATATTTCATAGTCATGATATGCGGCAATGGCAAGCAAAATTCTTATAGACTTGATCATTGCTACGGGTGAAAAGGTCTCATCATAGTCAATACTATGAACTTGCCTATAACCCTTCGCTACAAGCCTAGCTTTGTAAGTATGCACCTTCCATCCATGTCAGTCTTCTTCTTGAAGACCCATTTGCATCATATGGTTTTTACACCTTCGGGCACATCAATCAAATTCCAAACTTGATTGTCTTGCATGGATTGCAATTCGGATTCCATGGCTCCAAGCCACTTGTCAGAATCAGGAGAAGACATCGCCTCTTGGTAGGTTGACGGTTCATCATTCTCAATGATTTCTACCTCATTACTATCCGTTACGAGAAATCCATATCTCTCGGGCTCGGATCGTAACCTACTAGATCTGCGAGTTGCTTGTGTACTTTGAACAGGTTCCACAACTCCTTGTGGTTCTTGTTCTTGTTCCACTATTGGTTCAGTGTTATTTTCTGGGTCTCGAATTTCTTCAAGATTTATTTTACTCCCACTGATTTCTTTGGAGAGAAACTCTTTCTCTAGAAAGACACCAGTTCGGGCAACAAACACTTTGTTGTCCTCTCGGTTGTAAAAGTAATATCCTTTAGTTTCCTTAGGATATCCCACGAAGATACATTTATCAGATTTGTGTGCTAGTTTGTCAGAGATAAGTCTCTTGACATAAACTTCGCAACCCCAAATCCTCATGAAAGATAAACTAGGTTTCTTTCCACTCCACATCTCATATGGAGTCTTTGGAACCGATTTAGTTGGAACTTGAATTTAGTGTGAAAGCAGCGGTTTCTAGGGCGTAACCCCAAAAGGATATTGGAAGATCAACTTGACTCATCATTGATCGAACCATGTCTAACAAAGTCCGATTCCTCCTCTCGGACACACCATTCCATTGTGGTGTTCCAGGTGGAGTCAATTGTGAAACTATTCCACAATTCTTTAGATGATCATCAAATTCTTGACTTAAGTATTCATCACCTCGATCTGATCGAAGTGCCTTTATACTTTTTCCAAGTTGTTTTTCTACTTCATTTTGAAATATTCTAAATATCTCAAATGCTTCACTTTTATGTTTCATTAGGTAAACATACCCAAATCTACTATAATCATCAGTGAAGGTTATGAAGTATTGAAATCCTCCCCTAGCATTGCTACTTAATGGTCCGCATACATCGGAATGTATCAACCCCAATAAGTCGCTTGCCCTTTCACCCAACTTGGTAAAAGGTGTCTTAGTCATTTTTCCAAGAAGACACGACTCACAAGTATCATATGACTCTAAGTCACATGAACCCAAAAGTCCGTCCCCATGGAGTTTTGAGATACGCTTCTCATTAATATGACCAAGACGGCAATGCCACAAATAAGTATGATTTATATCATTAGGTTTAGATTTCTTATTTACATGATAGACATTATTTTCATTCTTGACATCCAAGATATAAAGGCCATTAAATGAATTAGCAATACCATAAAGCACATCATTTAAATAAATAGAAAATTTCTTATTCTCAATAAGAAACTTAAAACCTTCATTATCCAAACAAGAAATTGAAATAATATTTCTGCTTAAATCCGGAACATGATAACAATTGTTCAAAACAAGAATTAATCCGGAAGGTAAAGTGACTTCATAAGTCCCTACGGCTAATGCAGCAACTCTTGCTCCATTTCCCACACGTAGATCTATTTCACCTTCTTTAAGCAGTCTCCTATTCTTTAGTCCCTGCACATTTAGACAAATGTGAGAACCACATCCGGTATCCAATACCCAGGAATCAGTGGTAGAAAGGAGAATATCTATCATATAGATACCTGAAGTCGACGCAGCCTTGCTGCTCTTCTTCTTCTTTTGCTCTTCCAAGAAAGCCTTGCAATTACGTTTCCAATGACCAATTTCTTGACAATAGAAACAAATTGCATCCTTTTGTGTATCGGGTTTTGCCTCAGAAGCCTTGGCAACCTTTGCCTTGCTTATCTTGGGTTTGATAACTTTTGCCTTACCCTTGCCTTTGGCACCAGGCTTCTTCCGATCATGAACCAAAAGCACGGGAGAACCTTTCTCCACAATTTTCATCTCTGCAGTTTTGAGCATCCCATGCAACTCAGAGAGATTCTTATCCATTCCATGCATGTTATAATTCATTACAAACTGATTATAACTTTAGGCAATGAATTAAGAATGAGATCCGTGGCTAGCTCCAATGGGATTGGATAGCCAAGTTTCTCAAGGTGCTCTACATAACCTTTCATTTTAAGAAAGTGAGGACTCACTTGTTGCCCTTCATTCATTTTACTAGTAGTGAATGCAACAATGGTCTTGTACCTCTCTTGCCTAGCTTGCTCTTGAAACATGGTTCTCAACTCCACGCCTATCTCATAGGCTTCCAAATGTTCCAAACTTTGTTGGAGTTTTGAACACATAGCAGCAAGCATGAGACAACTTACATCTCTAGAATCATTACGATGTTTTCTTGTAATTGTCTCTTTCTACCCTAGGGGCAGTAGGCGGTGGTTCAGCGGGGAGAGGCCCATCGAGAATGTACAACTTATCTTCTTGCCTAAGAACGATTCTTATGCTACGGATCCAATCCATAAAGTTGGTACCATTCTCTTCGAGCTTATCCTTCTCAGGGATCGATCGCAACGACATTGATTGAGTGTTATTAGTCATTATCTACAAATATGCAAAAATTTCCAAAATTTAATAAGTACCGATTTTCATTAAAGAGATAAATAATGTATTTTTCAAACAAAATACTCCCACTAAATTATATAACCTTCATATACATCCAATGTATAATATAATTTAAATGGGTTAAGATCCAACTTTAATTTAATTTCAAGTCCGCTAAGGCGGATTACACAAAATCAAATTAATTAGGTAGACAACTCTTGTCAATCATATCTCATATGACTCTTAGTTCCTTTTATGAGATTCTTTAAGAAATCAAATTTCAAAAAACATGTTAAACCTCATCTTTGCCTAGGCCCAAAAGTCTTTTTGACGCCCAATTAAGTCTAACCATTTTAAACGCATAGTTAATGTGTCCCGCTAGGGGTGCCCACATTATCTATCTTGCTTCATACAAAATAAATTTAATGCACCTCGCTAGGGCGAATCTACATTAAAATCACTCATGTACTAACAAGTGTTTTAATCATGGCATGGCAATAAAATACTTAAAACTTTCTTTGAAGGTTCATCACATATAGCATATAACACATTTATGAGCACATAATATAAACATGTTACACATCAAGTTCAGACACTAAATTAATCTCCATTAATTTAAGCATGATATTTATGTGTCATTAGTTTCTCTATAATTATGAGGATGAGACTATTTCAACTTTGGTTATTATCTCCAAATCAAGACAACAAGAAGAGCGGGTCGAACTAAGCCATTAGGCAACCACAATCCCGCACTAATTCAAGAAACCAAGAAAGTAGTCCATGTGGCCGAAACTAAGCAATAGATGGTTTCGATGAACGTAGACCAATTGCATTCACAATTCCACATGGATCTCCAATCATTGAATCAAGAACTTTGTTTCTCAATTTTAGCAATTATGAACTCTTCATAATTCTAACTTCGTTTTATCTTTGAAACTTTGATTGCGATCAAGTTTGGGAAACACAATCTCGATGAACGCAGATTAGCCATCCAAACCTTGAACCAATCTTAGAATCACAAGACTAAAACAAATAGGAAAACAAACCCCAAAATCCACACACAAACCAACTACCCAAAACCCATTCCAGATCAGCAGGTCTGGATTGGTTCTGTTACTGGTTTTGTTGAACCTCTCGAAAATTCCAAATTCTGATTTCAACCAAAAATCAGACAATCTGATCCTTATGTGCTTGGGCAACCGCCCAAAATCTCACTGTGCGGTCCGCTCAAACATGTGCGGCCGCCCAAGTGATTTTGTGCGGTCGCCCAAACTGATCAGAATGTACAGAATTTTGAAGTTCGAAAATTTTGTCTCAAAATCGTTTTTCCCCGATTATTAAAACGTTGATCCAATCAAAAATTAATAATCAACAATTCTGAATCACCATAATTATTTATTGCGAGAATATTCGTGCGTGATTAAAGTTGCAAACAATAAACCACATAAAATCACATAACACATAAACAACATATATTCCAATATTCAAATCATGCAAGGCACATAAACAATTTATATACACATAACATGATCCAAGTATTGATTTAATCACATGAACGGGGCTCTGATACCACTGTTGGGTTTCCAAATAACATGCGCAGCGGAATTTAGCATTTTAAAATTTTAAGAAACCCAAAGCCATGGATCCGTTCATATGATTAAATCAAATACAACATAAGAATAATGAATAAACTAACCCTTGATGGCTATCAAATTCTCTTGGTCTTTGGTGGAGGTTTGAAGACTTGATCACGATCACAAAGCTTGAACACGAACTTTGAAGATGATGATTTTCACCCTCTAGCGGTATCCACACTTCGAACGAATATCAAAGAGCTTCTTTGATCTTGGTTGCTAGACCAAATTGTGAAAACTTTTCCACAATCAAAAGAACTATATGGAATTTATTTTGTGTATTATTTTGTTCCTCAACCAAGAATGTCTTGGAACAAAATAAACCCTCTCTCAACTCTTTGAGACTCACAAAAATCATTAGCTTAGAGTGCTGGCCGAATTTGGTCTTTTATACACAAGCATGACCTATTCCAAATAGGAAACTTGTGTCAAAATCCGTCCAAATTCGTTTCCTAATCAAATTAGGAATCTGCCAGCCCGAACAGTACTGTGCGGCCGCCCAAAAACCTCTGTGCGGTCGCACAACTATCTGAAACAAAACTGGTACATTTCTGAGCTAAGTGTGCGCCCGCCCAAGTCCATTATGTGGGGTCGCCCCACTTCCCAGAAAGTCCAGAATTTCCAAAATTCCAATGTAGTCCTTTTAAAGATTCGTTCTATTGTGTGTGACCCTCTAGGATTATACTAAGTTGGGGCAAGGGTTCAAACATGAAACCATAAGATATGATTAGGTTCTAGCAAACGTCATACCTACCCAAATAGTATAACTAGATACAAGTTCGCATTCCTTAGAATATGTCACAATCCCTTTGTCCACGATGTCATTGAACACAAGTCATGGTCAAACAGTCAACTTGTTTTTGTTCAATACTTTCTCGATTCCGAATATGTTGATAATCCAAATGACATTGATCCAATCAATTCATCTGAGTCCGACCGAACATTTCATCAACATCATTCCTACGAGTGGCCAAGCTTGACATCTCTCCGAGGAGGGACAAATCCATTTAGCTTATTATTCTTCCCAACGGGATTCCGATTATGCCAATCATACCCTTTATAACTACTCGGTTAAAAGTAGCGTTTGAATATGTCAAACATAATGTTCATCAAGTGGAAGACTATAATAACTTCATGTCTAAGATTCAAATGACATAACTAATATGAGATATATGTACGACATAGACCATGACATAAATCTCATGGAGCGGTCATGTCCAGTACCTTGTTCCAAACAAGTACCCATAAATCTAACATGATCATCCCATGATCATTTAGCTTTTATACTAGTGCTTACACAAGTACTAGGGACGGAGATTATTATAAGTACACATGAACAACATAATAATCAAAACATCTCTTTATTGATATGAAATAAATGATAACAATTACAACGTTTATTAAACGTGCCTAGGGCACCACTACCAACAGGTGGCAGTGGTGTTGATGGTTATGATGGGATGGTAGTAAAGCGCGTAGTTATGGCTGTGTGATGGTTGGTTGTGTAATATTGTGCCGATAATGGAGGTAACGAAGTGGTGATGAATGTGGTGGTTAGTAGTAGTGTTGTGTTAGTTATGTGGGTAGTGAAGTGATTGTGATGATAATGGTGGTGGTGGTGGTAAAGATGACGATGACGGCAACTGGTTGTGCCTGTGTTAGAAGTGCTGAAGTATTATTATTAAATTTTTTTATTATTATTACTATGATTATTAAATTATCATTATTATGTTTATTTACTTATTAACAAATTGTACTATTAAATACGTAATCTAAAATTATTTGTATTTTTTTAATAAATAATACTATGGGCACAAAAAAAGTAATAAAACATGTTCACAAAATCTTAGGTGTAATCATGATTGATGTTTTTAATTAGAGTGTGGCGGGTCTATTATCAACGCAACCAATAAAGTATCACAACTCATCTGTGTGCAAGATTTTGCGACTTTATTTTGTGTCCCTAACATTGCTCTTTTTTTTTATTGCTATTGTTATTTAATCATGACCGTAATTGTAGTTATATTTTAATTATCATGATTATCATTTAAATACTTTTTATGAGATAAATATTATTATATAGATAATGATAATTTGTTTTGAAATACATAAGTAATGATAATAAATTATACAAATGACATAGTAATAAATATGTGTCACCTATTTATTGGCTTCTCCAAATTCACAAGGATCTCCACTATACACCTCAACCCACATCTCAACCATTCATTTTATAACATCAAAGGCTATTAATTGCCCAACCCATCACCACTCCCAACAACAACACCACACTCTCTCTCTCTCTCTCTCTCATTTCACGTCTCTCTCTCCTTTTTCATCTCTTCATCTTCTTCCTCACTCCCATTTCTCCATTTATTTCACTCCGGCCACCCCATCCCTCCATAGCCACTGCCGCAGCCTCCCGTCCATCATCTATACAAGCCATCGCCTTTTCTTCATCAATAGGTAGTCTCTCTCTCTCTCTCTCTCTCTTTCATCTCCCCCCCCGCTCTCTCTCTCTCTCTTCGGATTACAAGGAACAACAACTTCCTATACTCTCTCTTTCCAACTTATTCAGATTCTAGATCTTAGATCTAGTTGGGTTTGTGTGTGTGTTTGT
>JAOWBW010000296.1:0-350003 GCA_026119855.1 Campanula takesimana | reverse complement strand
ATTTATGCTCTCTTTTAGATTAAGGGTTCATTTTTATACAAGGATGGTATGCTTAGCCTACACTACTTCTCACGATCAAGCAAGTAGTGTTTGTATTCTCATACTAATTATGTCCTAACTCTTTGAGAAATCCGTTTATGTTTTTCCCCCGCCCTGTCACAAACGGGCATTCCGGTTATCTCTAGCTGACCATAATTAGTAAGAATCCATTAGGTTTTCTTATGAAAATCGGCACACTTTCCACTCAAGGAGCATCCCTAAGCCATTACACTACTCTCGTGAGTAATGAACTTAGTTTTGACTATATGGGTCCGCTAATCGAGATTCACCGCTAGGTCCTTCTCTCGATTAACTGGAGTTCATATAACCAAGGACGTCATCGTGGTTATAGGCGTTTTAGATTGATATAGTAAAATTGTTAAAGATGAAGAGAAATGAATTTAGAGAACATAAAATTATGATGAACATATGAACACAATGAGTATCCAACCCCAAGAAAGAGGGGGATTACTAACTAGCCATTAAATAAAACATCAAGAATAAGAATAAAGGATTAAGATAGAGAAGAGAATACTTATTCAGATTGGAGAACTTAATGATGGAAGAATACTTCTTTATTGCTTAGGAACCCTCTCTCAAATTCACTCAAAATTCTGGAAATGATAATGTATACTTAGAATTTCACTAAATAACTCACTTACAATCAATCTTAAAAATATCTGGATATTTTCTAAGGCTGTTGTAGCCTTCTTATATAGGCCCTAGGACTGATTTGAGTGTCTGTTCCCGGATACATCCACCAAGAGGGAGTGTCTGTTGGGAAACACTCTTTCAGAACAGGCGTCAAGATCCGGGCGGGTCTTCATAATGGTCCGGCCGGATCCAGTTGGTCCCGACCGGATTTTCTCCTTGCCCGGTCGGATCTTTGTCTTCTGGAAATTTGTTCTTGTATTGGTGAGGTCCGGCCGGGTCTTATAGATGGGTCCGGTCGGATCTTTGACTTCTGCATCTGATTTCTCCTTTTTAAAGTTTTGCTCCCGTCTTTCCTTCCTTACTCCCTTTAGCTCAAAATAGCTCCAAATAGTACCGTTTTCTGTCCACAAAACCCATACTACACCACGCACATTATATCCGTAAAAGTAAAGTGAAATAATGCAATATGAGACTCATTTAATACTAAATTGACTCTAAAAAGACATATATTTAGACCTTAAATGACTATAAAATAGCCATTATCAACGACCCGTCACCCGACCCGTAAATCTAAACGGGTTGTGGCGGGTAAACCCGGCTTAACCCGTCAACCCGCTAGAACCCGACCCCCCCCCCGCCCAATTGCCAGGCTTAATCCCACCCCTTAAGTTTGCAGCTGAGACAGGGACCGATTTAGGGACAACATTGTATTATTTTTTTCTAGGGATGACATTGTATATTTTTTTTTTTCAAAGTACTGTGATTTTGTTGAAAGGAAATAAATACTCATTATGTCTCAGAAAGATAGTCTCATTTTGACTTTTTATGGCAAAGTTAAATGAACTTTGACCAAGCGTTAGTGTCCATCTAACGATCACAATGAAATTTTGCAAATTGTTATTGATCTATCGCCTAATGATTTGTCGATTAAAATATTTAGAATTTCACTATAATGATTAAATCGACATCAAATGTTTGGTCAAAATTAATTTATTTTGATCATAAAAAGTCAAAATCACACTATCTTTCCGGATAACGGAATATTTTGAATGAAAATGGAGTTGTTCCTTCTCTTAAGGCCCATCAAATCTTACCAAACTCTTTAACTAAGATAATTTATTTGTTTTTTTTACCGTTGAGGCCCCCAATTAGCTTAATGAAATAATGGAAACCTCAAACCACCATTCCCCACTCTCTCTCAATTACTACTTCCCCTTCTCTCTTTATAATCTATCCCTCTATCTTCCTTCCTCTACGGTCACTCCCCACCCCCTCTCGTCTCTCGCGACTAACTATGTTCCTAGCTCCCACTTTTTCCCTTCCTAACTCCCGACACACAACTCGTGTGCCCACACATAACATTCGACCCCTACCATCGACCACAGTACCTCCGTTAGATTGTCCTTGTCCTTTCTCATCATTGTCGTGCACACGTTATTTCAAGTGAGTTTCCCTTCCGTCCACTTTGCTACCACTCCATGCGTCCTCCTTTTTAGATCTAAATACAAACTGCATCAACCGAGACTTGTCAAATTAGTAGTCGATCTATTGATGTCGTTGCTTCCATGTATTCACCTCTCTTCGCTTTCAATTCCTTTTCCCTAATGTTCGTATTATAAAGATTAATTGATTTTATTTTTTAGTTTGTAAGTCAAAATAATTTTGAGGCATTATCATGTAATTTTTGCTTGGCTAGCATTTTGGTTGATTGTTGTGATTATGAGTTTGAAATTTATGTACGAGTGTTTCGCTCATAACTAAAAATATGTCTAAGAGATAATGCTCGGAGCCCCCCCCATATCTCTCTCTCTCTCTCTCTCTCTCTCTCTTTTGCATTTGAGTGGTAGATACGAGAGTTTTATGACTATCGGAGTTGAATCGTAAGGTTTTTAACTTTGATAGATGACTGTCACGGTATGTCATTACATTTTTGGCCTGGAGTGCAACATAATCTTCAAGTAGTGGCGTAATTTTGTCTTAGTGCCTTAGAAATTACGAAAATGTTGTTCCTCTTTAAAGCATGAATGTTAGGCCGTGGAGCCTTAGAAGTATCTCCGTTTGTTATCTAAACCTATGGTGCTCTAAATTTAACGAAATATTTTCTCATTTTAAATAAGATCAATTAAAATTTATGGATAAGTTTTGTTTTCTTGAGAACTTACTTTCTCTAATTGAATTCAATATTTCTATATCAATCATCCTAACTAATTAAAGTGATTACCATTTTAAAAAATGATACTTGTTAAACAAATTAATGTTTCAACGAGATATGGAAAAAGATGAAATATAAAATATGGCGTAATGTCCACGAAAAAATGTATCAATTTAAAGCCCGACTCTTCAATTCTAACAATTTGGGACCTAAAGTTAAAAAATTGCCTTGTTTTTTTTTGACTCTTTTTGTTAAAAAAATCACGTTAAGTGGTTACATGCCGTTCATGTGAGAAAACTATATCAAACATATTTTTTATTTTGTATTTTGTGACTTACAATTATAAAATAAGGCCTAAAGTTCACTAAATATGATCAATGAAAGGCTTTAAATTTAATTGTCTAAATTTGACCAATTTAAAACTTTCTTTTATAAGATATTATAGAGTTTGAAGCAATATTCTAAAAAGCGCTTCAGGTGGCCGCTTAGGCGAGAACCAAATGCCACATCTTTCAAAGAAATGAAATTTATTTGTGTTCATAATTTAGTTTACTGTTTAAGCTTTTGTCATGGGCTCCCGGCCCAAAAAAAGAAGAAGAAGGAAGAACCGAATTAGAGCTTCCATGATGATAAGAGCTTTTTAGAAAGCTTTTTTACAATTTCAATATGCCAAATAATTTTAAACTATATGAAAAAGCTTTTTAAAAACTTTCACAATTGTAAGAGCTCTTTCATTACTTAGGGAGTTGCTGAATATTAATTAATGTAAAACTTACATGAAAGAGCTCTTTCTACAAAGACCAACTCTTAGCCAAATAGCTCTTTAAAGAGTTTCACAATAGTAAAAGAGCAATGCTAGGGGCACAAAATAAAGACACAAAATCTTGCTCACAAAATGAGGTGACGATATTTTATTGGTTGCATCGATAATGGACCTGCCACACTCTAATTAAAAACACCAATAAAATCATAACACCTAGAATTTTATGAGCAAGTTTTTGTAATTTTTTTGTGCCTCTAGTATTATTCATGGTAAAAAACTTTAAAAAGAGCTCTTCAAACAAACGCTTCTAAAAAGCTCTCGTTGCGGACGCTCTTGGTACTTGATTCGTACTCGGGTCGGTTCGATTCAACCCAAATCAGTCACCTGTCACCACTGGCCTGTTTCATTTCAAAATAGGAGGGAAAAGAGAGAGAGAGAGAGAGAGAGAGAGTAAATCAATGGCGAACCTGTCAAGCCTAGTTCACGAGCTCCGTGAACGTATAGCGGCATCGTCGTCGACACCTCCGACCAAAGCCGGCGAAGACGCTGCTTTGGAAATCCGATTCCGCGCCGTTCTCCCCAATCTCCTCCACGCCTATGTCGTCCCTTCTTCCTCAGGTGCCCTAATTCCCTCTCCCCCTCTCTCAAACATTTCATCGAACACATTCACCACACACACTGTCTCTCTCCCTCCCCCTCCCCCCCCCCCCCCCTCTCTCTCCGTCCATTTCAAGTCCTATTTCGACTTTTCAGTTCTCAAATTTGACCGATTAGTAGCATATTCTTATAGAGATTCTTAGTGTATACTTCCTCCATCAAAATAACTTTCTTAGGCACCATGGGCATTTCGAGACCTACAAGGCTATATCCTTGATAGTTGATACAATGGGCATTTATGTAGGAGTATATGTTAACTAACTTAGGTTTTTTGCAAATTAGAAAATAATTCTCATTTTAGAATGATAGTATTATGAATACACACACAAATTGATAAGAGTATGAAAAGTGCAAGCTTTATTCTTTGTTTGGTAGGAGGAGTGGAAAGTGGTTATGGGAGGATCTGAAAAGGGAGGGATCAGCTTCATATAGTTAAAAGTACAGTAGGTTTTACTTGAGTCTCTGCCTCCTTTTCCGCTTCGCCGTCCACGTTTCTGTCTATTCTTCGGGTAGGAAATCTTTGTGAAGAGCCCATGGGATACTTGATTCCTCCCCATTTTCCATCCCTATAGTTTTCTCTCTCCTACTAAACTTCATATTAAGCTTGTGAGGAGAAGAAATGTTATGTATATTATAATCAGAATGTGGTTAATTGACTTTGAAACGTCAAAGCGGACCTCCTTTTATTTATTTATGAAGTGCTCATGTATATTGTAATGATCATTCATCTTGTTTTCCTGACATTTCAGCAAATGAGAGAGAGGTCATTGCTGTGTTGAAGCTATTAAGCCATACTGCCAAAAGATTTCCTGGAGTTTTTTATCATGGAAAGGCCAGTGCTGTCATACCTGTGGTGTGTCGTATAATGCCGTTCTTTGCTGAACCTGCATTTTGGTTAGTGCATCTCAAATATATTTTTTTCTTTCAGTAACATTTGAAGTTAACCCGCTGATTTATAGTTCTCCTCTTTGGAAACTTGGTTGAATTTCTTGTAGCACTTATTTGGTAATGCAAGTGAACTTCATGGGTTATTTGGTAAATGAGTTTCATTATGTTTGTGTTAGTGAAATTCTAAATATGTCAAAATAAATATTTAATGTTAATTTTAGTCCTCCGCTATACTTGTCCTAGTTAAATTAGCTGCGTAGTCATAGTATTGGAAGGTATAAAATATTCATTTATTAATTACTCCCTCCCTATGTGAATGTCAAGTTTTGACTATAAGAGAAAATATTAAACTTTGACTTTTAAGCATTTTGTAGTAGCATAGATACGTAAATATCCATAAAGATCTCACTATATAGCATCATGATTGCAACTGTAAATTAGAACATGGTGATTGGCAAGGGAGGATTTAGTAAATTTACTTAAATGGACATTCTTTTAGGGACAATTTTTTTTTAAATAAATGGACATTCATTTAGGGAGTATTATATTAGGAGAATACTGCACGTCATGTGGGTTTTGCCCAACTGCATTCACCAATTGCACTAGAGCATTGAGGAATCACCTGTTTTTGCTCTAAATTCGGGACAGTCACCATTGAAAATTATTTTAAAAAATGGGGGAAGTTGTGAGTCCTGTGAGATGAGAGTGCCAAAGAGAGAGAGAGAAAGCGAGATGTTGGAGAGAAAATGAGAGCAATCTTGAATCTATTGATATTGAACTACGACTACTTATGCGTAGATGCAAAATTTTACTTTGAAAATTATCTGGAGACATAATCTGGCAATCACATGATTTGAGGAACACGGAAAATTACAAGCTTTCAGACACGTCACATGTATACTTGGACAATCATGCCAAATGAAATTTGGCTTTCTGGAAATGGTTAATGCCTTACGGGAGGCCAATTAATCTACCAAACAAATCTGAAATTTGGGTTTACTGTACCAACCCATCTTTTTGTATTTATTATTAACACACCACTTATGTCAACATGCACTCAAGTTTCTCAAGTCTCCCCGTAAATCATAATAGCCACATATTTTATGCAATAACAATGAATAGCAAAAATCGCCTGGAACCTTTAAAAACTGAAAATCTAACACTATGCATTACCATTGGATTGATTAAAATATTTAAATCCCTTAGGATACGTGGGGGGATATTACCTCTTTCCGTTAAGACTGTTGAGCACTTGAGTAGATAATTATCCTCAAGTAACTGGTTAGGAAATGTAGGTTACATTTATCAACTGTTACTTCTTCCATCTCAATAGAAAAGGGGTGTATTTCTTCTCGGCTGTCCCATTGAAGAGTAACATTTCCATTTCATCGAAGAAGCCACTGTGAACCAGGGTTGCAGGATACTCTCAAAATGGCATAGAATCGCAGGTATCGATTCGCGATTCGATACCGAATCTATACGTTGGAATACGCGAATCGTTATCTTCGATTCGTATTCCGATACCTTGAAAAATCTGTTTGAATTCGCAATAAATGTCTTCTAAAAATGAAAAGCCATTGTTGCAATAAGTGAATGTTGTACATTAACTTGATATCCTTTCCAAGGATAAGTTCAAAACAGCTATAGAAACTGAAAAGCCATAATGTTATTATCAAGGAGCTCTATGATCAGTCCCTCACTATAAATGCCTGTTGCCTGCCAAAGACTACTCCAACATACAAATCCTTTCCAAAAATCAAATTATACAACCAAATAGTCACTACAATTTCAAAATTAAAATGTTGATTTTCTATGAGGAGTAAGTTTATTATTATTATTTTTTATCTTTTAATATTGATTTAAATCAAACGTACTACTATTGCGAATTCGCGAATCGCAGTAATTGTAATACTCTACGTATTGGATTCCATAGATTGAGCGAATCGCGAATTCGTATCGCGAATTCGAATTGGATGAACTGCGAATCGTGCAACCCTGCTGTGAACGGGGATGTAGAATTGAAATCACTAAGTTTACTAGCCTTTTCTTTCACTGCAGCATATGATGCTTTTGATGGGACTATCTCGTAGTTCTCCCTGCTTTTCTACTGTTCGTATAAATAAAAAATGGCATCTCTGCTTTAGAATACTCCCTCCATCCCAGCAGAAGTGGCACTAGTGGTCAAACTGACTAAACTTTGACCAAAATCTATGTATAATATAATGATCCTAATGAAAATTTAAAAATTGTTATTGAAAATATTATAAATGGTGATACAATAACACTTTTTAATTTTCCATTATGATCATTATATTATATTTAGATTGTTGGTCAAAGTTTAGTCAATTTGACCACTAGTGTCACTTCTGCTAGGATGGAGGGAGTATGCAACAATCATAAAATTAGTTAGTTGAGTAGTATTCATTTTTTTTTTTTTTTTTTTGTACTTACTGTTGCTTTCTAGTTCTCTTTTGTCTTCTCTGCTTATTTACAAGACACTACTCCCTCCGTCTCAAAATAGATGTCGTTTTGGAGTGTTTCACATATATTAAGAAATGTCATTAATGCATGTGAACAAGTCCCAAATACCCCTAAAGTAATTCAACTACCTAGGTAATTAAATGGTTAGGTAAGAGATAGTTCACTATCATTATTAAGGGTATAATTGGTATAGAGCAATAAAAATGCTTTGAAAATAGTGAAACGACAAGTATTTTGAGACAAAAATTTAACTCCCAAAACGACATCTATTTTGAGACGGAGGGAGTATAAAGCATTCGTGTTTTCAGGATCTGGTTGTTAATCTAATTCTCTCTTGGTCCTCCCTGCTTACTTATAAACACTTCAAAGCACTTAACTTTTCAGGATCTGATTGCTAAGGTATATTTTTTCAGCTCCCGCCATGGAGTGATTTTCGATACGGTAGGATCCCTTTTATCCTTGCTGCGAACAGGAGATCGAGATGCATATCGTCAGTTCTTCATGGATACCATGTTGGTGGTTGAAGGTATTCTTTGCAAGCTACAATCACTTCAGTAATAGTTTCTTATTTAAAGGATTGACTAACTTCTCCGGTAATCAAATGCTTCCATTTCCACTTCTTTTCAAAATTGTTTTAGTCAATATAAAGTAGCTTACAGTAGTCACTTTTCACATTCAAACAGATCTTCTGTATGTAGCTTCTTTGTCCAACAATGTCAGCAATGAAGGATCACACAAAGTGTCTTTGAGGTGTTTTCACAGGTCTCTTTCTGGAGCATATAGTGACCCTTCTGTTCTCAGTGATGTCCCCGCATGCAGCAGACCACCAGACGGCTGTGGTATTGTCATTAATGTGACAGGAAAGATAAGGTGGCATCCTTTTGCTTCTTGGGTCATTAAGCTTCTCTGTAAATGCTTAACTGAAGGAACTCTAAATGTAGAAGGACTTATAGATTCGCCATTTGTTTTGGCTACTTGCACACTGTTGTGCTATGGAGATGCTGCGTTGCATATGGTACGCACCTTAACTTTTGGTTATGTGCCTGCAAGCTTCTGTTCTACCTATCAGATGTTATTTTCGTCAATTTACATGTATAGTTGGGTGAATATCCTCCATATTTCAAACGACTTGCTCCCTTGAATTTACGTTTTTTAAATAAACAAATATTTGAAGGCTTGTTTTGACTTGGCGCGCATCATTGGAGCGGTCATGAACTATGACATTGTTCCTGCGGAGAAACTTATTCAGTCCATGACCACTATACTAAATGAAGATGAAGAGGGTCTTCCAGTATTCCGGTACACTAATGGGTTTTCATACTTCATTTGTTGCTTATTCTCTGTACTTTAGCTTTGAATTGCTCTTTACCGCAATTGACCTTTTACTTGTATTAGATCATGCTGTAACTAAGTCTGTTTGGGGCCTTTTCTTGATAATACACCTCTTTATTTCTCAAAAAAAAAAAAAAAGGAGAAACAATTTTCAAGTTTCAACTATTGAGGACGTTGGTCTTTTTTAACTTTGGGTTTTCCGAATCGAAGTTCATTTTGTTGCTTTCTTAAGATGGTAAAGAACAATGTTGGAAACTATCTGATACTTAGTGTAGACAAGTTATTAACACACATAGTTTTGTGCAAGTAAATAAAAGCAAAATTATCAAGGTTCAAGATTTAGAATTCCTATATTAATTCAATTTTACAATAATGGTGGAAAAAAATAGGTTAGAGGGAGTAAGTGAGTGAGATGGTGGTTATAAAGGGAAAATTATGGTGGTTGTTAGGGATAAAATAGGGAGAGAGGATAAAAAGCGTCCACGAGCCCGAACCCTTCCTCTCCCTCATTAGTAAGATGAATTGAATTTGACATTGAGTCTGTCATTGAAACACAAATAGAGTGCTTTGATTGGGTTGATTGAAACATGATTAATTTACTTTGGATCAATTGATTTTGAACTTACGTAGTCATTCACGGATCTTAACGAGGAATAATTTGATGGAGTTAGTGTTAGTATTGGTAGATATGTTCCAAATTAATGTTTTTGGTGGACAAATTGCTAAACTACAATGGACATAATAGTGGGCACATAAATGAATTCTTACATAGATATACAATTTCTGCTGCCATAAATTTTGGCGAGGCTGATTTTTGTTATTTAAGAAACAAAAACTGAAGGTGGAACATCTAATTCTTCCGTGGCTGAGAAAATTAAGGTTAGAACACAGTTGGAAACACGTTCAACATTGTCTTAGTTCTTTAGGAGTTCAAACTCCCTCCGTTCCAAATAAGTTGCAACATTGATTTTGAAGTTGGAAATTAAGGATATTAATATTATATTAAGAATGAAAGGTAGTGAGGAAGAGAGAGAATTAGTGGGGAAGGAAAGAGATTGAGTGGCGAATAATGAGTGGTTGGGAGGAAGAGTGAGAATGAGTGGAGGATTATAAAAGTAATAAAAAGCTTCTATTTTTAGATTGTTGCAACTTAAGTAAAATGCCCTACTAAATGGCAAAATGTTGCAACTTACTTGGAACAAAGGGAGTATGCCTTAACATTTACCTTAACATGATCTAAATTCTTTTTTTCACTTTTTACCTTATGACTCCCACTGACAAGGCAACATAGTTATATGGTGATTCACCTTTATCCTGTTAAATTGCTGTTTTGTCCTGCAGCTATAGCATTGTATTCTATACTCCCTCCTTCCCACTCAAAATAGGATTTTCGGTCAACTTATTTATAGTTTGACCAATAATTTGAAAAATAAATAAATGATGCTAATAAAAATTTAAAAATTGTTATTGTATCACGGGTAATAATGAACTCAATAACTATTTTTAGATTTTCATTAGGATAAATATTTGTGATTAATTATTGGTCAAAGTACAGTTCAGGTCACCAACAATCCTATTTCGAGTGGGACGGAGGGAGTATATTATACGGTGAGATAAATGTGGTTTTCGCTAAAAGATCTTTATTTCAGAGGCTTTTCTTATTAATTTTCTTTTTAAGACTCTCATAATAGTCATAAACGGCAGGGACACAGCTTATGATTCTTCCATGGGTGGATGTCTTCACGCATTACACTCCAGTTGTCCAGATGATGTTGTTAGGTTGACAGCTGCAGATATAGTCAATGTCTTCCCGAAGTCTCTGCAGAAAACGAGCAGTCCAGATCTTAAGGTTTCACTTGGATTTTGATGTTGATAACACAATCATTCTTGCAGTCTATCGGCTTAAATGTCAGTGTAGAGTTATTTTGGCAACATAATTCGTTCTTGTTGATAATGATTCTATTTGTCTTCACTCCTTTTTCAGGCTGCGTTGTGTAGTGCATACGTCCGAATTGCTAAAACTTGCCCCCCTCTTGTCTGGAAGCCAGAATCTCTTATAAATATGATTTATCTTCCAAAGCCTTGTCTACAACTTATTGAGTGCTTTCATGTAGCTCTATCCATACTTGGTCTTGATTCCGCTGGAGTGGCAACTGACGACAATACTTCTTTGGGTTTAGCAACATCAAGTACTATTGGATTTGAGACAGTGAGAGTTGGAGAGAAAAGATCAGTTCGTGAATCAGACTCCATAGCGATAAAGCGGCAGAAGTTGGATACACCTACAAATTCCAATACCAGTTTTCAAGACATGAGTAAGCATCATCATAGTTCTTGCCTAGGAAAGAAAGAATATGCTGATTATATGGGTTCCTCACTTCTTTTGCTTGTTAAGCGTCTCAAACCTCCTGGTGACAAAGATATTCCAATAAGAGCAGAAATTTCCTTAACAGCTCTTAGCATGCTCTCAATTATCTTCTGTAAATATCCTTGTACAGCACTTTCACTTCCCACTTTTGGTCAGATGTGTGAATGGATTCCTTGGATATGTGAACAGGTTAGTTAGCTTGTGTATGTTTTTCATTTCTGTGCTCTGTTCTTCACCATCTGATTGAGGACTAAATCGTGTAGGTACATCCTGAAAATTCCTTGGCCTTTGATTTAACTATCTATCTTGAAGCTGTTCACTCTATGTTGATCAAAGAAAGTAAGTAGCTGACTGGTTCTCCATTTACACTTGTGTTATTGCATATTCCCTCCGTCCCATTTTAAGAGTCAAAAAATGGGTGGGTTCAAGAGTTAGGGAAAATGTGATGTGTTGTGAGTGTTGATAGTTGGGTAGGAGAGAGAAAGTTTAGTGGATAATTGTTGTGAGTATGACATGTAGGACCCACTTTCCATTTTAGGATTTTGACTCTTAAAATGGGACGCCCTTTTAGGAAATTTTTGACTCTTAAAATGGGACGGAGGGAGTATGGTGGATAAATCTTAGACATAATCTGACAACATATGTGGAAAAGTAACTTCTCAATGACTTAACAGTAGCCATTTATTTTTTTTGTTTAGAATTTACATCGTCTTTTAGCTTTTAGGGGCTGTTAGCTAGTGAACAAGCTGGTTCTGTTGCTGTATTTATGAGGAAGTCTTTTCAATTTGCTGTTCTATATATGTATGCTATCTTATGAGTGACAAATTCTTGTTTTTGTCCAGGATTCCTTCCTGGGGAGGACAAGCTTTTGAGAGGTAATGGTAACCTCACTGATCTTGTGCAATCTGTGCTAAAGCTTCCATGGAATCATTCTTGTACGGCTTCTGAACCACATCCACCATGGAAAGCCAAATGTCTCTCTATTCAGATTATTTCCAAGATGGGACCTACATCTCAGTGTCAGAATAACCTTGATATTTTGGATATGGGTCTTCAAGATGACAATGTAGAAGTTAGGATCGAAGGTGTCATTGCTATGCCAGTGATGGTCTTATCTAGTTCTATCACACTGCCACACATGTTTGAGAGGCTGGAGTAAGTTAACATTCTTCTGCTTGCATTTATTAAACGCACTAAGTTTTAATGCCCCCAACCCCACTCACACACTCACCCGCTCTCTCTCTCTCTCTCATTCTTTCCCTCTCTCTCTCCCTCCCTTTCCATAGTTAGTTTAATATGGGGCATTCATAATATGTTGAAAAAATTGTACTCCCTCTGTTCCGGAATAAATGTTATAGTTGACTAGTCAATGTTTTTAAGCTTTTAGTTGTGTTTCCTTGATTGCCCCAATCTATTTATATGGGTAGAGTGACACCTCCTACGGCATTACAATGCTTGTGCCTATTAATATGGGTAGTATAAGAAGATCACCAAACTTCATACCCTATTTTTACTAAGACAACATTTATTTTGGAACAAACGAAAATGGAAAGTATGACATTTATTCCGGGACAAAGGGAGATGAGTTTAATACGAAATATTTTTCAAATTTACAATAAAAAGTTTGGCATGAAAAGACGTGAAAAACAAAAATACTTTTAAATGTCGGGACGAGGATATTATGAATATTGATGAAATATATGGGATTAAATATACGCCTTATCTAATATAGATGCATTAACATTTTATTTAGTTTTAAAATTAAAGGCTTTAGTAAATTCACATGTATAGTCACAACCATAGTTATTAATTTTTATTTCATTTGTTTTCTTCCATGAAAATGTGTTTAATAGACAATTATATGTGTGTGTTTTAAAAGTGCTTATATAAATAATACTTTTACACTTTATAATTATTATTTTTAAGTTAAAATGAATAATTATATTATTTGATTAAGTTGCAATCGATCATAGAAATTGAATAATTAAAATAGTGAATTATTTTAATATATATATATATATATATATATATATATATATTGGAGTTTATACGTGGAGTGCATTTAGTTTAAGGTTCATATCGTGCAGTATACAATTTTTCTCAAAAGTTCGAGTATTTTTAAATAAGTTTGGTCCTTGCACGGAAAACAGAAGTTTTTTTCACTTATTGATACGTACGTGTATTTTATGTGTACTATATGGAAAAAGCTAACTATGTTTTCCCCTCCCATGACCATTTCCTCCTCCCTCGAAAGCTAAAAAGCAAAAAAATTACTACCGAAATGTATGTCCATTTGCGCGTGGAATCGAGAGTGCTTTTGGCTTTCTGGTAACTATAGTTTCCAGATAAGAGATGCGGAGTACATTATTAGCAGTTTTTATAGACTTATGTGCTTTATAGTTCTTCTGATAGAGAAAGTTCATTTACTTTCCTTATCTTTATTTTCCCCCTTTATGTTCCCTTTCAGGGTGCTAGAGAAAGAGAAGCATGAGAAAGTGAAGAAAGTGATTCCCCTTTCTCTTGGTTTATTGGCATGCCTCTATGGTTCTTGTGATAGTGTTCCTGATTTGTGCAAAAGTAACTGCAAATTATTCTTGAAAGAACAGAATTATAGAAACAGTTGTACAGTGGATCATCTATCAAGAGGATTTTGGTGTTTAAGGTGTGATAAAAGTGTTGTGCAAAATCATGAATCATATTCTTTAATCTCACTTTCGCTTAACAGTGTTAGCACAGAGTTTGATTTGAATTGTGATTATGCCAATCTTGTTCACATCTTTCTCAATCTCCTATTTGATGAATCATCGGAAGAGGTTCAAGTAGCTTGTGTGGGAATGATGGGCTTTTAGGGGCTGTTAGCTAGTGAACAAGCTGGTTCTGTTGCTGTATTTATGAGGAAGTCTTTTCAATTTGCTGTTCTATATATGTATGCTATCTTATGAGTGACAAATTCTTGTTTTTGTCCAGGATTCCTTCCTGGGGAGGACAAGCTTTTGAGAGGTAATGGTAACCTCACTGATCTTGTGCAATCTGTGCTAAAGCTTCCATGAATCATTCTTGTACGGCTTCTGAACCACATCCACCATGGAAAGCCAAATGTCTCTCTATTCAGATTATTTCCAAGATGGGACCTACATCTCAGTGTCAGAATAACCTTGATATTTTGGATATGGGTCTTCAAGATGACAATGTAGAAGTTAGGATCGAAGGTGTCATTGCTATGCCAGTGATGGTCTTATCTAGTTCTATCACACTGCCACACATGTTTGAGAGGCTGGAGTAAGTTAACATTCTTCTGCTTGCATTTATTAAACGCACTAAGTTTTAATGCCCCCAACCCCACTCACACACTCACCCGCTCTCTCTCTCTCTCTCATTCTTTCCCTCTCTCTCTCCCTCCCTTTCCATAGTTAGTTTAATATGGGGCATTCATAATATGTTGAAAAAATTGTACTCCCTCTGTTCCGGAATAAATGTTCACTTATTGATACGTACGTGTATTATGTGTACTAATGGAAAAGCTAACTATGTTTTCCCCTCACATGACCATTTCCTCCTCCCTCGAAAGCTAAAAGCAAAAAAAATTACTACGAAATGTATGTCCATTTTGCGCGTGGAATCGAGAGTGCTTTTTGGCTTTCTGGTAACTATAGTTTCCAGATAAGAGATGCGGAGTACATATTAGCAGTTTTTATAGACTTATGTGCTTTATAGTTCTTCTGATAGAAAAGTTCATTTACTTTTCCTTATCTTTATTTTCCCCCTTTATGTTCCCTTTCAGGGTGCTAGAGAAAGAGAAGCATGAGAAAGTGAAGAAAGTGATTCCCCTTTCTCTTGGTTATTTGGCATGCCTCTATGGTTCTTGTGATAGTGTTCCTGATTTGTGCAAAAGTAACTGCAAATTATTCTTGAAAGAACAGAATTATAGAAACAGTTGTACAGTGGATCATCTATCAAGAGGATTTTGGTGTTTAAGGTGTGATAAAAGTGTTGTGCAAAATCATGAATCATATTCTTTAATCTCACTTTCGCTTAACAGTGTTAGCACAGAGTTTGATTTGAATTGTGATTATGCCAATCTTGTTCACATCTTTCTCAATCTCCTATTTGATGAATCATCGGAAGAGGTTCAAGTAGCTTGTGTGGGAATGATGGGGCGGATTCTTGTGCATGGGCCAGCAGAGATTCTTATCAGAACAAGACTGAAATGGATAAAATCTATTGATTACCTTCTCCTTCATAGTAAAAAGGCTGTGCGGGAGGCATTTAGTAGACACATAAGTTTATTCCTTGAAGAGTCTATATTGGATTGTTTGCTTATGGATGAGGAGGTAACAAGTAAACCAAAAGAGCATGAGTTGTTGGATAAAATTAAACATGCTTTAGCAGCAGCTGATGATCCACATATTTTTGAGACACTACTTGAGGCTACAGCAGAGATCATGACTTCGACAGATTTACAGAGTCAACTCTTCTTGTTTACTCTCATTTTATTGGTTGATCAACTTGATAATTCACATGTGACTGTAAGAATGACTGCTTCAAGGTTGATACATAAGTCGTGCTTGTTCCATATTGAAGGAGGACTAGAACTGATCCTTCACAAAGCCGTTCATATAAGGAATGAACTGTATGATTATTTATCTATGAGGCTTGCAAGCCGTCCAGAATTGGTTGAAGAGTTTGCAGTGGCTCTTCTCAATGTCGAAACTGAAGAACTCATTAAGAGAATGGTGCCTGCTATTCTTCCGAAGCTTGTGGTCGCTCAGCAGGATAATGATCAAGCAGTTGTTACCCTAAAGGAATTCGTCAAGCATTCGAATACGAATATGGTGCAACTGGTAGTCGATTGGATACCGAAGGTGCTAGCCTTTGCTCTTTATCAAGCTGATGGGAAAAAATTATTCTGTGCTCTGCAGTTTTACCGTGAACAGACTGGATCAAATGGCCAAGAAATCTTTGCAGCCGCGTTACCTTCTCGTCAAGCATTCGAATACGAAATGGTGCAACTGGTAATTGGAAAAGGTGCTACTTTATCAAGCTGATGGGAAAAAATTATGCTCCAGTTTTACCGTGAACAGCTTAGTGGATCAAATCGATCTTTGCACTGCGTTACCTTTCTTTCTGGATGAACTTGTGTGCTTCACGGATGAGGGTGATTTAAACGAAACAAGCAAAAGGTACAAAATTATCTTTGCCATTTTTATAGGAAATTTTTCTTTTGATTCGAACTGCAAATTTACCTTCTATGCATCACAACTTTCGTTTCACTCGCATAGGAAAGTGTTCAGTTATATCTTTTCTTTATTTTCATATTATTTTTCTTTTCACCTTTTAGTATTTTCAGGGCCTTTTGTCTCCTATACCTGTATATAATGGTTAGAATCACCTTTTTAAGTGCTTAGAAATTGCTATTCACCTTTCTCAATTTAGTGTATTTCAGCATCTTGCCAAATTAGGCTTCATTTTTTGTGAGGTTATTGCATTCACCTTTAAAAGTCAAAATGTCCTAATGCATTTGCAAACTTTTAATGATATATTGTGATCATTAAAGGTAATTAGGTACATGTGCTATTAAAAGTGCTCAAAATCAACTTTCTTAATTTCTTGAAAACTAAAAACTGCACACTTAGTTTGGGGCAAAGGGAGTACATTTTATGGTGTCGAACTTCAACGTGCACTTCGCAAAAAAAAATTATTTCACTGCTTACCTGTTGTTGACTGTTCACAGGTTATCAAGAGTGCCTCAGATGATAAAAAAAGTGGCAAAAATATTGACAGGTAATGAGGATCTACCTGGATTCTTGAGGAACCATTTTGCTCGTCTTCTTAACTGCGTAGATAGGAAAATGCTCCATACGGAAGACATCTCACTCCAGAAGCAAGCCATACAACGCATAGAAATGCTGATCAATATGATGGGTTCCCATCTTAGCACCTTTGTACCAAAACTTATTGTTCTTCTCATGCATGCTGTTGATAAGAAACCGCTGCAAAATGAGGGTCTTGCCGTCTTGGACTTTTTCATCAAGCAATTAGCAAAGGTATCACCATCTAGCACTAAACATGTGATTTCTCAGGTTTTTTGCTGCTCTCATCCCCTTCTGTGAGAGAGAAAAAGAAAATTCTTCTTTGCATTTGGATAAAATAGTGGTAATCTTGGAAGAACTCGTATTTGAGAATAAGGTCATCCTAAAGCAGCATATCCGCGAGTTTTTTGCCCAACATTCCTGCCCTTGCAGACGTAAACAAAGTAATACAGGAAGCACGTGGACATCTGACTTTGAAGGATCAGTTGAGAGATGTTATTGACGGGTTGAATCATGAAAATTTAAATGTTAGGTATATGGTAGCTTGTGAGCTAAGCAAATTGCTGAGTTTGAGGAGGGAGGAAGTCACAATCGTGGTTAATGGGGAGGGGGATTCAGATATGGACGTTTTGAGCTCTTTGATTACATCTTTGCTTAGAGGGTGTGCAGAAGAGTCAAGAAATCTAGTTGGACAGAGGCTAAAGTTAGTTTGTGCTGATTGCCTTGGTGCACTTGGCGCTGTTGATCCTGCTAAAGTAAAAGGTTTATCAAGCTATCGTTTTAAAATTGCTTGTTCAGATGATGATTTAATATTTGAGTTGATCCACAAACATTTGGCCAGGGCATTTAGGGCTGCACCCGATACGATCATTCAAGATTCAGCTGCACTGGCTATACAGGAGTTGCTGAAGATTGCCGGCTGTGAGGCATCTCTTGATGATAATGGTGCTTCCTCTACGTCACAGACATTGATGCAACCTCACAAGGTCTCTTCATCTGGGGTCAAGGGCCACGATGAGAGAATGAACGGGAGGGGTCAGAGATTGTGGGATAGGTTCTCTAATTATGTTAAAGAGATAATAGCTCCTTGCTTAACCTCAAAGTTTCAACTTCCAAATGTGGCGGATTCAACATCTGCAGGTCCTCTTTATCGGCCTTCCTTGTCATTTAGAAGATGGATATTTTTCTGGATAAAGAAACTTACTGTGCATGCTAATGGTCCTCGTGCAAGCATCTTTAATGCTTGTCGAGGAATTGTCCGTCATGATATGCAAACAGCAACATATCTGTTGCCATATTTAGTTTTAAATGCGGTCTTGCATGGTACTGAGGAGGCACGCCATGGCATAACAGAGGAGATGTTATCTGTTCTGGATGCTGCAGCGTCTGAAAATAGCACAACCTCTTTTCCAGCAATCAGTTCTGGTCAGAGTGAAGTTTGCATTCAAGCTGTTTTTACTCTCCTCGATAATCTTGGACAGTGGGTTGATGATGTTGAACAAGAACTTGCTCTTTCTCAATCTCTACAAGCGTCCAATTCAAAGCAACCAGCTTCCAAGCTAAAGGACCAGTGTTCAAATACTTCATTTGAGTCGAATCAGTTGTCTATGCAGTATAAACATGTGTCAGAGCTTTTGGCTGCGATACCTAAGGTGACTCTTGCTAAGGCCTCTTTTAGGTGTCAGGCTTATGCTAGGTCTTTATTGTACTACGAGTCACATGTGAGGGAAAAGTCGGGATCTTTTAATCCTGCAGCCGAGAGGAGTGGCATTTTTGAGGATGAAGACGTCTCATTTTTAATGGAAATATATAGTGGTTTGGATGAACCAGATGGTCTATCTGGCTTAGCATCTTTACGTAAATCAAAAAGTTTTCATGATCAGCTCTTAATAAATAAAAAAGCAGGAAACTGGGCCGAAGTTTTGACTTCTTGTGAGCAGGCTTTGCAGATGGAACCTACCTCTGTTCAGAGGCACTCAGATGTCCTTAACTGCTTACTGAACATGTGCCATTTACAGGCAGTAATTACTCATGTTGATGGATTAATATCAAGAATTCCCAAGTACAAAAAGACATGGTGTATGCAGGGAGTTCAGGCAGCATGGAGGCTTGGTAGATGGGAGTTGATGGATGAATACCTTAATGGAGCTGATGGAAAAGGTCTACTTTGTAGCAGCTCAGAAAGCAATGCTTCATTTGACATGGATGTTGCTAAGATTCTCCAAGCAATGAGGAGCAAAGATCAGTTCTCTGTTTCTGAGAGAATTACACTCTCAAAACAAGCCCTCATTGCTCCTCTAGCTGCTGCTGGCATGGATTCTTATACACGAGCTTACCCTTTTGTTGTAAAGCTTCATCTGCTAAGGGAAATAGAGGACTTTCACTCTATCCTTGATGGAGATTCTTTCTTGGAGAAATCCTTCTTTGTTGAAGAACATAGATTTGCAAAGGTTACAGAAAGTTGGGATAGTCGACTCAAATTTACCCAACCATCTCTCTGGGCGAGGGAGCCACTTTTGGCTTTTCGGAGACTGGTTTATGGTGCCAGCCGCCTTGGAGCTCAAGTTGGTGACTGCTGGTTGCAGTATGCAAAGCTCTGTCGCTCAGCTGGTCATTATGAGACAGCTAATCGAGCAATTCTTGAAGCCAATGTATCAGGTGCTGCTAATGCTCACATGGAAAAGGCTAAGCTTTTGTGGAGCACTAGGAAGTCAGATGGTGCCATTGCAGAGTTGCAACAATCTCTCCTCAACATGCCTGTGGAGGTTATTGGCTCTGCCGCGATGTCATCTATTACCAGTCTTTCATTGGTACCTTTGAATATGCCACCCTTACATTGTGATACTCAAGCTCTGAATAAGAACAGAGATATTGCAAAGACACTGCTACTCTACTCGAGGTGGATACACTACACTGGGCAGAAGCAGAAAGAAGATGTAATTAGCCTTTACACACGGGCAAGGGAATTGCAGCCCAAGTGGGAGAAAGGGTATTTTTATTTAGCAAAATATTGTGATGAGTTGCTTGTTGATGCCAGGAGAAGGCAGGAAGAAAATTCTGAGTCGTGTCCCAGGATAAATCGATCATCTTCTGCTTTGGTTGCATCTACCAATTCAAACACTGAGAAGCCTTGGTGGTCGTATCTTCCTGAGGTACTATTGTTTTATGCAAAGGGGCTTCACAGAGGTCATAAAAATCTCTTTCAAGCCCTTCCAAGGCTGTTGACATTGTTGTTCGACTTCGGGAGCATTTATCAAAGTGGATCTTCAAGTAGAGACATGAAACTTGTTCATGGAAAGGTAGTAATACTAATGTTGAGATTTCAGATGTGTTCTTTTAGCTTTCTTTGCTTCTTTTTTTCTTCTTTTTTCCCCCAACAAAACTACGAGTCCACATTTTTTAACCTGTTCTTTTTTGCCAGGTTATAAATATACTGCGTGGGTGTTCGAAGGATTTACCACCATACCAGTGGTTAACAGTTCTGCCTCAATTGGTTTCCAGAATTTGCCACCAAAATGAAGAAATTGTTCGACTTGTTAAACACATCATCACCTCTGTCCTGCTGCAGTACCCGCAGCAAGCCCTTTGGATTATGGCAGCCGTTTCAAAATCCACAGTTGCTTCAAGACGGGAAGCTGCTGCAGAGATCATACAAGCTGCTAAAAAACAGTCCAATCAGGGAGCTGCAACCTCTTTGTTTGTTCAGTTTGCCACCCTGATTGATCATCTAATCAGGCTATGCTTTCACCCAGGAAATGCAAAAGCAAAGACGATTAATATTGCAACTGAATTCAGTTCCTTAAAGAGGATGATGCCACTGGAGATTATAATGCCTAGTCAAGGATCCCTCACTGTTAATCTTCCAACTTCTGATGCTAATCTTATGGAATCCACTTCATCCAGTATTTTCTCTGCCACAGATATTCCGACTATTTACGGAATAGCAGATGAGGCTGAGATCCTTTCTTCACTTCAACGGCCAAAGAAAGTAAGCTTCTCGTGTAGATTGTAGTCTCCAACTAGATTCATTGAAGTAATTTCTGTACAGAGTCACTAGAAAGATACTCTAAAGCCTTCTCATATGCTTCAGTCAACATATTTCTGTCTTTAGTTTTAGTTGCCATGTGGAGGAGGGGGGAAGGTCATTTCATTTATGCGGTCATGATCCTATTTAGAAGTTGCAAATGTCAGTTTCAGAATTGGATATTTGTAGTTGAGTTGTGGTCTTGTGAGCCCAATTTCCTTTCCTAGTGATTTATTCTGAAGATGGAATGATACACAGTTGTTCTTGTGACAAGATCTTTGTTGCTTTGATGTTGTGCAGGTTGTTTTATTGGGCAGCGATGGCACTGAATGCCCTTTCCTCTGTAAACCCAAGGATGACCTTAGAAAAGATGCACGCATGATGGAGTTCAATGCAATGATAAATCGTTTATTATCCAAGTGTCCAGAAAGCCGGCGAAGGAAGCTTTATATTCGCACATTTGCAGTGATTCCGCTAACAGAGGACTGTGGTATGGTTGAATGGGTGCCCCACACTCGTGGGCTCCGACATATACTCCAAGACATATATATAAGCTGTGGAAAGTTTGATAGACAAAAGACAAACCCTCAAATTAAACGTATTTATGATCAATGCCAATGTAAAATGGCTGAAGATGAAATGCTGAAGAACAAAATCCTTCCCATGTTTCCTCCAGCTTTTCACAAGTGGTTTTTGAACACATTTTCTGAACCAGCTGCTTGGTTCAGGGCACGGATTGCTTATGCACATACCACAGCGGTTTGGTCTATGGTTGGACATATAGTTGGCCTTGGAGACCGCCATGGTGAAAATATTCTTTTTGATTCAACCACGGGTGACTGTGTTCATGTAGATTTCAGTTGCTTATTCGACAAGGGCTTACAGTTGGAGAAACCTGAGCTAGTACCATTCAGGCTGACACAGGTGATAAAATTACATGGATAAATGTGAGCATTTACATTTTATAACCAGGCATTAGCACTTGAAAACGTAAGAAGAACTGGTGTCAACCTTTATGCGTATTTTTTTTATGAAAAATAAAAGTCATAATCTCAATATTCTATATGGAAATATGAATTGAAGAAGTAAATATTACATCTAGGCAGCAACTCTAGACATTAAGTAATTCACCCTTGATTGTTCTTTTGGGTCCTCTAATTTTTTAGTAATTAATGTTGCCTAGTGGTTTCTTAAATAGTTTCTTAATGGATTGTGCAGAACATGATTGATGGGTTGGGCATCACAGGCTATGAGGGCACCTTTCTGAAAGTTTCTGAGATTACACTTTCAGTACTAAGGGAACACAGGGAGACTCTAATGAGTGTTCTTGAGACTTTCATTCATGATCCTCTAGTAGAATGGACTAAATCTCACAAGTCTAGTGGGGTGGAAAAGCAGAACCCTCATGCCCAGGTTAGACTTCTTGGTTTTATTGAATAATTCTCGCTCCGTACAGGAAAGAGAGTCTCATTTGACTTTTAATGGTCAACAAAAGTGAACTTTGACCAAATAGTATTGTCAATCTAATCATCCTAGTGAAATTCGAAATATTGTAATTGATAAATCATTAAGAGATTTATCAATTAAAATTTTCAAAATGCTATAGGGATGATTAGAGTTGACCATAAAAAGTCAAATGGGACTGTCTTTCTAGGTCTGGGAGTATAATTGTAAGAGAACTGAACCTATAAAATGGGAAATTTACCCATATTTACTACAACCTCCATCCAAAAATTGCAGCGAGCCATAAGCAATATTGAAGCACGTTTGCAAGGTGTTGTAGTTGGTGTGGGGGCAGCACCATCTTTGCCTCTTGCTGTAGAAGGGCAGGCTCGTCGCCTGATTGCTGAAGCTGTTTCACACAAAAACCTTGGGAAGATGTATATATGGTGGATGCCTTGGTTTTAAGATCCTTGCAGCAGGCCCAGGTATGCTTGGTCTCATTGCTTCCCTTTTCTTTTCAGGTATAAACCAGGTAGATTTTGAATCTTGTATTGTCTTTGAAAGTACTAATTTACCCTTCGCGGTTCTTTGCATGCATGGACCTAAGTGGTAATATTTGAGTAGGGAGCGATGAAAGAGTGCAGCCTTACTTCGAATGATATTGGCTGGGATAGTCGTCATATTCCCAATGGGAATTAAGGAAAGATGTTGGAAAAGTAGATGATGCGAGTGGGAAGGAGAGAGAAAGTGGGGTATGGAATAGTAAGTGGTTAGTTATTGTGAGTGGGAATGAGAGAGAAAGTGGAATGTATATTTTCGTTTTTGGGAATATAGTACTTTCCAATGGGACACCAAAATGGCAAGAAAAGAAGTTTGTATGGGACGAAGGGAGTATATTACTATAATAGTCCATCCGTCCCAGAAAGTTTGTCTCATTTTGACTTTATATGTTTAACATAAATGGACTTTGACCAAACATTTATGTGGATCTAATCATTCTAGTGAAATTCTAAAAATTCTTATCAATAAATCACTTAGTGATATATCAATAACAAATTTTTAGAATTTCATTGTGAAAATTAGATTGACATTGGTCAAACATTTATGATGACCACAAAGTCAAAATTAGACGAACTTCCGGGGATGGAGGGAGTATGTAACTTAAGAACTATACATGCTATCTCACTCCGATAAAATCTAACACACTTTTATTATGATGCACTTAATTTACTACAAAATATAACTCATGTTACTACAGAAGTTGGATTTTTGTGTAGTGTGCAGTCTGATTGCACAAATCCCGAATCTCTTGTTTACCCAGTACATCAGAATTATTCCCAGTGATTTTCCACCTGCACATCAGAATTATTCCTCTCCAAGTCTTCTCTCTCTGCATCAATGCTTATACTGTTCAGACTTCTTATTCCCAATAATTTTCACCCACAAAATCACAAGTGTCATGTAAATCCTCTCAAAGAAGAGAATTATTGAAATGCCTAAACATATGTACATAGAAATGTACGCAAAGAGTACAATCAGCGGACCTCGTATCATCTCCCAGGCATCACTCAGACCACTGGTAACATCATACGCCGCCCTTATGAATACGTTTCTCATAGTGAATTTGGGAAATAAAAATTAATAATATTGAGAGAGATGAACAAGAAGTGTGAGGGAAACACGGATTAGCTTTGGCTTAAATAGAAGGTTTTAGGTGATCCGTTTCAGTGGAGGACTTCGGAGGGGAAGACACACGGTTGACATGCAGGTAAAGGTGGCGAAGGTGCTTCGCCAGCTGGAATCACTGGCCTTTTCCCCACCGACTTTATAGTTGAAGGATTTTAAGTCGGATTAATTGGATTTTTAGTCGTTTCTTATCTGATTAATAAGAAACCTACTAACTCCGTCCCCCCAAATATGTTCAATTTTGTTTCTGATTGAAAATAAAAATGAACATTCATTTTTGGAAATACGGGATTTCATCACAGTACATTGAGCTTAGCATTCTTTATAATCTTATCGCTCACGCGATTTTCGGTGAAGAAGACATGGATGCTTTCGTTGTTATTTACATGCATTCAAGTTGAAAATATATGTCAGCAAGTGCCTTTTCCATGTTTTCTCCATATAGTAACTTTTGTCACGGGGTAATTTGCTTTCTGTTGGTCAAAATAGCTTGTTTGATCCACCTTAAACATTTTGATGTCATGTGTAAAATGGTTGGTTTAGATTCTATCAATATATAAGGTAATTGCATAATTAATGAGAAAATATTTCCTAATAAGAAAGCAAGTGCCTTTTCCATGTTTTCTCCCTATATTACACTCCCTCAATTCCTTCCTAAGTAAATGCCATATTTAGCAAAACTTTTATGCATAAATGTATGGCAATTTTATATTTTTGAAGTTACTAAACACGCCTTATCAATAGTATAACATACCCTTATAGTCATAATGTCATATAGTGATATGATTGGGAATATTTTTGTAAACATGTTTGGTTACTGCATTGGCCGTTGATTTGAATGTCTATATTAACCAGTGATGCTATTGGCGCATAAAAATAAAACAATAATCTTGATTGAGTAGGAAAGACATATTCTTCCTAACAAATAGGAAAAACACATTCTTAAAATGTGATATTTTTGTAAATAAGTGAAACTTTCCATGCTGTGACATTTCTGTAAATGAATAAAACTTCGCGCGGTGTCAGTGGTTATGTTTAAGAGTGTCAATTTATGTGTTATTGAGTGCTAGTGGAATGTTATAAGAGTGTTAGTGGTAGTTAGGGCTGTAACGAGCCGAGCCGAGCCGAGCTTTGGAGTTTTGGGCTCGAGCTCGTTAACGAATTATCGAGCTCGAGCTTTTATCGAGCTCGAGCTCGAGCCCATTTTCCTTGTTCGAGCTCGACTCGAATTGAGTTTCGAGCTGTTCGCGAGCCGCTCGCGAGCTTTTCTCGAGCCGTTCGAACTCGAGCCTTTACGAGCCGAGCTCGAGCTTAAACATTTTTCTAAAAATTATGAAATCAAACGAGCTCGAGTTCGAGCGTTTCACGAGCTGTTCGAACTCGAGTCTTTACGAGCCGAGCTCGAGCTTAAACATTTTTCTGAAAATTATGAAATCAAACAAGCTCGAGTTCGAGCCTTAACGAGCTCGAGTTCGAGCTTTTCACGAGCTGTTCGAACTCGAGTCTTTACGAGCCGAGCTCGAGCTTAAACAATTTTCTGAAAATTATGAAATCAAACGAGCTCGAGTTCGAGCCTTACCGAGCTCTGATAAGTATTTTCTGCATTTTGAATAAAAACTCTATTTTTTTTATTTTTTTTCCTCTTTTTTTAATCTCAAAATATGTGTCTAATTTACAAATGTAACCTCCTGTTTACTTTTTTTTTTTTTTTTTTTTTTTTAAAAGCTCTTGTTCATTTAACTTCTCATATTACAAATGATTAATTGAATCGTATATATACCATCAGGTTGTAATATACTCCTTATGTCCCAAATTTTTATTTACTTATCAAATTTACTTAAACTTTAACTAATATTTTACACTAAATTATTAATTCTCATAAAAATTTAAAAATGGTTGTTAAATCATTAATAAATTATGTAAATTAATATTTTACACTAAATTATTAATTCTCATATAAATATGTACTATATGTATGTATGTATATATATAACATCCAATATTCCATATAGACACACATATCATACATACATATATTTATGTATATAAACATGGGTTACATGTATGTGTATATATATATATATATACATGTATATATATATATATATATATATGTATGTATGTATATATATAACATCCAATATTCCATATAGACACACACACATATCATACATACATATATTTATGTGTGTATATATATATATATATATATATATATAAATGGCAAAATGTCCTAAATCGGGCAGCATAGAGGGAGTATATAATAATGTATATAAATATGTGCTATATGTATGTATGTATATATACAACATCCAATATTCCATATAGACACACACATATCATACATACATATATTTATGTATATGAACATGTGTTACATGTATGTATATATATATATCTATATATATGTATGTATGTATTTATATATATATAGCATCTAATATTCCATATAGACACACACATATTATACATACATATATATAAATATGTGTTACATGTATGTATATATATATATATATATAAATGGCAAAATGTCCTAAATCGGGCAGGATATAGGGAGTATATAATAATGTATATAAATATGTGCTATATTTATGTATGTATATATATATAACATCCAATATTCTATATAGACACACACATATCATACATACATATATTTATGTATATGAACATATGTTACATGTATGTATATATATATCTATATATATGTATGTATGTATATATATAACATCCAATATTCCATATAGACACACACATATCATACATACATATCTTTATATATTTAAATATATTTAATGAATATTTTTCTACATGCAAACGCATTTATATGTGAAATATTTATGTGTGTGTATGTGTAAATGATAAACATTTTGTTAATTTGAATATATAACTACAATAATAGATGTTAATTTTATTTTTTATTTCAATGAGAAAAATGATATAAGACAAATATGTGTACATTTGAAATTAATAAATTAGTTTTGAAAAAAAAACCCCCAACTATTGTGTATATATCTTTACGTTTTCATAATGAATGTGCATAGAATAAATTAATTTTAGTTGTTGTACAATCTATATTGTATTATTGGATTGTATGTGTATAGTCGCTACATGATCATTATATGAATGTATAAAAATTAAATTAATTTTAGTTGTTGTACAATTAATGTTGTTTGAGTCATTTTAAAGATAAAAATATTTTAGTTATGATTTATTCCTTGTACAATGTTGTATATACATATAATGTATATGTATTCATTACAAAAGTAATAATGATGATTATTTAGTCGATCTCGAGCTTAACGAGCCGAGTCGAGCTCGAGTCAAATGCAAACAAAATAAACCGTGCTAACGAGCTTATCGAGCCGAGCCCGAGCTCGAGTTATTCATGAATTAAACGAGTCGAACACGAGCCGATCTCTAACGAGCCGAACACGAGTCGAGCTCTAACGAGCCGAACACGAACCGAGCTCTAACGAGCCGAACACGAGTCGAGCTCTAACGAGTCGAACACGAACTGAGCTCTAACGAGCCGAGCTCGAACAAAGCTCGTCGAACAAACGAGCCGAACACGAGCCGGCTCGATAAAAATTCGATCTTGAAAACTCGGTTCGAGCTCGAGCTCGAATAGTGCTTCGAGCCCATTCGAGCCGAGCTTTAACGAGCCGAGCTCGAACGGGCTCGGTTCGTTTAACAGCCCTAGTGGTAGTAGTAGTGTTTAAAAGTGTCAGTTCTAGCGTTTAAGAGTGCATGTTATTGTGTTATTGAGTGCTAGTGAAGGTGTTACCAAAGTGTCAGTAATGATGTTTATGAGTGCTAGTTGTAGTGTTTAAGAGTGTTAGTTAATGTGTTATTGAGTGCTAGTCTAGTGCATGTGTTAAAGAATGCGGGTGTGTAACACTCAGTTCAGAAAGCATACATATTTATTACTCCTTCCGTCCCATACTTATCGCTGTTTATTTTATATTTTGGGCGTCGCTACTTACCCAAAATGTTCACTTTTCTCTCTCCTATCCACTCACAACAACTATCCACTAACTTATTTTCTCTCTCTTTCCCACTCACAATACTTACTTTTCCAACATATTTTCTTAATTTCCGTGCACTCACATTTGGTAGCAATAAATATGAGACGGAGGGAGTATATTTCTATGTGCATTGAATGTCTGATTTGGTTGTTTAGTATAAAATTTAGTGTAATTGCCACAATTAAATATAAATATTTAATTAATGGACATTTATGTAAAATTGGTAGTACTAAAATTAAAGTAATATGTTTTGTTTAAATGACTTAATTATCAGTTTCTTTTTATAGTGGATAACTGTAATTAAGATTAAAAAAAAATAAAAAATAGATGTAGTACAAAAAGGGGCCAAGTATTTGCTTTCATGCATAGTTAAAAGGAGGTGTCCATGTATCATCTAATTAACAACCACATGCAAGGACACTTAGAGTCCTGTTTCAATACCTTTGCCAAATTAAGTTTATTAGTGAGAGAGAAAAAGAATAGGATTCAGGGAGAGGGATATATAACGGGAGAAAGAAGAGAATAGAAGGGAAAAGGCTTTTAATACCAAAAAATAAATAAATTAAAAGTTGAAGAACCAAATTGGGTAAAATAAGTTTAGTATTGATTTTGATTTTGGTTTTGGTTTTATAATAGAAAAGCTATCAGCATGATTATAGCTGTTTATGTTATTGTTGATGTGTGTTGTTAGTGGTTATGCCCTAAGCTTTAGAGAAAGACCTTTATGTAATGTCATGGTTCATTTTCTTTTATAAGAGATTACAGATTTATAATTGTTACTCTCTCCATCCCAAAATGATCTTCGCGTTTAACTATTCAAACTCTTTATATGAATACTTGCTTCACTACCCATGCTTTGTTTATGCAATTTTAAGCCTAAATTGTGTTGGTGATTTTAGTGTCATCAACGATTTTATGTAATTGTGATTTACTAGAGACCAATGCGATTTCATATTCTGCTCGGATACGAGTAAGGGAAAGTGTGGAGTACACACTCGTTTGAGTTAATATGTTTTCGACCACGATAAAGAAGCAGGGGCCAAGGGGGCTGCGCCCCCTTGCGGGGTCAAGGGGCAGCGCCCCTTGTTGGGGGAGCCGCCCCTCGCGGGGCTCGGGGCAGCGCCCCGAAACCTAGACAGTATATTTGGTGTTCCAAATAATCTCCCGCCAGTTTCCCACCAAAACCCGAAAATTAAGAGACATGCCAAACAGGAGTTGCTCGGCCGAGCACTTCCTTAACTCGGCCGAGCATGATTTTCACAGTAAACAGAAGTCACGAAAAAAGGCCTGCTCGGCCGAGCACATTTCCTTGACGCGGCCGAGCAGACACTGAATCAGTGAAAAGGTGCCCTTTCTGTTGACAGTCATGACTGTTGTGAATGTAACCATTGTCTCTCTTCTGCTCCAGACGAAAATCTGTTTATAAACAGATTATTTGGACTCAAATAAATATAGAAAACACACACAAATTCTCCAAGTTTTGATCTGATCTCTTTGCCTAGAATCAGATTGCTTGATTGTCGTATCCCATACAAAGATTTCGTGTAACCTAGGCATAAAGGGTCGAAATACTTTGTTCGGAAAGTGAAGATACACAATTCAATCATTATCCAAGATTATCAACAAACCCTATTTCCCCAACAAATTGTAGAATGAGAAGAACTTTATAGGACAGTGAAGATTATTTTGAGACGGAAAGAGTACATCTTTTGCATATTTATTATAATAATTACTGTCTCTAGCACTTATGAACCAACGCTAGCATGAGTTTAATGGATAATCATGGGATGACATGATTATGTGCATGAAGATGTAGATTAAACTTGCGAGTACATGTTGAGAACAATGTACTGGATACCCGTTATGAGATTTTATGATTTTCATGTTCTTTCGGAATCGATTCATTCTTAAGTCTAAATTTATGAGTTTTTCATGTTCCTTCAAACGAGATAGTTATTTAATACTCCCTCCGTCCCAAAATGATCTTCACACTTTTTTCGACATTACTAAGAAGGAATTTTGAGCAATGATATTATCCTAATGAAAATCTAAAACTTATTATTGACACACCATCAACAATAGCATCAATAACAAGTTTTAGATTTTCATTAGGATAATCAAATCAATCTAAAAGCATAGCTCAAAGTTCCTTCTTAGTAATGTTGAAAAAAGCGTGAAGATCATTTTGGGACGGAGGGAGTATAATAATTGTTTGTTTAAGTACCAGATTTGACTTTTTGTAACTGCTGCATTTTGAAACATATTGAATGTTGTCAATTCTTGATAAAAGATATCTAATTCATTTGAAATCAGAATTTGACGGTTTTATTGTCTAAATTGAGTAATTGTCAAAGTACTTTTTATATATGGTGGTTTTAAAAAGTGATTATATATTTGTTTCTCAGAAACTCTATACTTGTTATAACGTTGATATGATATGTTATTTACGTTAATTTTTAAAAGTACTTTAAATCGATACTAACTCTTGAACTATATGTGCCCTTTTATATGTTAGATTGAAAAGATAGTTGAGTTAAGCATCTTGTTTTGGAGTAGCTTTGGATAGAGGTAAGGGATCATTGCGACCCAAAAACCATTTTTTTTTTTTTTTTTTTTTGCTATCGAAAAGTTGAAATAACTTTGCTTGTTATTCGTATCATTATTGGTTTATGTTTATTGTACTTTATTGTTCATAATGCTACTCTGCTATATATACTTTGAGATTATTGTTATTGATTGATATCCTCGACAAATACAGAATCCAATACCGGTTGTTGCATTGTTATTGCGACTCAAAGAGCAAAGTGTCATCTGCAATGATGTTTTGAAGTTTAAGTCAACACTGTTATTGTTATTGGGCGTTTGACTAGCTCAAGTGTTATGGATTTGACATCGGTTCCATTGTTGTCGCTATTGTTACTCATTCATTAGGATCCGGAAAGTGGAGGTTATTTGATTGATCATTGTTTATATAGCTCTATTGATTGAAATGATTGAAACACAAACTCTATATACTGTCGCAACATTTTTTTTGATGGGTTTACTTGCTGAGCAATTTGTGCTTACCCTTTCTTGCAATTTCTTCCTGTCCATGTGTAGCTTAGATAGAAAAGTGAAGGCTTTATGCTAGAGGGTTGAATCTAGAATATAAGTCGTTTTGTTTTCATTGAAGACTTGTATTTTGCTCATGTGTATATTAACTTGTGCAAAGTGTTAAAGTTTGTAAATATTGAGTTTGTAATGTTTGGTTTCGGGTCACAAGATAGTGCTCTGATATACTCGAGTTTGGTATTGTATAGTTTTGGTTGTTTTTAAGATGAGAAAATAATTCATGTCTCATTTTGGGGTTTCGATTGATTACCGTTTTGTTCGTCACTCCTTGAGGTCTGTGCGACTCAGATATTAAGGTGGGTCAAGGTGCATGTATTAAAAAAATGTCAATGCATGTGTTAAGAGTGTTGTTGGTAGTGGTGTTTTGTTAATAAGTTCCAGTCTTTTACAAAAATATCACCTCACGTTTGAAAAGTGTCGGCCATTTTTTAAAAAATATCACCGTACTTTTGTAAAACAAGTTTTACATATTTACAAAAATGTCAGCTATTTTTTTAAAAAATGTTACTGTACTTTTATACTAAAAACACAACAAAATGAAAAATAAGAAAAGGATAAAATGCTCATTACTCCAAAGAATCCACCTTGTAGATACAAGACAAAAAGTAATCACCGCTCAACGAAATCCACCGATGAGATACAAAGTATAGTGTTGTTCACAACTCAATAGAATCCACCAAAAGGGATAAGAACACAAAAAAGGCACGAAGTTCAACTTTATCTTTTAATTTAACTACATTCAAGTTCACTTAAAACATTTACGTGATTCTACTTTTTTTAAGTGATAGTACTTTTGTCATTTAATAATAATAATAAAAAATGTGATACTAGATTCCTCTTAATTTGGAGTCTGTTATTAGTGGGTGGCCTGTATACAGTGGGGGCTTTGTTGGGGATTTGGGGTGATTTCATATATCCGCCTAGTCCATACTAGCAGTCCTAACATGGGGAGAATAATCAACATGAAATAATATGAAACAAATAACATCATAGATTTGTTAACCCAGTTCGTCAACACATGACTACATTTGGGGGCGTGCCTTGCCAGGATATCGCTCTAATAATATATGAAGGTTAATACAACTTTACTCATGTAATCATACAGATCGAAGCATGACTACTCTCTCAGAAAAATATCTCATATATATTATCTCTCCTCTCCAAGAACACACATCTCAGTCATGGTCGAGTTGTAGGATCGCCCCCATGACTTTCCTAGGCACCCGACCCCCTCCTTTACACTATTTGTGGCTCTCTTTTGTTTATCTTAGCTCTCTCCTCCAAGCACAAAGCACACAATATTGACACCGGAAAAACGTAGCGGAAATGAAAAATAGAGGAAAGAGGATAGAAATGAATAGGTATGCTCACCACTTCAAGGAATCCACCTTGAAGATACAGGGCGTAAGTACTCACCACTCAACGGAATCCACCGAAGAAATACAGAGTAACAAGTTGTTCAACGCTCAATGGAATCCACCAAAGAGATAACAACAAGAAAGAAGGCACAAAGCACAACTTATATTTTATTAACTCAAAATTCAACTCTCAATGTCTTTTACAATGCCATCTAGTAGGGTATTTATAGTTACTTGGAACATCCATCCAATATTAGGAATCATCAAAATACTTAAGGATTGATATAGCAATTATTATGTTGAGATAAGATAGCATAGAAAACTTAAGAGATATGCTAAGCATGAAGACTTTCCCAATTTTGGAATGAATCTGTCCCTGTGATTGTCTTCTGGTCAAACAACCATAACTCTCTCTATAAAAATCCAAATGATGATCCGAAAAGTGTTGTAGAAACTAGACTCAGATACCTATCCATTGATATTTTGTTTGTAATTTTTGAATAAAAGGTTCGAGAGATACACACTTTTAAAGTGGACTGATTTTATTGAAAGTGTCGAATACCTACCACTTGGTTCTGGCATCAAATATTATGGTGGTTGTCACAATATATATATAGAGTTACAAGTCCTAAACCAATACCAAAACCAATCAATCCGGAGTATGTAGGACGGAATGAGTATAATAGTAAAAGGAAATCAGTTCCTTTCTTCTCCTCCACGTGTAATGGAATTAGGAATCTAATTCCTTTCCCTTTTTCAGCCCAACTGGAGCATGCGTCATCCAGGCTCTGTTGCACGGTCATGCGTGTCTTAATGCACGTCTGTTCTTCAGCTGGCTGTCTTCGACTCTTGTCCAATTCCAACTCCTGCTCCGTTCACAGTTTTGGCTCCTCTCCCTTCCATGGTTTTGACTCCACACCCAACAAGCTTTTGGGAAGGAGGGTATTATAGGAGTATGTGTGTGTATAGAGACAGAGAGGAGAGTCTGAATGTTTTTTGTTGTTGTTGTTGTTGTTGTTGTTGCGATAAAATAATGAGGCTTTGACCAATAAGTCATCAGACAAATGAAAATGATCAATAAGGACAGACATTATGAAAACTCACCAAAAAGTCCCTAGAATATTCGTTGGACCAAATTGCCCCTAAAAAGATAATATGCGCGCAGCAACTTGGTAGGCTCAGTACATCATGAATTCATGCGTTATTTTTTTTTTTCTCCCTCTCTATCTTCCCGACTCTCTTTCTCTCACTTCCTTTTTGTTTTCCACCAAATTTTTAAAATGTAATATCTTAAAATCTAGAAATCGAAAAAATAATCCGATACCACCGTTTTAATCGTACCGTCAAAACGAATCAAACAAGTACACTCAACACATAATTCAAATTTTAGAAATAAAAATCTCATTTTTCACTAGTAAAAATTTGAGAAAATCATTTTTCATTTCTCAATTAATTTCACAATTTTAGAAAATAAAATTTTATTTTTTACTTGTAAAATTATTTTTCAACTGATTTCTCAGTTGTATGATTTCTCAATTGTGTGATTTCACAGTTGTGTCATTTTTTCATTTTTCATTTTAAAACTGATAAATTCATCTCTCAATTTTTCACAATCATTATAATAACTGAGACATGCATTTCACAGTTGTTCACACATGAATTTGAATATAATAACAGAGACATTCATTTAACAGTTGTTCATAATTGAGTAAAAACTGATAAAATCATCTCTCATTTTTCACAAATGATGACTCAATTTATCGGTTTAATTATATAATAAATGAGATATTTATTTCTCAGTTATTCACATATAAATTTGAGTACAAGAACTGGTACATTCATTTCTCAGTTATCAATTTTTCTCTGTTGTTAATATAATAATAAATGAGATATTCATTTCTCATTTATTCAAACTCGAGTTTCATATAAGAACTGGTAAATTTATTTCTCAGTTGTTAACACATGAGTTGAGTGTAACAACTAAAAAATTCATTGCACATTTTTTACAAACGATACTCATTTTCAAAACTATGTGTGTCAAATTCTCTTTAAACAATTGTGAAATAAATTTTATCTCATTTTTTTAAATAAAAAATGAGTAATTGTTCAATTGTGAAGAATTAATACTCCTAACCAAAAAAAAAAGTGAGGTTGTAGTGTTAAATATATAATAGTCTACTAATGGAACCAGTGAGTAGCTTGGCATAGTGGTTAGGAGTCTTAGTTAAGACCAAGAGGTCTTAGGTTCAAACCCCACCAAGAGCAAATAATTTTTATTTATAATACTTAGGGGTTGCAGATGGTTGTGGTGGCAGTGGTTGAGGTCCGGCAGCGGCTGGTGGCGGCGGCAGTGGGTGAGGTCCGGCGGCGGCGGGTGGTGGCGGTCAGCCAAAGTCAAAGGTTAGTAGGCGGTCAAAGATGGTCCATGGTTAAAGGTGTAATAGGATTTTATTTGGCCTGAGGGTATTTTTGCCATTTAAAATTGGTGAAGGATTTATTGGTAAAATTGATTTCAACCCAAGGACCTTAAGGTAGAATATGAAATGGTGTGTTTTTATTGGCAAATACCACCTTTCCTAAGGGACTTATTGGTAAAAATCCCTAAAATAAAAGGACTTCTTGGCATTTTCAAGCATCGTAAAACTCACGATGGGCTCTTTTTTTCCTTAGCGGACCCAACCGGATTAACAAAAACAATTGTTCTTTTTAAAGGAATCGGAGACCTAACGAGGGACCATGGGTGAATAACCTCCTATGAGGGGGGCTCTGCTAGTTAACAAGCAAGTGCCCTCAATCAAACCAAAAAACCGCCTCGGAAACCCGACACAAGTAATCGAGGGCTTTAGCAAACAAACATTTCCTTACCAAAAGAAATCCGATCCCTCCACCCCCTCCTCTCCCTTCCCCAACCGCCGGCGACGAATCCCTCTAGAACCACCGCCAATCTCAAAATCGCGATTATTGTTTAATTTATTGATAGATAATTCGTTTTCACCGCAGATCAGATCAGAACCGATTTTAATTTTCCGACTCTGAGGTATGAAGAAGAGGGCCAGAGCGCGTATCGACACCGCAGTCGTCGATGTTTGGCAACGTGAAGTCGGCTGCCTCTCCACCCGAAACTTCGCTCACCGCCTCGCAGCTTCCGAGGTATACTCCTTTTCGCTACTCAAATTCTGTTTGTGTGTGTGTTTGTGTGTGTGTGAGAGAGAGAGAGAGAGATAACTCATTTGTGAAGTTACTAGTGCAAATTGTGTTATTTGATGAGCTAGGTTTTAATTTTTTATTTTATTTCACTCATTATTTAGTTAATGCGTACAAGAGTCAGATTGCAATGTACTGTGGATGTCAATTGTATTAGGTTTTTAACTGTGTGTGAAAACATTCATTAGTAAAGTTACTAATGCAAAATGACCATTGATGCAAATGAAGGTGGTTTGTTCATTTTAATTGATTATGTAGTTAGGAAATGATTTGGTGGTTTTGAAAAATACTCCTTTACCATTTAGTTAATGAGTACAAATAGTGAAATTGCAATGAAGTGATATTTTCTAATATGTTTCATTATTAATGTGCTACTCCGTCCCAAAATGATAGTCCCACTTCTCCATTTCGTAGTCTCATTTCCAAAATTAAGGCTTTAACATCAATGAATTTTCAAAACTTATAATGTAACCTTAAAATGTTTGAAAGTCAAATGGTACTATCATTTTGAGACCAACGGAGTATTTACATAGTATATTTTTGTCTGTTCACTGGAAAAATATTTCTTCGCACATCCTGGATTCAGAAAAATCAATGACACATACTGGGGAAATACCACTTCATTGCAGTTTGACTCTTGTACTCATTAAGTAAATGGTAAGGGCGCATTTGCCATAGATACCTATGGTTTTGAAGATATTTTCAAATATGTACCCAGGGTTCTGGAAAATATTTTTGTTGATTTTGTAAACATAGAGTTGAAATATGAAGAATGGAGATTTTACCTTTTCTTTGTTCAACTTGTTTCATTAAACAATTTTTTTAGTCACCCGAGCGGTGTCACGTCACGGCTGAAGATAAACTCAAACCCTTGTGGGTGCCGATGTGGTCCAGGATGCTTATACTGATTCAATCCTCCTGCGCTACACGTGTGTTTAATTAAACATTGGTGGCTTCCTCACTTGGTTTTCTGATATTTATGAAGATGTTGACAGTCAAATGAAATATGTTTTCACTGATTATTTGTTACTTATGATGTAAAATTATCCCATGAAAGTGGTCAAGTAACTGATTGTTTTGCTTCTATGGTAACATAACATCTTGCTTCTGTGATATTTTCTTTCATCCTCTTCAGAGTCCTGTACCTTTTATCATGGCCAACAATTCAATTGATATTTTTCCGTTTCAGGATCTTGTCCTCCGTCTTGATCTCTTGCGGAAGCTAGAAAAACACAGAGGTTGCGTGAACACTCTTGGCTTCAATGCAGATGGCAATATCCTTGTGTCAGGCTCAGATGACAGGAGGGTGATACTTTGGGATTGGGAGGCAGGGCGCATTAATCTCTCATTCCATTCGGGCCATGAAAACAATATATTTCAAGCAAAGTTCATGCCTGGCACTGATGATCGTAGCATTGTTACATGTGCAGCTGACGGACAGGTAAATGTGCTGCTTGGAGGATCACATTATGGATGATATTATTTCATTTGATGATGGCCCCATTTATGTCTTCCCTCAATGTAAAAAGTGGGGATAATCATTATGTTGATATATTGTTTTAGTACACCAAAAGCATCAGTAGTGGAATGAGCCTGCTACCCTGCTACCGTCTTTACTTGAACGGTCGTTAGCCTTTAATTGGTAACACATTTCATTTACTCAGCGTTTCAGATACAGGTCTACTTGAGTCTTAGACGTTTGTCAAAGTGTAAATGGGGTTTTTCAGAAAGCCAGTAAGAATTTTCATGGAAGGTTGATTAAATTAAAAAAAAAGTCTCAGGATTTGGGCTATTCATCAACTTAATGTTATTAAGAAAAGCTAGTATAATACTTCAAAAAAAAAAAAAAAAAAAAGAATAGCTAGTATAAGTGATCTACTTGTATTAATCCAACTAATTTAAATGTGATCTTGCCCTTGTGTGTTGGATTTTGAAGGTTGCTTTGCAGAAACATGTGTTTGTCGGCATTTTGGTTCTCGTGTCAGTCAATAGTTTGTTAGTCTTTAGACAATATAATGTTGTAGGCTGATTTATTATTGTGAAGAAATAAAACCAATTGTGCTTAAATGGAAACATTTTCTATGTTAGGTGAGGCATGCTCTGATTCTAGAACGGGGACAGGTGGAGACTAAGTTGCTGGGGAAACATCATGGACGTGCTCATAAGCTAGCCATTGAACCTGGAAGTCCTCACATATTCTATACATGCGGTGAAGATGGATTAGTTCAGCATGTGAGTCTTTTAATTTCATTTAATATGCGGTAACGCTTTTGTTCATTTTCTATTAAGGACCCAAGACCCAGAAACTTGCAGTTGATGCAACAGATTTATGAACACGGTTACATCATGCGGGAAGTTATTTGTTTACGTTCCCTATACTTATCTTTGAAAGCGTATAACACTATTATTTTAATTACAGTTTGATCTCAGGACTGGAGCTGCTACAGAAATCTTTACTTGCGAACCTGTCCATGAAAGAAGTTTTATGTCAGTTGTTAATTTAAATGCTATAACTATAGACCCGAGAAACCCGAATCTGTTTGCAGTTGCTGGATCAGATGAGTTTACTAGACTGTATGATATACGAAAATACAAATGGGACGGATCAACTGATTTTGGACAGCCAGTTGACTACTTTTGCCCAAAACATTTAATTGGAAATGAGGATGTAGGGATAACTGGATTGGCATTTTCAGATCAGAGTGAGCTTCTTGTTTCTTACAACGATGAATCCATCTATCTTTTCACCAAGGATATGGGATTAGGCAATGATCCAATTGAACTTATAATTTCTCGTAACTCCGACGATTCCGCATCGGAGACTGAGTCTGAAGTTGGTTATCAAGTTTACAAGGGGCATAGGAACTGTGAGACGGTGAAGGGCGTCAACTTCTTTGGTCCTAAATGTGAATATGTGGTCAGTGGGTCAGATTGTGGTCGTATTTTCATTTGGAGGAAGAATGATGGAGAACTCATCCGTGTTATGGAAGCAGATAAGCATGTGGTGAACTGTATCGAGTCACATCCTCATACAACTGTGCTTGCCAGTAGTGGCATCGAGAGTGACATCAAAATCTGGACTCCAAAAGCCTTGGAAAGAGCAATTCTCCCGACGAATATTGAAAAGGTATGTTTCATTATGTTTACGTTGACATATGAACTTTAAAATTAAGCTACTTGAGTTTGATTTTCTCTTACTTATACGTGGCTGCATTGAAAGTAAATGAAGCATTATTCTTGTTGTGGCTGTGTTTAGTTTGGTTATCACTTGTTAGGACCATGTCACTATGTGTCGATCTCCAAAAACTTAAAAGATTCATTATCACGATACCTGCTTTGTTTGTTAAATTGAGTTGGCACTAGCTCAGATATATGCATGTATCCCAAGTTGCCTGCAATGATCTGATAAGGATTTGAGGATCCTTAGTAAAAGTATTGAAATGACTTTGTGACCTTTGGGTTGGAGGAAAATCAACTTAGGCAATCAATCTAGGACGGAGGGAGTTTATGATAATTAATCCACTTCCTTTTTAGGATTTTTGTTATTCCCAGTTGAAGAGGTACAAATACCTTTTCAATTAGGATAGAAAGCCAGTGTATGATTTTAATGTGTTGTCATTGACCTGGCCACATTTCCCAGTCTCCTAAAGTAGTTTCTCTTTTGAAATGAGGGAAACTCACCTCATTCACTCTCATTGATGTCTTGACTTCTTGTACGAGTACTTTCGGCTATGGAGTTCCACCTCTTGATTGTATTTTGGACAAGAAGATCATTACTTCACATCTGACATGTGATTCTCTTGTGGGATATTAGATAAGGCGTGGAGCATTTATTCTTTTGGATACTGAATTAATTATCATATACTCCCTCCGTCCTAGATTGATAGTCCTCTTTGACTATTCAACCATTTTAGTGATTTATTCATCTTTCCATAATTATCCTTGGTGGTGTTAAAACAATCACACTAGCACCATGGTTCCTCTAAAAACAAAAATAAGTGAAGTGAGGAGTATTATTTGTTGTGGATAGTTTAGGAACTTAAGTGGTTTTTACCATAGTTATAAATACCGTCCCGGACAGCGCATCGGTTTTGCCATTGGGACGGGACGTACCGGTACCGGAACGTACTGGTGTACCGTACCGGATTTACCGCACTTTTTAGTAATTTTTAAGATAATTATATATATAACATATGTTCAACAAAAATTTACAGAAAGTTGTATTTTATCATCAAACTATACTAATACTAACGTAAGTTTAGTCTAGATTGCTTACAAATTACAGATCTGCAGCTTCAATTTCTTGGACTACACAGGCCGCTTTGTTCCTGTTTAGCGACTTGACGACCTTGACAGTTCTATTGCGTTGAATAGATGTTGATTAATCGTGAAGTATAAAAATCTAGGGGCCAAAATACGTTTATCCCCCCAAAGTATCCAGGCAATCTCACTTTGCAACCCAAACCGAATTTTGTCCCAGAGTAACACTCTAATTTGCCTTTAGTCCCACTTTGACCCATGACCCCTAACGACGTTAGAAAATTAACGAGAAATGGTTATGTGCAAGTCACATGAGGGGTATTTTGGTCTAACCTGTAGTTTATTATTCAGTTCAATATTAGATTTTCTAATTTATATCAAATATAAACTTATGATTTATTATCAAAAAATACATTTATTTTATAAAAAAATTACATTGACTACATTATAAATAAAAGTATTATAGGATAGTAAAAATCGTAAATAGAAAAATATAAATTAACAAAAAACAAATAAAAAGAAAGAAAAAGAAAGCAAAAGTAAAACCAAAGAAAAGGAAAACCGATGATTCATCGGTCTATCCCCATTTCATCTTTCTCCATCTTCCACAACCCCACCCATCTGCATTCTTCATCTTCCATGACCACCGACCTCCATTCTTCCTTCAATTAGTGAGCTGCCACCACCGTTAACAGTTACGACCAAAAATAGACCTCACCCTGCAATTCGAAAACGGGGAGTAGAATGGTTCTTTTTGGATCACAATTGAAGATCCAAATCCCTCCCCTGCCCCCTTCGGTTCACTGCCGATTTTCCTGTTTCTCCTGGTGATTTTGGTATAAAGACTAGGAATTCTCAATTGAGTTGTTTCTCCACTAGATTATCCCCTAAAAATACCCGTTTAGATGTTCAAATTCTGGGCAGGAGAATTCAAACTCCACTGGGTTAGCCCTCGCTGCCCCTTTTTTCCCTCCAGAAATCTCACCAGATCTTGATTTCTTTTCAAATCTGGTGGGTTCTTCAATCAGCTCCTCTTCTCTGAGCAAAAGCCCCACCGTCCTCTTTATTGTGGTCTCTAGATCCACCGACAAAATCACCCCTCCCCTTCCATGACCGTCTGCCATGTCCGCCCCACTTTCCCTTCTTTAGCCCCTTGGATTTTTGATTTTTTTTGTGATTTGGGATAATTTATTTGATTTTGTGTTGTTAATTTGTTCTTTAATTTTGTGAAATTGGTGATCTTGGAGGAATATTGGTGGTGGTGGCTATCGGATCTGGGTGGTGGTGAAGGTGGCGGCCAGATTTTGGAAAAGATCGTGGTGGTGGTGGTTATTGATTGGTGGGGTTGGGTGGAGAAAGCAATTGTCACCATTATAACAAATTGACATTTTTATCCTTTTGATTTCAAAGAAAATGATAAAAAGATCCCTCATGTGACATACACATGACCATTTCTCGTTAATTTTCTAACGCCGGTAGGGGTCATGGGTCAAAGTGAGATTAAAGGCAAATTAAAGTGTTACTCTGGGACAAAATTCGGTTTGGGGTGCAAAGTGAGATTGCCTGGATACTTTGGGGGGATAAACATATTTTGGCCAAATCTAGGGCATAGTTTTTCGGGAAAAAAAAAAAAAAACTCAAGTTTGAATATATTTTTATTAGGTCCAACAATTAAAAATTGGTTTAAAAGTCTTTCTTTTCGCGCCCCGGCCGGTACAACCATCTCGGGCGGTTCGGACCGGTTTGGACGGTACGTGGCGGTACAGAAACTGGGACGGAATTATACATGTACCGCACCGGTTTTCGATTGGGACGGGACGTACCGGCCGGTACGGTACGGGATTTATAACTATGGTTTTTACACCACCACCAGTTATTTGGTGTAAGGAGTCGGTATTGACTTCCTATAATTCTCTTGTAGAGTTTGTGGATAGTTTTGGGGTTGGCTAAGGTGCCTTAGATGAGTATGCTTCTAGTGTACAAAGGCTACGTGACCTGATTTGGCCTTTTTTTATGTTTACTTCTTTACCTATCAAAAAAAAGGAAGTTAAGTGGTTTTTAATGTTCAATTTTAGAAATGAGACTAACTTTGTGGGACAAACAAAAATGGAAAGAGGAACTACGGGACAGAGGGAGTATATGAATATGACTTACGTATATATGCACTATAGTTTTTGCTGAAAATATCTGGTAGCTGAGGATGTTCTTATTGATATTTATGATGTTATTGTTTTGGATAAGGTTGATGCGTTTGGTTTTCCGCTTCATAATGCTTATGATACTGATGATTCGGATGACGACTATTACCATGATTACTCTGATGATTCTGATGATTTTGATGATTCTGATGATGTGGATGTGGATGATGATTGTGGTGATGAGATGGATGATGACGACTTTGATGGTGATGATTACTTTGATGGGGATGATGAAGGTGACTTTGATGAGGATGGCGAGGATGTGGGTGACTCCATTGATGACAATGAAGAAGGGGAAGAATCAACGTACGTTTCTCTTGATGGTGATGATGATGATTCCGATGATTTCTTCGATCAAGATAGTATTGATGATCATGATGATTTGCCAAATGACATTGATGATGATGACTAGGATCTATGGAGCAGCCATGGGATTAGTAGATGAGTGAAAACTAGATGATGCATGATGCTAATCATATGATATGATGATGATGCTTATGCTGATTGTGTTGTTTCCTTGTTCCAGTTGAGACCAAAGACAAGGAACTGGATGTATCGCATGACTTCACCAAGAGACCTGATGTTGCAACTCTTAGCACTGCAAAGGAGGAGGTCAAACCCTGATGCATCGGGGTCAACTTCTGACGCGGAACGACAGTTTCTTGACCTTGTTTTAACATTCAATGCTAACAGTGATGATGCTTCTTCGTCTGACGATGGTGGGGACGGACTTGACAGTACTGCTGCAGAAGATTATTTTAGTTGAGAACAATCTTTATTTCTTCCCCCAAAACTATTCTAGTAGTAACTGTACATAATTTGTATAGCAAATAATATACCCAGTACTTAAAATGTTATTTGGTTTTGCTATGATTTGGACAATGCATTGTTCCATCTTCTGGGTTCAATTGAATTTGTTGTCGGTTTTGTTAAAATCATTTTCTGAGTTTTATTGATTATATTTGCTGCCTAACGTTTTGGGTTGAATTTTAGGTTCTGAAAAGGGTCAAATTTTCATTCCTTTTTTTGTTCTTTGGTACAGTTTTTCCTAACTTTATTCGAGTAACAGGCTAATAGCTTTACAAGGGTAACGTTTTTTTTGTTTTTTTAGGGTTTGGGGTCTAATATTCATTGTGGTTTACCTTTTCTTTTTATACTCACTCTGTCCCTAAATGAGTGTCCATTTTCAGAAAATCTTTGTCCCAAAATGAGTGTCTTTTTTTGAACATAACTTTGTCTCTAAATGTTTTTTTTCGAAAAAAATTTCACCGGTCTCTTTATACTTGCAAAACTAAATGTTTGCAAAGAGGATTACAAGATTATATATGAATCTTTGCCATCAAATTGTACAAGAAGTTGAGATTCCTTAAAATGAAATTTGGACACTCATTTAGAGACAAAGGTAGTACCATTTTCTAGTACATTTTTTTTTTAATTATAAAAGTGTGAATAGGAACAAGGTTTTGTTTTCAGAAGTAAATCAAGTGAAAATATTTAATTTTGTAGAATTATCAATATCATCCAACTCAATAATATTGTTCCACATAGCTAATCCAAAATTGGATTGGAGTGCTTATCGTTTTCTTCCTAAATTTCTCAAAAATTGTACACATGCAAAATCCCTAATCACAATTCTCCGACACACAACATCGTGGACGATAATCTTGAGAACAACTTTGTTCACACTTTGTATTACAGTATATAATTACAATCCATGACCCAAGCAACCTTAAGGCAAATTTCATTAGCTCATTCTACATCTATGGCTACATTCCTCTTGTTCTTCACATTTTTTCTGTTAATATCCAATGAGAATTGCCTTGCGATCTCTCCGCCTCCAAGCTCTTCGTCGGGACCCATGTCTGGTTCACCCTCGTTGGCTCCGAGTTCTTTTCAGGGCCCCGTTTCAGTGCCAACTCTGGTTCTTCCGGATGGAGGAATCAGAGCGGCTTATTGGCCGTCATTTGATGAATTTCCTGCATCATCTATAAACACGTCTTACTTTTCTCACATATATTATGCTTTCTTACTACCCTCGCCTATTACTTATAGGCTTGATCTTACACCGTTTGACCTAGAAAAGATTCCGGAGTTCATGAATTCTTTACGCGGCCAAAACCCTCAAGTTAAAACTATACTATCCACCGGCGGGGGAGGCGATGTTCCTTCTGTGTTTTCCCAAATGGTTAGTAATAACTTATCTCGAGCCGATTTCATCAATTCCACTATTGATATAGCTCGAGAGTACGGGTTTGATGGGGTTGACCTTGATTGGGAGCTCCCCTCTAATGATTTGGACATGTCAAACTTAGGTTTACTATTCAAAGAATGGCGGGAAGCCCTAGAATTCGAATCCGATGCGACCAGAAAACCTCGTTTGTTACTTACTTCGGCGGTCTATTACACTACAAATATTTCATACATTGGTGAGCCCCGATCTTACCCGGGGGAAATGATGGGGAAGTATGTTGATTGGGTCAGCCCAATGTGCTTCGGGTACCACGGGTCATGGAACAACTTCACGGGATTTCCAACATCTCTATATGACCCGGATACACGCGAGCTTAGTACGGACTACGGAATACAATCATGGATCCAAGCCGGTGTACCGCCCGAAAAGATTGTATTGGGCCTAGCACTATACGGACCGACATGGACGTTGCAAGATCCGAAATTTAATGGGCTTGGAGCTCCAACATCTGGAGTTGGGCCTGGAAATGGGCTACTATTGTACTCTCAGATAGTTGACTTTAATATTGAGAAAATGGCAATTGTTAAATTTGATAGGCAAAGAGTGTCAGCTTACGCTTATTCTGGGGCCTCATGGATTGCATATGATGATGTTAGATCCATAAAGTTGAAGGTCCAATTTGCAAAGTTAAGGGGCCTAGGTGGTTATTTCTTTTGGGCTTTGGGCCAAGATATGGACTGGACTCTCTCGCGGGCTGCCTCAGAGACATGGAACTTTTGATTGCTTTTTCCTTTTTAGGTTGTGTATACATTGAAGAAATTTGTTTTATTTTCCTCTTGTTTCTTTTTTTATAAAGTTGGTTTCATTTAAGGAGATTGCCATCGTGTTACAAACCCTATTGAGTCTATTACAGATCTATATCCCTATCTATTAGAGACCCTATGGATCTATTAGAGAAACATGAAACAACCTAGATAAACTAGGGATACAACTTTAGCCCTATGGGCTGAGGAGGAAATCCAAACAAACCTTGAGGAAATCCTATCATTATGGGGGGAGGGGAAATCGAACCCTGGACCTCCCGATTGGAAGCCCAGTGTCCTAGCCATCAGGCTAGCCCTGATGGTTTTTTCCTCTTGTTTCTTACCCTATTATTTTCTCTTTCTTGTTTGTATTATAAATTATTTTTAAAATATTAAAAATTCTTCCCATAAGTGGTAAGGTTTGCAACTTATTTAAACTCTAGTCAATGATCATGATTCAAGAAATAGTGGTTAATGTTTAGGGTTTAGAATTTAAAATCTGAGGCTCTTTATATAAAAATAACGTTAATTTGCAAAAAAATAAAAAAAAGAAAAAAGAAAAAAAGAAATTGGCATTGCAGGCACACTGGTGGGTCCGCCCCTGGTTTAAGGTTTAGGGTTTAGAATTTAGGGTTTAGAGTTTAAGGTTTAAGGGTTAAAAAGTGGATTTTTTTATAACTTATGGAGGAACTAGTTTCCCCCAAACCAACTCTAAAAAAATTAATGGTAGCAAACGACTCTACTTATTCATCAACAAGAAAAAAACAAAGGTCATTTAAGGTAATAATAGATTGTTTTCGAACAATAAAAACGGATAAGTTGTCATGCAAAACAAATGACCTTTTTAAGCCATGTATGATTGTATGGAGTAAGGCGGCAACAAAATACAAGTCTACACCTAGGATAACAATAAATTTAGAACCCATAATTTTGACAATTTCATTTTATTATAGCGATAATTCTACTATAAACCCCATAAAAATTATTAGAAAAAACAGAACATCCATAAAGTGATCGGGTTACATTGCATTTCAATCAAAAACAAAATTTGTGGTGAGGCATATCATGAGTAACGCATACTTCCCCTTCTCATGGAAACTACACAATATATTTTTGAACACTTTTAAAAATGAAAATTTATATATATACTCCCTCCGTCCCAGCAGAAGTGTCACCAACTTTTAGAACACGGAGATTAAGAAAATGTAGTAGATGTGTGGTAAAAAATGAAGAGAGAGAATGAGTGGGGTAAATAGTAGTGTTGTTGAATAAAATGAGTGGTGGAAAATGAAGAGAGAGAATGAGTGGGATTAAATAGTGGGGTTGGTTGAATATAAAAGTATTAAAACTTTGCCATTTTGGGTAAATAAGTGACACTTCTGCTGGGACGGAGGGAGTATTTTTTTTAACTAATGAAATTTACTTTCACTAATAATAACTATTTACTAACTATTTTATAATCCACTTTTTCTCTCTTATCTCGCTTTACATACTCTCACAACACATCTTCTATTAATATTTTTCTTTAATTCTTTCCCCCAAACTAAAATGTGCCATTTGTCCGAAAATTAACATCTATTTCTACTATTGATCAATGAAAGGAATAACATGAGTAGTCAGCTCGAGTTCGCCCATATATCATAATATAAAGCACGAGCTCGTTTAACCGGACGAAGACCACTGTTCGTGGTTCAAAAGGCATGTCCAGTAAACGAGCTAAGTGTGAGCTTGCTAAAACCGAGCAATGAATAAACGCTACCCACAGACTCGACAAAAAGTAGGGCACACGTGGGACTCTCTTCAGAGTCCATTTCAGTCAAGGAATAATGTGAATTTGTGGAGTCTGATTCAACGAGACTCCTATCCGACTCAAAAACCTTACGTGAGAAGGAATCTCAGTTCTTTAAATCAACCAAATCAACCCAATTCGTTAGTATACGTTAATAAATATTAACAAATGTTAAAAACTTAACGAATATTGTAGGCAAAAGTTTTCAGATTACACCCCAATAAACATTATTGTAAATCCCACCCCCTTTTCCCCACCATCTTCTTGAAACGTTTTCTTAATAATTTATCTATATAATTTAAGTTCAATATTTTGCTCAAAAACAATGTTTATCATTTATTTTTTTCTTTTATCCAATGACAAAACCCTCACCATCATTTCCATTAAACCACACCATTCTACCACCACATGTCCGGCCCCTTCCTTCTAATTTCCTCTTCCAAAGGCTCTCTCCATTCCAATACAAACTAAACAAAACCCAATCACAAATCAAATTTAAAAAAAGCTTCACTTTTGTTCATAAATGGTGGTGGCTTCACCCTTTTTGAGGAGCGAGCATCCTTCCTTCCCCACCCTTCACCCTTCACCCTTCACCCACCACCTTCCCCTACCACCAAGCACCTCATCCCTCCTCCTTATCATAACTTCTTCGTTTTTTCCAGCAACCCAAACTATAACCCAACCATCCAAATGAATTTACATAAAGTTTTATGGGGGAATAAATCAATGAAAAAAGAGTTGGGTCTATGAGAATACCTAAAATCATAGATAGAGTTACAAATGTGTCCCGTAAGTGAAAAGAAGAAGAGGCTGGATGTGATTTCAAAATTAATTGGAGATTTTAGCACATTTTAGATTGGACTACAGGAGAGAGAAAGTTAGAGAAATAGAGTTGGAGTGGGCGTGGGTGGGGTGGCCATAGAGACGAGACTTGACCGGAGACGATGAAGCTCGCCCGGTAGACATGCCCGGGTCATCAAACCATCGGTTTGCCGGTTCGTAAAAATCATAAACCGCTATAAACCGTATATAGACGGTTCACGGTTCCGGTTCATGAACCGCCGGTTCATCCGGTTCATTCAATTTTATTTTTATTTTTTATTTTTTTTTTCTCAGACTTGGTTGGACTTGGACCGTTGGACTTGAAAAATGGATGATTATAGGCTGAAAATTAAAAAAAAAAAAAGCAATTTCTGTCAAAAATTTAACATAAAAACTAACGAAGTTCTTAAGAATATTGTAGAGAGATATTAATAGTGTAGAGAGTGTTTTTTGAGCTTGTGTGAAAAAATGGTGAAGGGGGGGGGGGGTTATTTATAGTTAGATAGGGCTGTGGAAAGAGAGTATTTTTTTTATTATTACAAAGAGGTCACTAGCCGTTATGTTTCAAACGGCTAGTTGGTCAGTCTGTTAGTTTGTTACTCTGCAGTCTGCAGGAAAGGAAGTGGGGTCAGGAGACAGGAGTGGGCAGTCACTGGGCATTGGGCAAGGGTGATTGGCTAAGGCCCAACGGTAATAATTTTATTACCGTTGCCTTTTAAAATTCACGCCACAGAGCAGACAGACAGAACCAGTCGCCGGTTTATAAAAAAATGAAATAAAAAAAAAGAGTAATATCTGGATAACCCACCGGTTCATGAACCGCCGGTTATCCGCCGGTTTTCAAAGGGTAACCCATAGTTAACCGTGAACCGCCGGTTCACGGTTAACATTTTGAATTCCGGTTCACGGTTCACCGGTTTACCGGTTATTAACCCGGTTCATAACCCGCCGGTTCTCTGGGTTATTTGACCCGGATGGGCATGTCTATCGCCCGGTAGACATGCCCGGTTCATGAAACCGGCGGTTTGCCGGTTCATGAACCGGCGGTTCGCCGGTTAACAAAAATGATAAACCGCCATGAAACCGTATATATCCGGTTTACATTTCCGGTTCATGAACCGGCGGTTCACGGGTTATTCCGTTTTTTTTTTCTTCAGGCTGGGCTGGGCGCTGACTGGTGTGGTGGGCTGTGTGAGAGTGTGAGATGGGCCTGGCCGCCTGGGCTTGTTAATGTTAATACTTAGTTGTTTGTCTTTTTTTTTTTTTTTAGTGAGCGCAAATCCAATGCCCATTTAAAGATAAATAAATAGATGTATTTTTTCCTTTATTTTTTGGACAGAGTATATGCCAAGTATATTTTTGACTTTTTTTTTTTTTTTTTACAGAAATTTTTAAAAAACATGTTATCATGCAAGTTTAAAAAAAATGAACTTTTTTTTATTGTATTTTGCATAAAAAACTCAAGAAACATAATGCATAAAAAAAAGGGGACGGGACCCTTTTAATTTTATTAATTCAAATAAAAATTACATAGAGGGGGACAACCAACCTTACCCTTTTATAATTAAGGGAGGACATTTAGGAGCCTTACCTCATCCTAAATACTATATTACATAAAAAAATTAAACTCCGTCCCTAAACTATCGGTGCATTTTCTTCTACACCTTCTTGACCATTTGATCCCACATTTTCTTCAATGAGTCCCCCATCAAAATATGCATCCTCATCACTTGACCATCTTTCTTCTTGATCCCGAATTTCCGCCTTATACGAATCCCCAACACACATTTGATTTTCTAAATTCTCCACATTTAGCCTTGAACGTTGTGGATCCAAAACATTTCCCGAAATACTAAATATTTGCTTTACCGCCACCGTTGAAGCCGGAGATGCAAATACTTCCTTTGCTATTCTTGCAAGTATAGGAATGATGTCGCCCTTCTTGACCACCATCTTAGAAGGTTGAATTTTTCTCCAAATCTTCAAAAGTTGTCCCCAAATATTGCTCTAGTTCAACGGGCATGCTAGAAGAAGACTTGGAAGCTCTGACATTGTGTTCGTGCCATACACTTATTCACACCAATTCTTTTTTCCAAGTCGACCAAATCCACATCCAACATCTACTCCACCACCACTTCTAGGAACAATAGGATCGGGAGCGGTTTGATATTCTTGTAAAGAGAGCATAAATCCCTTTCGACCCTTCTTTTAATAGCCGCAATCACATCTTTGGAAGCCCCTTGACCTTGCTCATGATACATATAATCATAATACAATGTCAACATATCTTCTAACCCAACTAATCGAATTCTTGGATCAAACACTTTAGCTACCAAAAAAAGGGTTGGTATATCCTTGAAATATTTTTCCCATTTCTCCCTCATTTCCCTTATGGCGGAACCCATTTGAGCATCACTCCAAAATTCACTAAACACCATTGCAACATATATGCAATGATCCAAAACTTCATTTGAAGTAGGGTAATAAATACCCAACAACTCAACGGTAGCATCTTTGAACACCTTCAAAATTTCCAAAACATTCTCACAAGCATCCAATGCAATGATCCAAAACTTCATTTGAAGTAGGGTAATAATACCAACAACTCAACGGTAGCATCTTGAACACCTCAAAATTTCCAAAACATTCTCACAAGCATCCAATTGAAATGGAAATAATGTCTCTCCCGATAGTTTATCTAGTCAAGAATTGACAAACCGGTTCCTTGTAATCCATCGATTGAGACAACAATCTATAGGTGGAATTCCACCTATGTGTAACATCGGGAGCAAATCTCCTTTCCGCAATGCATTTGCTCTTGCAAAATCGGAGCCATTTGTTTTTGAGTGGTAGCAAATCTTTCAATATGGCAAATTGCATCTCTAATGGGACGGATTGTGGTATCATGGCATTTAAATAATCTTGAACACATAAGTTTAAAATATGACAAATACATCTAACATGAAAATATTTCCCACCAATTGACGGTTGACAAAATGTAATTAACTCGAGCATACTGCCGTATTGGCAACTTGCATTATCAAAACCCATTGAAAAAAACTTTTTCCAACCAAATTATACTCATTTAAAATGGTGAGAATTTGTTTGCAATATTATCAGCATTATGTTGAGTATCAAAGTCCCGAAATGCAATTAACCATTTTTGGATTGTCCATGAATTGTCCACCCAATGACATGTAACACCCATATAAATGATGGTTTTGCCACGGATCACTCCAAATATCCGAACAATTGAGACTTATTTTCCATTTTTGAAAAATCTTTCATCAAGGATAATTTATAGTCCCTCCAAACCGTACCTAACATCACGTGTGAGAGATGACGTGGTACTTTGGGCGGAGGGATTGAGACAAAGTTTTGCAAAAAGCTCCCATAGCTTATCACTAGCAAAACTAAACGAAAGACCTTTGCCACTAAAATTTAGCTAAACCTTCTATATTTAGTAGCATTAAACTTGAATAAAGTAGAAGAAGACGTGCCTTGTGAAGATTGTACAGTGAATTGTAGTTGAGTTTGTGACCTTTGCAACGCCGCCTCCGCTTTATCTTTATGATTCCTATTCAAGTGGCCTCTTGCATTTCCCTATCCATCACCGGTTTTGAAGTTGAGTGAATGCGAACAATAGTTGCATTCAAGAGTGAATCTATCTTCGGTGCCTTCCACGGGCTTTTGGTAAAATGAACCGTCATTATATCGGATTTAGGCTCCTTTGCTCCAACTCCCCGTCCCCTTCCACCTCTTCTACCTCCTCCCCGTGGACCCCGTCCCCTTCCACCTCCAATTTCAACACTTTCTTGCGTGGGTGGTGGGGTTGGTGCAACGAATGGACGTTCGATCTCCCGAATTGCATCTTCATATTCACCATCCTCTTCTATATTTGAATGACTTCATTAGCGTTGAAATCATTCGCGAAAAAGAAATGGATTATATGCTTCCCATCGTTCCTCACCTTCATTAGTAATATTTTTTCCATGGTTTGGATCCATATTAACAAAGGATGAGAGAAAAAGGGCTTAAATGGAAGAAAATGGCTAAAAAATGGAAGAAAAAGGCTTAAATATAGGCTTGCAAATTAAAAAGAAAGCAATTTCCGTCAGAAATTTAACGGAAAAACTAACGAAGTTCTCAAGACTGATTTTAGAGTGTGATTAATAGTGTGAGAGAGAGTTTTTGAGTTGCTGTGAAAAAATAGTGAGGAGAGGGGGGGGGGTATTTATACTTAAATCGGGCTGGAAGTTTTTTTTTTTTTTTTTTTTTGTAAAAAATGGTCCCTAGCCGTTGGCTGGTTAAGTTTCAAACGGTCACTGACTGCGCAGAAGAATTAAAGGCGGGGGCGGGGCGGCTGGTTTGAATTAATTGTGAAATTTCAAATGGCAACGGTTCATATACGAATAAACCGGCGGTTCAACCGGCGGTTTAACCGCCGGTTTATGACCCGCCGGTTTATTCGTCGGTTTCATCAGCTCCAACCCGCTATTAACCGTGAACCACCGGTTCACGGTTCACCTTTTTTTGGCCGGTTCCGGTTCGCCGGTTTTCCCGGGTTTTCCCGCCGGTTTACCCGCCGGTTTGCCGGGTTATATTAACCGCCTGGGCATGTCTATCGCCCGGCGACGACGAAGCTTGACCGGCGATGGCGAGGGGTAAAGGCAACCATGGCGGCGTGGGTCGGTACTTGTTGTGTCACGAGGTAGTTAAAGAAAGGGGGAATGAGAATGGTTTTAGATCTAGAGGGAGGAGGGTTTGAGGCAATGGAAGGGGAATGGTGTTTTGGAGGAGGGCGGTCGGCCAGTGGGGTGGGAGCGGCGCTGGATGTCGGGGCATGGTAGTTGGGTGGAATAAAAGGTAGAAAGAAGGAATTTTGTTTTGCTGGGAATAAGATCTAAACTTTTGGGAAATTACAAGGGATTAATTGGAGGGGTTTGTTTGTAAATTATTTATTTGCATTTTGCCCCTTTATAACATGATTAATATTTTTTGAAATTTTGATTGCAATATTCGTTAAATTCCTGACATCTATTAACGCTTATTAACATCTGTTAGCGATTTGGGTTGATTTGGTAATTTACAGATAGTACACAGGTTAGTTTGATAATTTAGATAGTACGAAAGTTAAATAGTGGTTATTTTGGTCGTTTATTCGATAGAAAAGTCAATAGAAAAGGAAATCAAATATTTAAGAAAAATCTCTTTCCCCATCAGATGTTGACGTGGCATAACGTGGTGATCACAAAACGACACGACAAATAACAAAATCCCAATCATATCCCCACTCAATAATCTCCTCCTTTTCTCCACCCCATAAAAACACACCACCCTCACGCTTTCACACACACACTCTCTCTCCCCTCAACAAAATATGGATTCTCTCACTCTCCTAGTCTGCACCACCTCCCTAATCGCCGGCGGCCTTTACTGGTTCGTCTGCGTCCTCGGCCCCGCCGAACGAAAGGGCAAACGCGCCGTCGAACTCTCCGGCGGCTCCATCTCTCACGACAAAGTCCAAGACAAGTACAACCAGTACTGGTCCTTCTTCCGCCGTCCCAAAGAAATCGAAAACACCCAAAACGTCCCTGCCTTCGTCGACACCTTCTACAACCTCGTCACCGACATCTACGAATGGGGTTGGGGACAATCCTTCCATTTCTCCCCTCACATCCCCGGCAAATCCGACCGTGAAGCCACCCGGATCCACGAAGAAATGGCCGTCGATTTGCTCAACGTCAAGCCTGGAGACAAAATCCTCGATGCCGGATGCGGCGTCGGCGGTCCGATGCGTGCAATTGCAGCCCACTCCGGCGCAAACGTCGTCGGAATCACGATTAACGAGTATCAGGTCAATCGGGCCAAAGCCCACAACAAGAAGGCCGGATTGGACAAGCAATGCGACGTCGTATGCGGAAATTTCTTACAGATGCCGTTCGCCGATAACACCTTCGACGGCGTGTACTCCATTGAAGCCACCTGCCACGCGCCGAAGCTAGAAGAGGTGTACGCCGAGATCTACCGGGTCCTAAAACCCGGCGCACTCTACGTTTCATACGAATGGGTAACAACCGAACATTACAAAGGGGAAGACCCGGAACACGTGGATGTGATTCAGGGTATCGAGAGGGGTGACGCATTACCCGGGCTGAGAAGCTACAGTGACATAGCGGTGACGGCTCGGAATGTCGGCTTCGAAGTTGTGAAGGAGAAGGACTTGGCTAAGCCACCGGCTCAGCCATGGTGGAACAGGTTGAAGATGGGTCGGGTCGCGTACTGGAGGAACCATATTGTTGTGATGGTTCTGGAAACGCTGGGAGTTGCACCTAAAGGTACAATTGATGTGCACGATATGTTGTTCAAGACTGCTGATTATCTCACGAGAGGTGGCGAGTCAGGGATTTTCTCGCCAATGCACATGATTCTCTGCAGAAAACCCGAGAACCCAACATCCGAATCCAATTAGACAAGGAGGTTTTGTTCCTAATTTGCTTTCATTTTCTTGTCCTCTGTTTTTTTTTTTTTTTTTTTAATTTAAGTTTTTTTTATCCACTGTCTTTGATAGTTATGTGGAACTGTTTAATGTTAATTTTAGGTTCAATTTTATTGTTGGTTGTGGTGTTAGGAGGAAAAATTCAGGCTTGAGACCATCTTTGAGCTAAATTTTAATAAGAGGGAATAAAAAGCTTGAATATTTTGACAATTTCTTATGGTGTTTGGAAAGATTTACATTGATTATGGATCATGTTCATATATTTCTGTGATTCTGTATGAGGGTATCTTCAATCTTGATTTGGTTATGACATTTAAGATGATAAAGCTTCAATTTTAGTATCTTTCATGGAGGTATTTTATTTAATTTAGATCCTGATTCTGTAGCTGAGGTCTTTAATGGTGGAAATTTCCTTCATTGCACGTTTAAGAGGAAAAAATCTCGAGTATTTCTGACAATCTTTTTATGGTATAAGAGGATCTTTAGTGGGAAATGGTTAATCCTTGTTAATTATTACTCTTGAATTGCTAAGATTTTTCCATTTATGAGTATGAAAGCTATATGCATATATACTATTTGACAATGTCATCATATGATAGCAAGTGCTCGGAATTTTATAATTTTAGATCATAATCAATTTCTTTGAATGTTGGATTTTACAATGCTTCTAGCTGAGTGATGGTTAATCTTGTGATATAACCTTTGAACTCGTGAAAAGTTCTTGTCTTTGAATTTCCAATTTATTAGCATTTTAAGTGGCGTTTATTTCTTTAATCTCTTCTATTTTGGAGTTATGTTTTACATCTGAAACTGACTTGCAATTCAAATTGTTTGTATTCTGCAACTTTTTTGGAGTTATGTTTTACATCTGAAACTGACTGACTTTTCAATTTTTTTTTGTATTCTGCAACTTTTTTAACGCCTTTCTTTGAAGCTTATGTGTGCTTTCTGCTACTTTAATAGCTGTAGAACAACTGTAACTGTCTTTTAGTAGATTAAATAAGACCAAACTTATTGGCCAGACTAGCGTGACACTTAAATATATCACAGTTGGAATTTGGCTAAATTATGCTTTGCCACTGAGATCACGCTAATGAGTCTGTGATCAGAGCTCTTAGATAATGACTTTGTGGGCACAGTACAACTCACACGACATACTTAACTGTGTGCTTAGCATGTGACTATGTGAGCTTTATATTAGATTAGTGATTGAGTAGGTTAGTTCACGTGATATGAAAACACTTGTCTGTGTAAGTCATGTGAGCTCCATTAATGGACGGCCTGCAGGAAACCTGTTAGATCTACCTGTTACTTATTAGTTAGAATAATTAAGAGCATACGGAGGATTAGATTAGCATACTTACAAAAAAAAGAGAAGAAAAAATTGATCTTTTTATGAGGTGAATTGCGTGTCAGACCGTGTTCATCACTTGATCTCAAGTAGGTAATGACTTCTTGAATAGATGAAGCACTGAATTCATTCACTTGGTTTCGTATTCTCCACCAGTCTTCAGTTCTTTGTGGTCTATCTTATAGGGGTTCAAAGATTGAAATGCATAGAAAAAGTTGTTCTTTACCGACTTTAACGTTCGAAAGACTTTAAATGTGGGAAGACATGCGTTTGCAGCTCGGGATCTTCACTAAACTAATTACTCTCTCTCTCTCGTAGCTTTTCTCTTGATTCAAGATAATTTCATTTCTTAGAGTTGCCAACTGTACTTGGTTTGTACTTTAGAGTAGATGGTTTGGTGGGATTTCCTTGATTATGTTAAGCTAAATATTTTCATGGAACTAGCGACATGTGCTGTGTTCCTGTCTGTCTATCCTATAGTTTAATCTCTTATAGAGTCTCCATATATTGGAATCCTAGTCTGTCAATTAGTATAATTATTTACAGATCTCTAGATACTGATTCCCGGAGGAGATGCATCCGAATCCTTGTCAGTCAAATAATTTAATGGTTTGCAGATCTCTATATACTGTGTCATTGCTATAGATGCATCGAATCAATTGTGCTCGAGTGTAATAGCGATGCTGTGCCATTGTTATGTTAACACGAGTAATGCTAACATAAACAGAAAAATTGTACCTTTTTTTTTTTTTTTTTTTTTTTTGTAATACTATGCTTTAGGGTATTTTTTTGATTGCTTAATTATTGTTAAGAACACACTGGACAGAGTGACCATAGTACTAGCAGAACCATGGTCCGTGGGGGATATATGTCGTGTAGATGGGTCGATGCATTGATAGTTGTACATTATGCTGGGGTCGATGCATTGATAGTTGTACCGCAATTACACTTGACAGAGGCCTCACTGGTATAGCTAAAACCTTGAGTTATTAAGTGGCAACCAAAATGCTAGTGAAGACATTAATTTGTGATGGTTTTTTTTTTTTTTTTTTTTTTTTTTTTGGGAACAATGCTGGAAGACCTGTCATTCTTGGAAACAGTTGTCTGTTGGAGGACCACAGTACAAACACACACTCACACACACACACACAATGTGGGGCGTAAGATGTGTAGGACAGGACATTTGTATTATTTTGATTTTCATGTCCTGGTTTCACTTATTCACAGATCTTTAATGAACAAAAACATAAGTTTATGACATTCTGCCCATAATGTCACTTCTTTTTCGTAGTTCTTGTTACTGTGGTAAATTTGTTATCCTATTGTTGATATACAAGCTGAGTTACAGAAACAGTCTCGCTTCTCTTATGGGCTTATGTTGCCTAAGCTATGATCAAAGAATTTTGTATATTTTTTATTTTTTTTTTCTGGAAAGACAAGGTCAAAGAATATTCTTTCCAGAAATCTAGGATTACTTACTATTTCCCTAAGAGCTTTTCGTGTAGCTGAAACAAGGGGTGCTACATGAACTAAGTAGCCCAATACTTGACTTGAGTCGTTAAGTACGCTCGAGTCAAGTTGTAGGTGGTTAGCTAGTTCAATAATGGATGGAATCACTGATTTTTTTGTTGGTAAAGCTAGGACCACTGAATATTTTCTTTAAAGATATGTTGTATTTTATGGATTAGAGGGCGGTGCACGTCTGGATGGTCCGATGAAAATTGAACATTCATTATTACGAGAAATTATGAAACAGAGGTAATGTTTTTTCAACTTGTACATTCCAAAATTGAGTGGTGAACTGAAAGGTAAGGGTTTGGGGGACAAGAGCTTGGAAAGGGGGCACATGCCTTGTCCTTGGCTCTAATTTTCTAATCAGGACTCTGTTTTCTTCTTTCTTGTGGCCTGTGGTCATCATGTGGGGCTTCCTTCCATTATGGACAGTCAGTCTCCCTCTTGATCAAGTACAAGTGTAAATTTTCTTTGCTGTACATTGGGCTGAAACTCTTGTACATTGCCATGCCTTATAGGTGAGTGTCTTTTCAGAAATTGCAATTGATAAAACTCTTTAGTCTATACTAGAAAATACTCCCTCCGTCCCAAAATGATTTTCGCTTCAAACTTTTTAAGGATACCAACACTTGCTTCACTAGCCATGTTTTGTTTATGAACTTTAAGCCTAAATTGTAGAAACATGAACAACTTTTTGGGACGATGAGAAATGGCTAATGAGAAGATCATTTTGGGACGGAGGGAGTATTTGATCCCCTAGTGAAATGGAGTATTGATGGACATTTTGATCTGGTCGAGTGGTACTGACGTCGTCTTTATTACCTGTAACTCGATCTCCTTTTCCACTATGCTTTTTGAAAAGAAAGGTGATCGCGATATTATACTAAGTCAGAAAAGTGGTATATTAGTATGTTGCTTTTGAATTGAGTGTTATTTCCATTTCCTTTATCACCACTCTTTACACTTTGTTTATGTTTGCAAATCACCAACTTTTTGGATTTAGATCAATAGCTGTTGATCCCAATATTCTTGGGATAGGAGCTTACACAACTCTCGAGTCGATAATTATTCGTACTCTCCGAATACTACCTCCACTTTTCGCCAGGGAAGTCGAACTCAGCACCTCAACTAAAGGTGATCCTTAACACACACACCGATGCCACTAAATCAGAAGGTCATTAGTCTCACTATAGATTTTGATTTCATTATTTTTTTCTGGATTGCGGGACAATTCATTGATTTAATGGTTGATACTTCCAACTGTCCCTGGGTGCGCACGTAAAATGGCAGATAGATAATCGAATTGCCACACAATTATAGTTCACGGACATCCCTTACGCCACCATACCATATCTTAACGATGCTCCCCCCTGTTCATACCAAATATGGAGGGATTTTTGTTCTTTTTTAGAATTTGAAAGTCTATAAGTTGGTTATGAACATACTGATTACTATAATTAAACAGGCTGTTAAATTCAGATTAGACGCTGACCCTTAACCTTAATCTCAATATTCGGAGCAAACAACTAAAATTAAAAACAGGCTTACAGCATGTGTCTTGCGCATTCGTAGGTCAAATTCGACATATTTACTAGTTGCTTCCTTAAAAACAAAATTAGGTTTTCAATTAATGAACATACTCGATAATCGAACCCACGCTGCATGCCTCTAGCAAGATCTTATGTCCTCTCCTTTACCATCCAGCTATGCCCGGGGACGTTAGGAGTTGTGTATTTAGTTAGACTAAACAGGCTGTGAAAGATTTGACATTTTGCAGTTGCAATTCTGTTAAGCCAATCATTTACTTAATCATGATTTTTGGTAATTAATTAACGGGTTTTAATAATAGAGAACAGCTCTCATTGGGCGGTGTGAGTCGTTTTCATTGAGATTCTTGCATCATAATTGGCTTGACATGTGTGGTGCGGCTACAAGTTTGTTTCTGTATTATACTCCCTCCGTCCCAAAATGATCTTCTCATTTGCCATGTTTCATTGTCCAAATAGTTCTTCTCATTTCTACAATCTAGGCTTTAAAATTGCACAAACAAAACAAAACATGACTAGTGTTGCAAGTGTTCATATCCTTTAAAAGTTTGAATAGTCAAACATGAAGATCATTTTGGTACGGAGGGAGTAATTAGTTGAATTGAGATTATTAGTTTATTTGTTTTTGGCTAATGAACTTATGAACCTTAATCTTGGCACATGAGGGTTGTTGTGTTTGTCAAATCGGCTTGAGGTCGATTTGGTCATTTTCCAAATAGAAATGAAAAAAATTGATGTAAATATTAATAATAATAAAAAAGAAGTTGTATTTATGGTGGAAGAGTCAGACTGCTGATCAATTCGAAATATTGGCGCTTGATACGGAGATAAAAAAGCAGCATAGGATTTGCGGAGAACAATTTGGTAATTTCACCCGATCATATCTTCTACAATGTCAACGTGCTCAACCCTCTACCTTCTCTCCGGGTCACACGTGAGGGAGCGTGTAAGATATATATCCCACATCCGATAGAGAACTAAACTTGGACTGCTATATAGACTTGAGGGGCTACTCCCCCGGGCACCAATTGGTTTTAAGGTGAAACCCTTAATATAGTCTATTACCGGCTCAGTCCAATTTTTGCCTAGAGCATTAATGTCATAACATATTGAAAAGTACTTTAAAGTGCTTGAAATACTAATATCAACCTGTAATTCAATTTCATATATGAGTTCAATAATTGTTAAACCAACTAGCTGTCATTTGATTTAATAAAAATATTCAAAACAAATTGTCCATGACTCTCCCTATAAAAAGATTCAATGGTACGTACGCTTAGACTTCCATATGCATTTTCCATTTCTAAAGTAAATCAAAACAAAAAATACATGGAGAACTTGCATAATTCAACCAAGAAGCGTTGTTCAAAGAGTGATATGGTAAGACTAATGAGATCTCGAAACATTCAAAAGGCGATCACTCAATTAAGTATCCGTGCAGGTGGAAATGTAGTCGTTTCGCACGATGAAAATGGAGTAACGAAGTTGAAGATTATAGTGAAAAGGGGAGATTTGAAATAAGTGGTCGAGCAACTAACGAAGAAAAGTACTGACTTTAATGGTCATCATCATCATCGGTCCTCAGGTCGTTGGGGCAACGGATAATGGTTATGCGTAAAAGGCGTGGTGGTGGTTTTGGAGGGGGAGGTGGCACCAATGCAAGCTGCCGGAGTTCTTGTTTATGGAGGCCTGCTCTCCATAGCATTCCGGAGTAGTTGTCATGTGAATATATATCGTGTTGAGAACTAATTTTGCTTCACATGATCTAATTGTATTTGTAATTTTATTTCATTATTGAAAACCTAATTTTGTTTATATAATAAGTCTATTGTAAAATGGATCAATTAAACTGTTTAATCATTGTTAGCCAACTTACATGCGCTATACAAAAGTTTTATGATGATTGCATAGAAATCTCTTCAAAATCGACGGTTGAGATTTTAAGCGAGAGATTCAGTTTTCAATTTCAATTTCAATTTCATATGATGATTGCCGGCTCTTTGTCTCGCGTAGAAGTGGCGTGTAAAATCAAAACCCAGATGTTATAGCGAAGCAACAACTACCTTAAACCGTTTCGAATTTCTAAGAAAGAAAAATGGGGTGGAGATGGTAAGGTTTTTTCTTCTCAGTTTTACTTTAGGTTAATGTAGTGTTAATTTTCGTTTAGTTTTAAATGAAATATTGACGGAGTGATGATATTCTACGGAATGTGAAAGTATAGGACGGTCATTGGAAAACCAAAAATCAGTAAGGAGCATATTGGAAATTGAGTAAAAGCTCAGTGACCAATACTCCCTCCGTTTCATGTGAATTGAGACTTATTTCCCTTTTTGTCCGTTTCACCTCAATTGAGACTGCCCAAAATGGCAAACTTTTTAATCTTTTATATTCACCCAACCCCACCACTCATTCTCTCTCTTTATTTTCCACCACTCATTTTATTCAACCAACACTACTATTTACCTCACTAATTCTCTCTCTTCATTTTCTACCACACATTTTCCTTATTTTATTAGTATTCCTTAGTTCTTGTGTCATTTCTTTTAGTCTCAGTTCTCATGAAACGGAGGGAGTATACTATAATTTTTGCATTTTAACAACCATCTCCGCGAAACAAATTTATTTATCATAGAATATTACCACAACATTCCTTTTAATTACTCCTTCCATCCTAAAACAACTTGCATCATTTTGATCAAAATGATCAACTTAAGTGTAATTTGACCAAAACTTTATAAACAATTGATGATCTTAATAAAAAATTTAAAATTTGTTATTAACTCACCATCAAAAATATTATAGATAACAACTTTTAGATTTTTGTTTTAATCATCAAATCTTTTATAAAGTGGAAGTCAAAGTGTTAATAATTTGAACAATTTTGATCAAACTGGGTGGAGTTGGTTTGGGAAAAAGTAGTATACAACTTATATACTAATATTAATATTATATTTTTATGCAAGGGATGGCACAAAGTTTAGTTTTGTGGACGCCGACCACTGAACCACGGCACCACGCGGCACTACTATGTGTCAAGTGCAGCATTTTTTTTTTCATTAAACCATAAAATGCAACATTTGTAAAATTAAAACCAAGTGGGAAAGCATAAAAATATAAAAATATGATGTTTGGGATGAGGATATATTTCCTGATTTTGACATATAAAGTATATGTGGACTGTGGATTAGATTAAAATTTCATCTTAATTTATAAGTAAAGGATTAAGATTATACTCCTTCCGTCCCATCTCACTTGAGACCTAAGAGGTAGGCACAATGACTAAGGAAAAAAAAAATGTGTGATAGAAAATGAAGAGAAATAATGAGTGGGGGTAAATAGTAGTGTTGGTTTAATAAATTGAGTGGTGTAAAATGAAGAGAGATAATGAATGGTGGGGTAGATTCAATATAAAATTATTAAAAATTTGCTATTTTGAGAGGTATCAAGTGAAGTGAGCTGAAACGGAGCAAAATAAAAATAAATCTCAAGTGAGCTGGGACAAATGGAGTACTCCCTCCGTCCCAGCACAAGTATGATTTATTTCCTTTTTAGGTCGTCCCAGAACAATTGAGACTGCCCAAAATGAAAATGTTTTAATATATTATATTCAACCAACCCTACAATTTCACCTCACTCATTCTCTCTCTTCATTTTCCATCATTCATTTTATTCAACCAAAACTACTATTTACCCCACTCATTCTCTCTCTTCATTTTCTACCACACATTCACTACTTTCTCTCAATTATTGTGCCCACTCCTCTAGTCCTACTTGTGCTGGGACGGAGGGAGTATATAATAACTTAACAACCAAGTACTCTTATCGTACAAAAACCAAACAAATGCATACTCCCTCCGTCCCGGTAGAAGCTTCACCATTTTGAGAGTGCACAAGAATTAAGAAAAGTGATGAGTGGGAAATGAGTTGTGAGAGGGAAGAAGTGAGTGTGTATGACAAGTGGGACCCATAGTTTAAATGTGTGAGGGAAAAAAGTTAGTGGGTATGACAAGTGGGTACCACAATTTATGTATGTGAGAGGAAAAAGTGAGTGGGAATGACAAGTGTGGCTTAAATTTATAACCATTTTAGGAAATGTGAAGCAATCAACGAGACATCCATTAAAAAAACAAGAGAATCATATTTCCTCTCTCTAAAAAAAAAAAAGAAAGAAAGGAAAAAACAAACAAACAAACAAAGAAGAGAAACATCATTTGGGGAAAATAATATTTACCCAAAAAATATATAATTGAAATAAAAAGAATGAAATAAGTTTTGATAAAAAAGAATTTTTCATATTATAATGCCCTGGTCCAATCTTGACATTACCCTAAACCCTAAGAGTGATTTAAAGTTAATAACGGACCATAGAATTGGAGTAAGCCCTGAATTTATTGACTGCTCACTCTGTCCCATTCAAAATAAGACGTTTTGCTAGTGCCTTATTTGAAATACTCCATCCGTTTCATTTTAAATTGCAAATACTAGGTGTACACGGGAATTAAGAAAAAAGTAAAAAAGGTAATGCGTTGTGAGTGTAGATAGTTGTGTAGGAGAGAGAAGGTGGGGTAGGGAATAGTGGGTGGGTTTGTTGATGTGAGTATGAGAAGTGGGACCCACTAATTAAAAAGTACTACCTCTGTCCCTAAATGAGTGTCCAAATTTCATTTTAAGGGACACTAAAAATCTCAACTTTTTGAACAATTTAGTAACAACGATTCATATATAATCTTGTAATCTCCTTTCCAAACCTTTAGTTTTGCACGTATAAAGAAACCGGTGAAAAAATTTTCGAAAAAAAACGTTTAGGGAGAAAGTTATGTTCAAAAAAGACACTCATTTAGGGACAAAGATTTCTTGAAAATTGACACTCATTTAGGGACAGAGGTATTAAAAACTTTCCATTTAAGGATTTTGCAATTTTAGTTGGAACACCCAAAATGGCAAATTTTGCAATTTGAAATGGGGCGGAGAGAGTATGATATTCCAAAATGAAAATACTTTGTTACTTGTTATTAATGAGACTCACTTATCATACTCACAACTAATTTTCATTTATTATTTGAAATAGAATTCATAACTAAATGTGGGTGTCTCTCAAATGACGATTATTATTAAAATGTTTGCAAGCAAATATTCATACTTTTCTCTTTCTAGAAAGATATTTGTAATTTTTTTCTTTGACAGAAAGATAGATTTATTTTATTAATCAAGTGAAATTAAGAGATGGCACACCACCAAAATTAGAGGCTCATTTCTTACATGCAAAATCTTAAAAGCATTAGCAATCTTTGAAAAATAAATTGCCAAAATGATTGTTTTTCACTAAGTCGGAGTAGAAGACCCGTAATCAAATCTGAGGGATGTCAGTCTTAATATTCATATCTTTTGGTGCAGGAAAAATATGTTTTTCTACAAAATAAAGTTATCAACATTTTAATGTTATATTTAAATATGATATTACCAATTTGATTTCTATATCTTATCAATATATATATATATATATATATATATATATATATATATATATATATATATCTTTTGAAGCAATCTTATTGATATACTGTATTTAGATTCAACCAATCAGGCTTTATAATCTTATTTATTGGACTATTGAACAGATTTGATATTATCATCTAATTGGGCTATTGAACAGATCTGATATCATCAGTATCTAAATATTTATGTTACCAAAGAGCTCTAGCTCAAGCGGTATCCGGTGTTAGCTTCGCATGCGGAGGTCTCGAGTTCGAATCCCGCGTGAGGGAGATTTGTGTTGGCCTATTTATAGGCCTAGTTGTAGTCTTCATGGCCATTTGATGTAGCTTAAGGACAATTTATCTATCATTAATAAAATAAAAAAACCCATTTTTTTAAAAAAAAATTCTAAATATTTATGTTCATCCTCATATAACCATCATTATCTTCTTTTTTAAAAAAAAATAAATAACTAACAAACAATATCTAAAGAAGATGATAATCAATAGTTTCAAACGTATGGATAATGCAAATGGCACAAAATTATGAAACTAGAATATAGTTGTACTTTTATACAAATTGAATGGACGATAGTTTTGTTTTTGTTTCTTTCTGAACAGAAAAAAAAAATATAAGATGAGGATGTAATTCACATAAAATTACTTAAACATAAGATGAAGAATACACATAAAATTTAAAAGAGAAATTCTGATCCGGATTACCAAACTAAATCAAGAAAACAAAATTAAAATACAAAGGGAAAGGGAAAGAAGACTAAGAAAGTTCCAATGTCAATGAATCACTAATTTCTCTTGTTAGTAAATACTCCATGATTCCCTAGCAAATCAACATCACCCAAAAGAATTCCTCAAAAATAAATATATTCAATAAACACAAAACCGAGTAGTATATTTTTAGAAAAAACGGACACGGATGCAGTAAAGTTCGACAGATTCAAGAGCTGACCTCATATCATTTTATAAAATACTCCCTCTGTCCCTAAATGAGTGTCCATTTTCAAAAAATCTTTGTCCCTAAGTGTCTTTTTTTAACATAACTTTCTCCCTAAACGTTTTTTTTCGAAATTTTTTTCACCGGTTTCTTTATACGTGCAAAACTAAAGGTTTGGAAAGGAGATTACAAGATTATATATGAAACGTTGTTACCAAATTGTTCAAAAAGTTGAGATTTTCAGTGTCTCTTAAAATGAAATTTGGACACTCATTTAGGGACAGAGGGAGTAATTCATTTGATTAGCTTAATACATTCATCAAATAATCTTGATTACACAACTAAAAAAAAACTGTGTTAGTAGAAATTAGAAAAGTGATTAATTGAATCGCAATTATCGTTCAATTTAAACTAAAACCAAAGAAAGTGACATCCTTTTATATACAAAAGTCCAACAACTAAGTCAATCCCTAACAGAATTCCCATCCCCGCCAAACCATCTACGAACATTCTCACCAACGACGTCGTGTACCAAGTAACGAATAAACTCACAACACCCGTTACTCCGATGACTAATCCTCCTCGGAGACGACGGCGGCGGCACAACCGTAAGGTACGCCCACGCCGCCTGTCCAACCAGCGGATCCTTAATCGGAATCTCCCGCCAACTTTTACTCCGCTCCCACGTCTTCTCCGGCGACGGCGACGGCGCTAGTAAATCCTTCATGCTCTCGTACTTCACCACCGCCATTAACTCAATATCCGAAACTCCGTACCGCCGATCGTCGATTTTGCCGCCGGCTATCAAGAAAACCCGCGGCTTGATTATAAAGAAAAACGGCGATGCTGATTCTGATTTCATTATATTGGTTGAAACATGGATAATGGGAATTGGATTAGGATTAAAACTGGAATAAGAATTGTAATTGAACTGGGATTATGATATGCAGAAACAGAGAGGGGAAGGGATTGTTATTGTAGTAGGATAAGTGGGGCCAAGGTGTAGCTAAAGAATGACAGTTGTCCTCTTAACTAATTTTTTTGAAATGGTTTACGATTAAATTTAATTTGATTTTTTTGTATTTATGAATTTTAGTGTCAACATCAAGTTGACCAAATCTTCATAAAACAAAAAAAAAAAAAAAACAATGAAGAATGAGATTATGTAGGTAGAATATATACTCCCTCCGTCCCATTATTATGGATATAAAATGGAAGTTGCACAAAAATTAAGAAAAATATAAATGTTATGAGTATGAAAAATGAGTGAGAGAGAGAGAGAAAGTGTAAATGTTGTGAGTGTAAAAATAAAGTAATATAGAAAATGAGTGGGATAAATAGTAAAGATTCTTTTCATTATTAGTAATATGCACATTTAAATTTAAATGAGACACCCAAAAGAAAATTGTGTCCATTATAATGGGAGGGAGGGAGTAATAAGTAAGCGAAGTTATGCGGTTAAACCACGGAGCTAATTTGGATTAACCACGGAGCTTATATGAATTATCTACCTAATCATTGGTTGACATTTGCATTCTGGAAGACTAGGACACATAATTATAAATTTTTAGTACTAATTTTGACAAGCGTTTAGCATGTTTTTATTGTTTAGCATTTTTTTATTCCCCTAATGTTGTCAAGAACAACATATTTTACATTTTTTTAAAACTTATACTCCCGTGGTTCCTAAGTATAATGTTAAAACCGGTGGAGAGGAGAATAATAATAATATGTGTCCGTCTTAAGAAATTACAATGGCATAATTTTCTATTTTTATACAAACTTAAAACCTTAATAATCCTTTTAATATTATTCTAAAATAAAAATCTTAATTTAAGTCACATAATATCTCCAAAACAGTATAAGGAATATAATGATAAACATAAAATGGATAGTCAAACATCCATGTCTCTTCAACTCTCTTCAAGATACATTTCATCAAAGACTTTGTAAATACCTAGGCAATTTAATACTTTGTATAGTTTATCTCCTACATTGTTTTCATCTCCTGTACACACTATATATATGTACCCCATGTATCATAATAAACTTAAGTCTTTCATATTATTCTTCTCTACCATGTATGATTGACTTCGTCTAACCCTCCTAATCCTAATAAACAGCTTCTTGAAATATACTCAATTTCCTTATATCATTCAACTTGATTTTGTTCATATCTTCGGTTTGGCTTGATCTTAAACTCGCACATCATTGACTTGGTCCGGCTTGATCTCTATCCATCTTATTTTCCAACTCCACCTACGGGCTCGTTTGGTGCACAGTTTTCAAAACTGAGATTTTTTAAAACTGAGCTTTTTTTTTGGACGCTACTCTTTGGGGCGGCTAAAAATGGGTTAGATTTTTGAAAAGCTCCACTCAGAAACGCTCTATTGATGCGCTCAATTAGCAAAAAGCTGATTCTTTTTCACTGCGTTTTGAACGAGCCGTTCTACCAAAGTTTTTGCCGTCTATCTTCTCATCTTTGAAATTGATTTGTTGTTTAGCGTCGCCATCATGTTATCTTGTGGAACATGAACCATAGAAATTAGGGGAAATGACAATTTAGGGTCCAAAGTTTGGGGGGGGGGGGGTGTGCCAATAGGGGTCTGATGTATCAATTTTATCAATTTAGGGTCCAAAGTTGCAAGAGTTGTGCAAGTTAGGGTTTTTTAACGATTCTGTTAACGGAATCCAGTCAAGTCACAAGTGTTTTGACATGGACTTAACTGGAGTTTGTTTTTATTATTTGCATGAGCATATTGTCATTTCAGATGTAGAAAATTAATAAAAAAAATTGAAATATTAAATTTTACTTTCTTATATTAAATTAACTAATAATTAAGACGTCATTTACCGAAAATATTTTTTCAAGAAATACAATAAAAATATTTTTTTTCATTAGAACCACTATAAAATAAAAAAGTATAATTTTTAAAAAGGAAAAAGTGTAAAAAAACCATATTAAAAAAAACACTTTATTTTTTTAGAAAGAAGAAAGTAAGGATTTGGACAACTCTTTTTTTTTCTTTTTCTGTGGTGGTGGTTAGTATTGTTTCATTATTAATATTAGTGTTCCAATTATTTTATTTTATTTATAAAATTATTTTTTATTTTTATTATTAATTTTCCTTGTTTATAACTTCATTATTTGCGTTTTTTTTAAAAAAAACCACTTTAATTTTTTATTTGCTTATTATTTTATTTATTATTATTTTTGAACTAATTAAAATTATTCAAAAATTTAATTATAAAAGTGAAAGAAAATTTAGGGTCCATTGTATAAGGGGTGTGTGAAATGACAGCCCAGGCGAACATCCAAAACTAACTCCAGTTAAGTTTTTCTGTTACTTAACTGGATTTTCTTTGCAACTTAGTCCAAAAACCCTTAATTGACTAACGTTGTTAACATTGGACCCTAAATTGACAAAATTGATACATCAGACCCCTATTGGCACACCCCCCCCAAACTTTGGACCCTAAATTGTCATTTCCCCTAGAAATTAATGGGTTGGGGGTTAAGTTATGGATTTGAAAGGTCAAAGAGCATCAAATCCACACAATTGGTCTGGCTACTAAACATCATCATCATCATAATTTTAAGAACATTTAATACAAATTGGACCAATAAATAATTACTTTTTTTTATTAAGAATGTCGGGTTTTGTGCTTCAAGACCATATTCATAAATTGAAGATGCTCTAGGCTTAACCCTTTTATAGAATTACACTACTATAAAGGGAAAGGAGTAAATGAGAAAAGAGATGAAAATCGTAAGAAGATTACCTCGCGACAACAAGAATCCAATGGATGGTCTTGACTAAAGGCCTTGATGAACCAAAAACTTTAAGTTTGTGTTATGTTTATGGATAGATTTTGACATAGCTTTCGCATGAGATCTGAGTTTTATGAGAGTGTTTGAATACTTAGGAGTGACTAGGATGATTAGCAGCAACTAGGGTTTTCAAGGTTGAAAGGACCCTATTTTCATGGGTGTTCCATGACTTAATGATTAACCCAATGAAATGTAAATAGGTAGGGAATCAAAGTCTTGATTGTGGAGAGGTTTGTTTAGATATCTAGGATCCGTATTTTGGTCAAATCCCTGTTTGCTAGAGTATTTTTCAAGGAAGAGACTAAAATTGAAAAGGAAACATAATCAAACTCAAACTCTAGAGGAAATGTCTTACACGAGATATCTAGTCCAGATTGATTGTTTTTGCCCCACTCAGCTATTTCGTTATTCAGTTAAGCCCAAAACTAATGGAATTAGTCAGAAACTTAATGAAATGTGATAAAACTAACGAGTTTTCATCCAAACACAAATGTGAGACACAAGAGTAGTGTAATTATGATTGTAAGTTCAAAATGGGGTGTCTACATAGTTACTTGTGTGTCACACTAATCACACAATAGTCTGAACAACTCACCATACAAGCAGCTATTCTAGAAGCCTAGATTTCTTCCACAAAATTTGCTCTAATAATCGTCCATAGACGTCCCACGCCATCCAATACTCTTCTTGTTATAGACTTCCTTGCCCCAACTGGTACTCTGCTTGCCATAGACGTCCTGTACCATCTGAATGACCACTTATAGACGCACAACCAACCCCTATGCGGCCATGAAAATAATCATCGTCCCAAACATCTTATAGTGATCAATTGCATATATAACCCCCGTATCCGTCTTCAACCTATCTTTAGTGCCTTCTTAGTGCTCACCTTGATCATGGTAGTGTCGTTCTCCTCCTCTAATCTTCAAGCCCCGTTGAAGCTATATATAGATTCAACTTATTAAGGTTCACAACCTTGGTCAACATGTCAACCGGGGTGTTCGATCCTTGAATCTTCTCTAGCCTTAAGATCTTCCTTTCCAAGAGATGTCTATGTAGTGAAACCTCATGTCAATGTGCTTCGTTCTAGAATGAAACGTCGGATTCCTCGCTAGATGTATTGCACTCTGACTGTCACTGTACAGAGCATTACCACTTCGCGACTTCCCAAGTTCACCCAAGAAGTTCGTAACCATACCATCTCTTTACTTTGCTCTGTCACTGCCACATACTCTGCTTCTGCAGTAGACTGAGTCACGATCTTCTGCAATTTAGAAGCCCAGGAGATAGCCGTACCACCCAATAATCCATACCCAATGTGAACACATAACCTATAGTACTTCTCCTCTTATCAAGATCACTTGATGCCAAATCCGCATCAATAAAACCCGCTAACACAACATCCTTGCTTGAGAAACATAGAGCCTTACCGGCACTACCCTTTACATAGCGAAGGATCCATTTAACCGCTTCCCAATGTTGCTTCCCTGGATTGCCCATGTACCCCAACAATCCTCCCCTCAAACCAAGGACCACACCGTTATGTCCCGCATTGTTTCCTCTGGGGGTTTGGACCCTAAGCCCCCTGGTTTAGATCATAAACCCATAAGAACCCAAGACCAAATCAAAATTCCAATTAACCCCACATGCTTGAAAGAACAGCTCCAACCTAAGCCCAGCCCATAACCGGTCCGGTACCCACAGCCCAGTCCGACTCCGCCCCGACCCGCTGCCCACCCCTCCCATTTTGAATGCTAAAAATGTAAAATGCCACTAGCAGGAGTCGAACCTGGGGCAATTCTATGTAATCTTCTCCCTAAACCACTAAACTAACCAACTTTTTGTTATTAGCTTTGAATGTATAATATTACTACTAGCCAGCCAATCTAAATTGAAAAATACAAACAGATTCTCTACTGATTAATAAAATTCTTGATTATTCTCTAAGACACTAACTTTTTGTATACAAAATAAATAGAAAATCCAAAAATATTATTTAAAAAATATAAAGTATCTAAATATTTATTAGAAAAATAAATAGAAAATCAAAATAAATTAAACTATAATAATTAGATAAATTAAAACAATTTTTAAAAGATATCACTAAATATTTTATTGAAAAAAATATGATAGACCTAAAAACTAAATTGAACTATAAGTGTATTTTTTTTCACAATTTCTCTTTCTTTTTTTTTTTTTTTTTTTTTTTTTTTTTTGCAAAAAAACTTTAAAAAGTCTCATATTTACCCTGATGTCTCTTGAGAATTTATAAGACTTTGATACAAATTATAAAACCTAAAAAAAATGCACTTATGAGACCTTTAAGGAACTCATGAGTCTGATACGAGACCTTTGTAAATGGCTCTCATGAGTGTGATATGAGACAATTTACATGTCTCATGATAATTTATAAGACCTAAAAAATGCACTTATGAGACCTTTAAGAGACTCATGAGTCTGATATGAGACTTTTGTAGATAGACTCATGAGTCTGATATGAGACCTTTTTATATAAACTCATGAGTCTGATATGAGACAATTTACATGTCTCATAAAAATTTACAAGAATTTGATACAAATTATAAGACTTAAAAAATGCACTTATGAGACCTTTTAAAGACTCATGAGTCTGCTATGAGACCTTGTAAATAGACCCTCATAAGTCTGATATGAGACTTATTTACATGTCTTATAAGAATTTACAAGACTTTGATACCAATTAAAAGACTTAAAAAATGCACTTATGAGACCTTTGAGAGACTCATGAGTCCGCTATGAGACCTTGTAAATAGACCCTCGTAAGTCTGATATGAGACTTATTTACATGTCTCATAAGAATTTACAAGACTTTGATACAATTTAAAAGACCTAAAAAATACACTTATGAGACCTTTGAGCGACTCATGTGTCTGCTATGAGACCTTGTAAATAGACCCTCATAAGTCTTATATGAGACTTATTTACATGTCTCATAAGAATTTACAAGACTTTGATACAAATTAAAAGACCTAAAAAAATGCACTTATGAGACATTTGAGAGACTCATGAGTCTGCTATGAGACCTTGTAAATAGACCCTCATAAATCTGATATGAGACCTTGTAAAATTACTATTATATCTAAAATATAAGAGTTTTTTTCCTTGATTTTTTTTCCATATTTTTCGAAGTTTCATAAAAATAAAAATCACAAGAAAATCTCATATATTATTACCGTTCTGCTCTCATTCTCATGGTATAAGACTAGATTTACTCTTATACCTAAGTTATAAGAGTTATTTTTTCTTAATTTTCACATATCTTAGAAAATAAAAATCATAAATAAAAATTCTTACATGTTATTACCCGTTCCACTCTTATATTAGGTGTAAGACTAGTTGAAGTATAGGAATTTTATTTTTCATAACTGTTCACATTTAAAAAAATTATAAAAACAATCCCATATTTTATTAAGTAGTCTACATATTTAGGTATAAGACAAAAATTACTCTTATAAAAAGTCTTACATGTTATTAACATATTTTCATGTTTTCTTAAAAAAATCATTAAAATGCCTTATATTTTATTAACTAATATGCTCGTATACTTAGGTATAAAGGTATAAGAATAAAAATTTAATAATAATAAAATAAGTTTATCAAATACAAGATTATATAATTACAATTTAATTTATTTGTAAGTCTTTCATATTTATAAATAAAAGATTGCGATTTGTTATATTTTTTAAAACATGTTATTTAATTTTTTTTTTAAACAAAATTTGAGTTTTGTGAATATTTTAGAATTGCATTAATTGATTGTTTTATCTTAAATACTGTCATTGATTTCGTTCAAAAAGATACTAATATTAGATATTGCAAATTATGAACACATGGTTCAATGGCTTAGTGGTGTGGGTGTTAGTTATTAGACATTAGGTCTAGGGTGAGCAAAATTTTTTTGGAACCGGACCGGACCAAAAGAACCGGACCAAACCAGTAAAAATCGGACCAGACCAGTACATATGGTTTGGTTCCGGTTCCAAAATATTATAGAACCAGTATATTGGTTCGGTTCTGGTTCTTGCTGAATTTAATCTGGTTAGAACCGGACCGGACCAGTTGAGCACATATACTACATATTTATTTTATATGTATTATCTTATAGTAAATAAAATTATATACTTTCGTATTATTATTTTTTTAATGGCCTATTTAAATTGTTTTTAAAAAAGACCCATGTAACTATTTGTAAGATGAGCAATATATATGTTTCTTTTTGTTTGTTAATCAATAGTTGTAATATTTAATACTATAGTGATTATATTTTGTGAATTGAGACCTTTGGCCGTATAATTTGACGGTACTTCAGTTTTTGGGGGGTTTTATCTAGATTTATAATTAATATTAAGATTATATTTGTGTTTGATCTTATCAATGTTGTGAGTTAAGAATGTTTGAAAAGAAATAAACTTTAAATGATTAATAAATTGTAGAACCGGACCAGACCAGACCAGTAGAACCAGAACCAGTGTGTTGGTTCTCACAAGTATTGGTTTGGTTCCGGTTCCAAATTTTTAGAGAACCAGAGTATTGGTTCCGGTTCTGGTTCTGTGATATTTTGTCAAAAAACGGACTAGACCGGACCATGATCACCCCTAATTAGGTCTAAGGTTCAAAACTTGGGAGCTCCTTTTTTTGTTTTAATTATACAGGTGGGCGGGCTGTGGAGTCGGGCTTGGGTGGGTTGGCTGTGGAGTCGGGCTTGTCAGTGGGTGGGTCGGAGGGTGGGCTTTTGGGTTTTTATGGCATTTTGATCTGGGCATTTGGTTGTAGGTGGAATTATATATCTCAGCTGGGCTTTTATGGAGAAAAGATCTCAGGGATGGGGCCTAATGGAATTATGTCTTTCCTCTGGCCCATATCCACGAAAGCTTGTATCAAAGCGCCTGCAAAACATCATCTCCCTCGATTGAAAACTCCATTCACAATGTCGCACAAGGAGAACCCCATCCTATAAAGCATACACACGGTTCACCCAGTCGGGCCCATCCAAACCATGGCCCTGATACCATTTGTGTGGATCGCGACCACCACCACCACTTTCCACATTACTATGGATCGCGACCACCACCACCACTTTCCACATTACTATGATATTGTCTGCTTTTGGTCTAGTGCGCACGGATTTGTTTTTTGGTCAGCTGCCCAAAAGGCCTTATGCTAATGAAGTGGGTGGATGCTCTTATATACTTTACAATTGTTTGCTCAATTACCGATGTGGGATTTTGGGTTGCACCCCAACACAAAACATATTCGCCCTTTGTTATTGATGAAATAAAACAACCAAGAGCTTTAATATTTTTTTTTAAAAAAAAATTTAATCATTTTCTAATCCAAGCCACTTTTTCTTCAATTATGCGAGAGAGACTAGATTCTACGTACTCTCTCTCTGTGCCGAATGATAGTCCCTTTATTTTCATGGTTATTAAGGAACTTTGAGTAATAAGGTTTTTTTAATTATTCTAATGAAATTTTTGAAATTATTCTTGGTACACCATCATAAATACTATTAATACCAATTTATAGATTTACTTTAGCATAATTATAAGTAGCCTTGATAATTGATCAAAGTTTCTTCAAAGTAACTACGAAAAAAGGACTACGTTTCTAAGACGGAGGGAGTATTTTACAAAATGTATGCTGCATGTCGAAAATTGATTACCAGTGATAAATATAACACGAAAGTTGATACTCCCTCAGTCCCTCTGTCCCAAATGATAGTCCTCCTATTTTCATGGGTTTTACGAAGAACTTTGAGTAATAATTAAAACAACTTTTAATTATTCTAATGAATTTTTTGAAATTGTTCTTGATACACCATTATAAATACTATAAATATCAATTTTTAGATTCACATTAACATAATTATAAGTAGCATTTATAACTGCTCAAAGTTCCCTCGTAATAACAACGAAAAAAAGTGGACTATCTTTCTGGGTCGGAGGGAGTATTAAGTTACTGGATCATACTCATAAAACACGAAGCTGATCTCATTACAACCACCATGAAAAGCATGCGTCATTGAAAAGTCTTTTAATTTTCTTCTATTATACTCGTTGAGTAATCAACGTTACTAACTAGATGTTTTTAAATTCCTATTATTCATCCATAGGTATGAGTCTGTGTGAATAGAACCAGTAGCGGACTTACATGTACATATGGGTGCAACTGCACCCAACCTAATCAAATAAATATTCGAGGAAAGAGCCCCTAACAATATCATCTTTTTCATAAATATATATTGCCATTTACCCCAGAAAAGTTGAGAGTCCAATCTTGGGGAGTAGCCATGGTACAAACCCATCATTATCAAGCAGGCTAGATTTATCATCTGTAATCACACTTGACAACATTTTCAGGACAGCAGATATCACACATAATAAGGAGCTCGATGTTACATTCTCCACATCTGACCTGGTTTTATTTCCTTTCTGGAAAGCGAACAACTTGGATATATAGGGATCATTTTCCAACGCTACGTACCCATTTTAGAGCTAAATCAACCATAGGCCCAACACCATGTCTCCATATCTTCTCAAGTTTGACTGTTTTTATGCAAATGGATATTAAATTTTGGGAGTCAAAGCCTTCAGAACAAGGTATGCTTTCTTGGTAACCCAAGCAAATTCACAGAGAACATTGTTTTCAATTAATTTATCAAATAAAGGTATATTCAACCATTTGCAGAGAGCAGGAAACATGTCGACAGACAATACCCGTAAGTTTATGCAGACTTTCCAAAAGCGGATTTGTTCAACCAACAATGCTGATGCGAATTTACATTTCTCCTTTGACGAACTCATCCACTGATCTAGAGAGAATGCGTAGTGACACAAATGCCATGCCATCTTGTGGAAAATCCCATTTTCTAAAAATTCCTTGCACTTTTTCTTCTCAGATTGAGCCAGCACCTATTGGAAATGATAAGAACAAAGATTCCGACATGTAAAACTAACTGACGCTTTTGGAAAGTTAGAATTTAGCAAATGAAGTGTTTAATAGTCAAGGAAATGCTCACTTTAATAAGGGTAACAGAGTTTGTCTTAGACGGATTTACTTCGATTTGATCTTTCATAGTAAATCTGTTGACAATATTGTGAACAAGCCTTTCGCACCTCCTGATTGCATCTGCACATGTTGGGGAATGTCTTGCTAGTTCAATCAATCGCAGCATAGTATGCACTGGATGACTTTGGCTCAAGCTAAAACCACGGAATTGTTGTTATCATCAAGAGACATCCTACGAGTCAACAGCGGGGCTTACAATGCAATTCATCAACCTAAATACTACTATGGTTAGGAAAAGGTGATACGAGCATTAGTATTCCAAAAATACCATCTTGCCTTAAGACTCTTGATCAAAAGCAAATTTGGGTATTCATTTGGGACATTATTGTATGCCACATTTGCTACTTGAAGAAAAAAGAGGAGTTCAAATTAAGAATCGTTCACTATAACTCAAATGTCTTCAAGAGGAAAGGCACTTAAGACTCACCTGAGTGATAACGCAAGTTCAGGTTCTGGACGTAACAGCATCCCAATCTATCAAGTTTTCAGGTGTATGGGTACACCCAATCTCATTTTGATATATGTTGTCCATTGCCTTGTCAAGTACAGATGCATGAAGATGTAATGCAATTGACCTTTGTGCAGGAACCTAAAATTCAAAGTGTCAAAGCACAAGATAATGTATGTTAAACATAATTCTAATGCCCAACTTCAAGTCACATCCATAACAAATGGGGAGAAAATACAACTGTGAAAGACTATAAAAAGACTAAAGCAGTATATAAATATAATTATAATTTTTTATACCAATAACATTAAGTATTTTACGATGATAACTAATTGCTCATATTTTTTGTTCAAAGTTCAGTAAAATTGACTAAATCAAAATGATAATTTCATTCTAGAGAAATGGAGTCCTCCAAATAAATTTGAAAAGGGAGGAGAATGATAGTGCTTAATTTGCATCATAACTATCATGGGAAAGAACAAAAAGCAAATCCCTTTTTGATTTTCTAAACATCTGAAACTATCCACCTATTGCGATTTCTAGAGGCTTTCTCAAGCTTTTTCACTACACTTAAAGTGAGGAATTCCCTTCAAAAGCTTCTTTCCTACTTCACTTGCTTCTTCTGACAAATCATCCTGAAAGGAATAACCCGAGGGCGGTTATGGGTCTTGCTCGGCTTAACTTAAATAGGCCATCATAGGCCCGCTACAAGGAAAAAAGGCCCAGCCTGTCTCAGCAATGACTATCGAGTTGAGCTTAAGGAATTCTGTTCTATCTCGATATAAACGAGCTGGACGTCAGAGACTTCATCAAAGCCCTTTCAACCTAACAGTAAAAGCAAAGTTAAAATGAGTTCAAGTTAAAACGAGTTCAGCTGGATCCACCTTAGCTCGGTCCACCGAGCTGGGCTAAATAGCATCATGACATCATTGCATGCAGCATTCTTGAACCTTCCGTAACTGAAGGAAGCCCAGCCCACTAGAGAATCTAGGCTCACATGACTCCTTTAACCTAATGTGAATAAGGATGAGACAGTGACATCATAAGAGATAAAGGTGACCTCACCTTATCTAGAAGGTGGAGAGCAAGCCAACCTTCCTCTACACATAGGGATCACAAACCATGAATTCAGGTTGAATCTCTTTCCCTTAGCTTTTTCCATTGTCAAGTTTTCTCTCTCAAGAACATCTAACTTATTCTCACGCCGGAGGGCCTTCGCCGGTGAAGCCCCGGCCAAGTTCACGTTTGTTCGTCTTTTTCAGGTCTAGCAAGGCGTTCCAGATATCCAACCATGGATCTGGCATTATTGATCCCATTTTTGGCTCGATCAATTGGTTCCATTGCCGGGAATGATTCCTTGCTAACCTGACGATATCCCCAGCAACAAAGAAACAGCGGGGAACGATGAACTTTCTTCTTCTTTTCTGGAGACCTCTCCGTCCCTACGGTCCAACTTCAGCAGCAAAATTACCAGAGAGACATCAGATCTGGACTCTTTTTGCAAGGAGACGAAGCCATCCCCTCCAAAATTATCGTCTTCTTCCTTTAATTGCACCGCCAAGCTCCGCCACAGGTGTATCACCGACGCCGACAAGATTCCGGCCAGATCTACTTGCCCATCACCGAATAAACAAGATCCCCTCTCCAAAACGAGTCAATCGACGTGAAAAATGCTATTATCTGCCCAAAAACACGACACTCGTCACCTCCGGCAACCTTTCTCGTCGCCGGCGACACTCCGGCGAAATTAACGGGCACCGCCGACAGTAGCGCATGGACCAGACGAAATCAACAGTGTAAAAATTGCCATTATCGGAGCTCCTACGTGCCGCTTACAGTCCTGACAATATTTATGTTGTCCGTCGCTGGCTGACCACCACAAACGGCGGTTCCGTCGTTGGCCCCGGCAATAATGAAATAGTGGAAAACGATAATAGGCGAACGGCAGACGGCCTCTATCCTTCAACGGAAATACAGATCTGACGCAGATCCCACACGGTTTCATGGACATTGGAGGAAAATCATATCATCGAACAAAAGTTGTGGATGGGATAATACCCACTGAAATTGTTCGCAATAACAATTTATAAACAAATTCTTGATTGGGCCGAGCGGATCCTCCATTACCAGTTGTTAATTTAACATGATTATCGTGTTTATTGTCGAGGAACCACTGGCGAGCATATGGACTCAATCGCCAAGCACGAAACTCTGCAGAATGCAAGCCGTAAAATCAGAATTCATGGGTTGCATAGCACGAGCAATCAAAGCCGAGTGTCGGAAATTCCTTAGCCGAGCAAACTTATCGAATTGGGCGAGCAATCTAGGCGGCGCACAGTCAGATAGCAAGGATATTTTCAAGCACTCCTAACCCGTCGGGATGAGCCTAGAAGGATCTTCGTGGCAACGAGTTGCAAGCATAAGGATTTAACTCACTTAAAAAACCACGAGCTCGTCAAAGAGAAACCTAGCAGTTGACAGTTGCCACCGGTCACAAACCAGTCCGCAAACACATCAGATCAGTGGGGGCGTCGAGCATGCACGGAACTCAAAACCCAAGATCCTAGGAGCGCACTTGAGCTCATGAATAAACTCAATGAAAACAGTAACAAGTCCTCGACAAGGGGGCCTGCCAAGCACTAAAGAGGGAAGATTTTAACACTTTAAATATTTCTCCACCAGTACACATGCATTTACATTGATTGAACTATTCCATGCTGAATTCTCGATTTTGAACATATCTCTCACTCAAGCTGGCAGGCATGATGCTGGACTCCAACCCCTAGTGATCTTTCAGAAGATAAAAATTGGGTGGAGACCCTTGGAAAATGATGGCCTTATGAATAAAGAGGAAAGGTTATCAATCAAACACCATAACCGCCTAATTGAAGCTAAATTTGTTGGCAAAAAAGTTAATGGCTTCAAAGCTCATCAGGTGCTTTATTTCCAATTATACCTCTGTTAACATATGAATAGAATTCAGAATGACTGGATATATACATACATACACGCATGTATTACTAGCATATTTCATCCAATCTTTATCAAATTGCTAGCTATCTACATATATCACCATGCTTGTGGAGCACCCTTGGTTTCATTATTTACATGGCATGAGTATGTAGCTGGTATGTGTATGTTATATGCTATAATTCACGCAATCACTATTAGTATTTATAAATATTACAAAACTTGCATGGTTTGAATCAGTGAGCCTACCTGTTACCTAAAACTATATGGGACAGAGGGAGTATTACAAACTCTGAGTTTTACTTGCAATGATAGTCATGAACCACTTGCTCCGTGTTCAATGAAAATAACCCATACTGAAATAGAGATTTTTCATGTTCATAACCCCATGAACGGATGTACGGATATAAACTTCACATGGGCAAGTATGAATTAAAAGTTAAATGATTGTTTTCGTCAAGTATTAACATGATTAGTGGGTTCCATGCTACTGAGTATATAAGACTGCTGTCATTCATGCAATTATCATTGCTAAATTAAGAATCTGGTACAAGTGCATAAATAGTGCATAGTCAATTTTTGGATTTATAAATACTGTAAATACTACATAATTGCTCTTGCTTTCTTTAAGTGTCAACACAGATAACAAAGAAACAAGTCGGGCTCCCTCTGAACACACAGGTGACATGCATGATTAATGAGTCGAGCAGATATTACAAGCAAGTCAACATGCAGGCTCAAGATAGCAAGCAACAATGATTGACGAGAACAAGAAAATAACAGAACAAGGCTGAACCTCTGAACACACAGGTGACATGCATGCTTTAGATCGCCAGCCATCAGGTGTGAGCTACGAACATCTAGGCGCGGCCCGCAAAAATGAAAAATCAGAACTTGGGTGTACCATCCATTTAGCGACCTAAAAAGACAGTCATAGCAGCATACAGCTTGCAGCATAAATCCTTTCCCGGGCAAGAGGAACATGTCAAGTAATGAAACAACGGCCGAACACAATTGCTACACCAAGCAACATAGTTATTTGTTCAAACAAGTGGACTAACTAATCCCCACAACGCCTTCAAGTGTTAATGTGCAATTAGTAAAACAAAAGAAGAGCTAAGTAGCCCGCTTCAACAAAGACAGGCAATCTGCAGGCTCCAACCCCCGCTTCCCGCTCAAAAGGGGTTGCACACCTGAACAACATCACCTATTTACTAACAAGCAGTCCTCTACCTCCGAGCACAATGCACTAGCAGTAACGAGCCTGGGGAAAACACGACAAGGACCCCTAATGAGAATTTCAAAGCACTGAACTAGAAAAAGAAAGGCGACCTAAAGTTCTTCATGAAGAGTAAGCCGCTCGCAACAAACAAAGCTCTCATTAACAACGAGAAAGCAGCAGGTCTTCTGTTAGAGCTAATAACCCAATTCAACTCGATCACACATCAGGTGGAAATACAGCTCGGGAAAACAGTCAATGCCTTTACACGTGCTAGAGCAAATATGAAAGTTTCCACAGCAAGCACTAACCTGGTGGTTTTTGCCCACGTATTTCGCTCGCGTATGGACAATGATAAAACGCCCGATTGAAACCTTGACCATCTCGTCATCAGGTGCACTCGTTCAAACTCTCTGTTAACATTTGAATTCCTTTTTCACAACCTGGTACGTTGTTATCACATATCTAGCAAGTTAAATCATCTGTATAGCACGCTTATTGCTATTAGATGGTTCAAAATAAGAACAACTCGTTAACACAGGCCATATATTGACGAAGATTTTTATAATATGAATGGGGAACGCAAGTATTTCCATACTTATTATATCCCAGAACTAGTTATTTTTTATCCATACTATTGGACATACAGGAGCATCACAAAAGAGACTTAATTCACTACTGAATTCTCATAATTAACTTGTGCACGCATATTATTACCTTAAGACATGCAGCCTATTATACTTGCATCTTTTACAACAAGAAAAGATAACATATTGCCCCTTCAGTTCTAATTGTATTCTTAACATGATATTTTTGTCTTTGTTGAGAAACAAGGATTTGATGAACATCTTGACTATCAGCGAGCAGTATCATACGACTCACCAGATCAGTCCAGCCAACGAACATGACAAGCTCCTCCACTCAGATAGCAAGCAACAATGGGGAGCAATAAAATCATACACGGTTTCTTCCCGACCGGATTCACAAGGACAACGAGCAGGGGAATGACCCGCTGGTCACAATCTGGTGCAGAAAAACTATTTCAGACAAGAGAACAGTTGCATGTACATAGCCCAAAAGGAGCATCGAGAAGAAATGGCAAATTTATGGGAAATCAGTTCATAGGTAGCTGAAGAAGGAGCTCTGTATCGGGGGGCCACCCTTCGGTACAATTCTATATATCGATTAACTATGCAGTCAACCAGCTCGGTAAATCAGACCGAATCAAGAGCAAGTCGCCTCAAGCGGTTCTCATGAAAATCAGGCACTCCATAGCACTATCACGGTTGATGAAAGCATCCAAGAACCTCGTCTTGAACGAGCCAAAGCTTTGGGACAGACCCAAGCACTCCATTCCTCGTCTTGAACGAGCATAAAAGCCTCATCTTGAACGAGCACTCCAGTCCTCGTCTTGAACGAGCCAAATCCTTGGGACAGACCCAAGCACTCCATTCCTCGTCTTGAATGAGCATAAAATCCTTGTCTTGAACAAGCACTCCAGTCCTCGTCTTGAACGAGCCAAAGCCTTGGGACAGACCCAAGCACTCAATTCCTCGTCTTGAATGAGCCAAAGCCTTGGGACAGACCCAAGCACTCCATTCCTTTCTTAAACGAGCATAAAAGCCTTGTCTTGAACAAGCACTCCAGTCCTCGTCTTGAACGAGCCAAAGCCTTGGGACAGACCCAAGCACCCCATTCCTCATCTTGAACGAGCATAAAAGACTTGTCTTGAACAAGCACTCAAGTCCCCGTCTTTAACGAGCATAAAAGCCTTGGGACAGACCCAAGTACCAATCCTCGCCTTGAACGAGCATGAAAGCCTTGGGACAGACCCTTGAACGAGCATGAAAGCCTTGGGACAGACCCAAGCACCAATCCTCGTCTTGAACGAGCATGAAAGCCTTGGGACAGACCCAAGCACTCAATTCCTCGTCTTGAACGAGCATGAAAGCCTTGGGACAGACCCAAGCACCAATCCTCGTCTTGAACGAGCATGAAAGCCTTGGGACAGACCTAAGCACTCTAGTCCTCGTCTCAAATGAGCACAAGCCTTGGGACAGACCTAAGCACTTTAGACCTCATCTTGAACAAGCACCCCTCGTCCTCGTCTTGAACGAACTAGGCATTGTCTTGAACAAAGCACCCCCCGCCCTCGTCTTGCACAAGCTAAGCCTTATTTTGAATAAAAGACTCGCTCTATACAAGCACTAAAAGCCTTGCGCAAAAATGAGCATGGAATAACGACTCGTACGAGGAGACGAGCAATTTAAAGATATACACTTGACTGAAGTGAACAAGCAAAAACTTAGAAACAGGATTCTACGTCGTCCTGAACGATGAATAAGAAAGAGAGTGCCTTGAGCGAGCTCAAACTCACCCTAGCATCAACATTATCGTGGTTACAAATACTCAGGGGCCAGATTTCAACATTATTACTCATACTTGAAATGATGGTGGTGAACGCAATTTATAACGACACGAACTGTTCAGCTCACTAAGGATGTCTACAATTCCTAGTTGATGTCGCTATGACTTCGTGATCATATTAGCTCGTTGATAAAACAGAAAGATGCTCAACACGAGAACAACTCAAAGGAAATCATGCTCGGCGTTAACTAAGAACATCTGTTATACAACCTAGACAAGGTTACAATCAGAAAAGGCCAACTCGACTACCTACCGCACGATCATATTTTTTGACATAAGTCGAAAAAGACTAGCAAATAAAACGTATAAACTTTCTTCCTCTTACTTCATGCGAGCAAGAAAGTTGGGGGCCACTGAAAGGAATAACCCGAGGGCGGTTATGGGTCTTGCTCGGCTTAACTTAAATAGGCCATCATAGGCCCGCTACAAGGAAAAAAGGCCCAGCCTGTCTCAGCAATGACTATCGAGTTGAGCTTAAGGAATTCTGTTCTATCTCGATATAAACGAGCTGGACGTCAGAGACTTCATCAAAGCCCTTTCAACCTAACAGTAAAAGCAAAGTTAAAATGAGTTCAAGTTAAAACGAGTTCAGCTGGATCCACCTTAGCTCGGTCCACCGAGCTGGGCTAAATAGCATCATGACATCATTGCATGCAGCATTCTTGAACCTTCCGTAACTGAAGGAAGCCCAGCCCACTAGAGAATCTAGGCTCACATGACTCCTTTAACCTAATGTGAATAAGGATGAGCCAGTGACATCATAAGAGATAAAGGTGACCTCACCTTATCTAGAAGGTGGAGAGCAAGCCAACCTTCCTCTACACATAGGGATCACAAACCATGAATTCCGGTTGAATCTCTTTCCCCTAGCTTTTTCCATTGTCAAGTTTTCTCTCTCAAGAACATCTAACTTATTCTCACGCCGGAGGGCCTTCGCCGGTGAAGCCCTGGCCAAGTTCACGTTTGTTCGTCTTTTTCAGGTCTAGCAAGGCGTTCCAGATATCCAACCATGGATCTGGCATTATTGATCCCATTTTTGGCTCGATCACATCCGGTCTGTCAGAAGTAGCTGCCTTCTTATATCAAACCAACTTCACCATCATGACCTGCAAATCACATTCCAAGAAATGAATATGTAGACATTGTGCCTCGGTCAACTGTAATGGAAAAGTTAAACGGATAGATTGCATACCTCATGTAGATGTTTACGACAACAGTCACGAAGCAAAAATTTGACCAGCTTGTTACGCAATGGTAATTCATCAATGGTGCCATCTCCAAAAATGAACAATGAGAGATGGTGCAGTGCCAATGTGAATGCCATTGACTGGCGAGTTGCAGCTCTGTCAAGAGCACCAGTAACCCATGATTTTACAAATGCATCCAGAATCTTCTCATCACTCTGCAAAGAAACACATGTTTTTAAATTCCTATTATTCATCCATAGGTATAAGTCTGTTACATGTACATATGGGTGCAACTGCACCCAACCTAATCAAATAGATTGCTAGTTTAGTGGATAAAGTGCTAAGCTTTTAACCTGGCAATTACCCAGTGGCTGTTACTTCAACTCTCTAAATTGAGTGTGCGGAGAACAAATCAGTTCATTAACAAATAAACAGAAGTTTACAGGCCTATATATATATATATATATATATATATATAAATGAGAATTAAACTAAGAAGTAATGAACTCACTCAATAGGCACAGGCTAATCAATGCAGGTTTATGCTGAAAGTTAATTTTTTAAAAGGAAAATTATACATTAACAGAATTAATCTATGGAATCACTTACATTACACATTGAGGTGTAGTATGTTCATTGTACAACATTTTGATTTGTGCTTCAAAGTACAGACTGTAATTACCAGTGTTTGATGTTCGACGAAAATCATTTTCAACAACATTTCCATCAAGCTAAGGAAAACCTTAATTCCCTTGCAGCCTTAACATTTTTGCTCCAAACATCCCATATATCGCCATCATTTGGTTTTCTTGTTCATCTAACAACCCAACAGTTTCAACAACTCCAGATTCAATCTCAGAAAGATAGTCTCATTGTACTTTTTACATATATTATAATATTAAGGATGTGATTCATTTGCTTTTACATGAGTGAACTGGCACTATTATTGTTTCTTATTTAGAAATAGGACTATCTTTTTTTTGGACAAACCAAAATGAAAAATAAGACCATCGCTTTGAATGGAGGGAGTATGAAACAGAAAGGAAAAAAAACGCGGATTATATATGATGCAATTGGCTAACAGAAATATCTACAAGATAACACGTATAGTCAAGACAAAACATTTGCAAGACAAAAAATAAATTGTCATGATTTAGCCACTATTTTCAAGTAATTGAACAGAACTGAAAATGAGATTACAGAAGAAGATTTCAGTTGAAGAAATAGAGAGATTTGAGAGAGAAATTTGGGGAGAAAAGTGTGTTTATTCTCATTCATAATCCTCACTCTACAACTCTCCACTTCATATATTAATTCAACCAATTCTCAAAACGAAACACTTTTAAGTAACGGAAAGAAAAGAAACTAAACGATACCGCTCGACTTATTTGAACTCAAACACAACAACTATAACAAACACAACCGGTAACCCCCAAATTGGCCCTCACCCCAGCCTGACTCATAACATAAACTTAATAATTAAGACGTGCGGATATTAGTGCGCACATCAAGCATAAATCGAAACAAAGTGGTCTCACCATTTGCACTCTAATTGTATTTTAGATACTGGCTGATTCAAAGTCCTATCCAGTTGCTGAGCATCAACCAACTTAATGCAAATAGGGGTCAAAGTGGAAAAGTATTCCTACAAACTACATGTATCTTACAGTTTGGTTGAGGGAGGGTGAGCTGTGCCCCTAAGCTTTCGGAAGTCTTTTTGTCAAATATACACACTACTACCATGTTTATGCGATATTCTTCATAATTACTACTTCAAATAAATAGGGAGGTGAAGTTATGAGAAGAATAAATCCCTACCCGCCACCCCACACACACACCGCAAAAGAAATCAATAAAGAACCTTACCATCTTGTAAGTGAACCTGCTGCTCCGCTGTTTGCAATCGCAACTTCAATTCACTATTTTCAACTGGCAGACCATTCGTATGTAACAGATGCGATCCAAATACAATTGCGAAAATGGAAAATGGAATCAAACTCTATTGATTGAACTTCAACTACAATGAAAATAGAGAAATAAGCTAGATAATCAACTACTAGCTAAACTATGAAGGAAATACTAGCTAAACTCAGCTATGGCTAAACTAAGGAGAAAGAGAAATAGCAATATCATCCACACTCTGATTCACGCCTCTTGTGCCTCTTTTATAGGGAAGCCCATGTGCAAGTTGTTGGAGATAACCGCCTCACGTGTCCACGTGGCCATGTGCTCTCAACAACCTCACAAGACTCTCACATGGTCAATTGACGAAATTACCACTAAGACCCTCCGTCTTGACTTTGCCACTACTTGACCATACTAACTACCACATTTAACTCTAGCTCAATCAACACTTCTAATACTTCTTCCACTGACCGCGTATCCCTTCCCTTTTCTGTTGACCGCACTCTTCTACCTTGACCGCACCATACACCTTCTACCTACCGCATTATTATACTCCTTCCTCCTACCACAGTTCCCCCCTTCCTCCTACCGCACACCCTACCGCACAAGGTTACCGCACAAGGCTCCCTCCATTACAATCCACTCCCCTTAAATTTACCTTGTCCTCAAGGTAAGAAGTTAGGAAATTGAGCATCAATTATAGCCGCGTCCTCCCATGTTGAATCTTCCTCAGGTGCATTGGACCACTGAATTAACAGTTGTGGAACAGCTTTATTGCCCCGCTTGATCATTCTCCTATCTTTCAATAGCAAGGGTTGTACCAACAACTTGCCTTCAGTATTAGCCTTTGGTAATGAGGTAGAAACTGAAGCCTTGTGACCCACTTTTTTCTTCAGTAGAGAAACATGAAAAACAGGATGGATTTGAGACCCTTGAGGAAGATCCAACTTATAAGCAGCCTTTCCCATTTTTTCAAGGATCTTGTAGGGGCCAAAATATTTAGCAGCCAACTTTTGATTTCCCCTTAACACCACTGAACTTTGCCTATATGGCTGCAACTTTAAGAAAACCATGTCTCCCACATTAAACTCCCTCTCTGTTCTATTTCTATCAGCGTACACCTTGTACCTGTTTTGAGCTTTAGCCAAGCTCTCCTTCAGAATGCCATTCAAGGTTTCTCGTTCCTTAAGAAACTTTCCCACTGCCTCAACTGTTGGTTCTTTATCAGTTGGAAGAATCATATGCCGTGGAGAGCAACCATATAAAGCTTGATAAGGGCTCATTCCTATAGAGGAGTGAATGGTTGTATTATACCACCACTCAGCTAGAGGTAACCATTTGAGCCATTCTCTTGGTCTCTGCCCAGTCATAGCCCTTAAGTAGGCTTCCAAACATCTATTAACCCTTTCAGTTTGTCCGTCACTCTGAGGGTGATAAGCAGTACTATGGTGGAGTTGTGTGCCAGTGAGATGAAAAAGCTCATGCCAAAATTGACTAAGGAATAGTCTGTCTCTATCACTGACAATAGATTTTGGGAGACCATGCAACTTGTAAATATGCTCCAAGAAAGATTCAGCTAACTGTAAAGCATTGAATGGATGAGCAAGAGCCACAAAATGACTATATTTTGTCAATCTATCAACCACTACCCATATCACCTCCTTACCACCAGATTTAGGCAACCCTTCTACGAAGTCCATTGAGATATCTTCCCATACCTGACTTGGAATAGATAAGGGTTATAACAAGCCGGGGTAATGCAAATTCTCCGTTTTGTTTCTTTGGCAATTGTCACACTCCTTCACCCAAGTTTTCACCTCTTCTCTAACACCAGGCCAATGGAAGTAGGCTTGTACTCTACCACAAGTTGCATCTCTACCTGAGTGTCCTCCATAAGTACCTTCATGTAACTCCTTGATGATTCTTTCTCTCAGCCCTTCTGATTACCCACATAGATCTTTCCATTCCACTTCAATAATCCCTTAGAAAAACTCCATCCTTGATTATTTGGAGCAGCCACGGTAGCTTGAGCTACATAGTCTACCACATCAGGATCTCCATCATAACTTTCCATCACTTCCTCAATCCAACTAGGATAAGAAACCGTAATCTCTTTGAGCTCTCCATTGGTTTCATTCATTCGAGACAATGCATCAGAAACCTTATTTTCCACTCCCTTTTTGTAAACAATTTCATAGTCTAGACCCATGAGTTTGGCTAACCACTTTTGTTGTAAGAGGGTGGAAAGTCTTTGCTCCATAAAATACTTGATGCTTTGGTGGTCTGTTTTGATTATAAAGTGTTTCCCCTGAACATACGATCTCCACTTGCTGACCGCCATCATCACGGCAAGTAACTCCTTTTCATAGGTAGATAATGCTTGAGTCTTAGCACTCAACCCCTTACTGAGGTAAGCAATGGGTCTTCCTTGCTGCATAAGGACCGCTCCAATGCCACAATTACTAGCATCGGTTTCAATAATGAATGGAAGGTCAAAGTTAGGAGTTGCTAGCACCGGAGTGGTAGACATTGCCTCTTTGAGTAATTCAAAGGAAGATTGAGCATCCTCATTCCATGCAAAAGAGTTCTTCTTCAACAATTGGGTTAAAGGTTTGCTAATTTCTCCATAGTCCTTGACAAATCTCCTGTAGTATCCGGTCAACCCCAAGAAACCCCTTAGCTGCTTGACATTAGTAGGAGTAGGCCATTGTTTCATTGCTTCAATCTTTTGTGGATCGGCAGATACACCTTCCCCAGAAATAATGTGGCCCAAGTACTCCAACTGCGGTTGAGCAAAAGAGCACTTACTCAGCTTAGCATACAACTTATGTTGTCTCATCAACTCTAATACTTGTTGGAGAAGATGAATATGTTCTTCCATAGTGTTGCTATATACAAGAATGTCATCAAAGAAGACCAAGACTCCTTTCCTAAGTAATGGTTCAAAAACCTCATTCATCAAAGCTTGAAAAGAAGCAGGGGCATTTGTAAGTCCAAATGGCATAACCTTGAACTCAAAGTGGCCGTGATGAGTTCTAAATGCCGTCTTGGAGATGTCCTCTGGGGCAACTCTAATCTGGTGATAACCCGACCGCAAATCAAGATTAGAATACCATCTTTCCCCATGTAGCTCATCCAAAAGCTCTTCTATGATTGGTATGGGGAACTTGTCTTTCACTGTCATCTCATTGAGTTTTCTGTAGTCAATACAAAGCCTCCATGATCCATCTTTTTTCAAAACCAAGAGAACAGGTGCAGCAAAAGGGCTTTTGCTATATTGAATGATCCCACTCTCCAGCATCTCCTTGACTTGCTTCTCTATCTCATTCTTTTGAAAGTGTGGGACTCTATAAGGTCTTTGACAGCTAGGCAAGCTTCCTTCCTTTAAAGGAATTATATGATCTTGTCTTTTAGGAGGAGGTAATCCCACTGGGTTCCCAAACACATCTTGGTACGATTGTATGACCATCTCTATAGGGATATCCACCTTGCCATTTTTCTCATCACCACTCATGTAAAACAAGTAACCCACCAAGCCTTCCTTAGTTTTCTTTATGAGTTTACTTAGTCCCTTACCACTAAGTAATCTCAATGAACCTTCTTCTCCAGACCCCTTGAGTGTGATCTTTTTCTTACCTACCTGCAAGGTAATCTCCATCTTATTATAGTCCAGAGTCACAGGACTATAACATTTCAACCACTCCACTCCTAACACAATATCACATCCCCCCCAAGGGTAGTACCCTCATATTTGCTTGAAACTTATGCCCTTGCATATCCCAACTGAAGTCACTGCAAATAGAATCACTTGATAGTCTATTCCCATCAGCCACGGTCACATTGAGTGGTACAGTTTGTACTACATCACTTCTCAACTTTGCTGCTGTGCCAGGATCAATAAAATTGTGGGTGGCCCCACTATCAATAAGAATGGTAACCACCTGTTTGTTTACCTTCCCTTGTACTTTGATAGTATTATGAGTGGCCATCCCATTCAAGGCCAATACTGATATCTGACCCTCTCCCTCTTCTTCTTGTATTTCTTCCTCCTCACACACTTCATCTTCCTCCCATTCTTCCCCATATAACATATATAGTTTGGTTTTGCAAGTGTGACCCCTAGTGAATTTCTCATCACAATGAAAACAGAGACCCTTCTTCCTCCTTTCATTAATTTCAAAACTGGTGAGGGTTTTGATATTTGGGTTGGGCTTGGAATAAGATTGGGTATGAGTCATGGGTTGGGGTGGTTTGGTAAACTGATGGGTTTGGTAGGTTTTAGGTAGGGTTGTATATGGTTTGGGCTTATGGGCCTTGAGGTTCTGCTCAGCTTGTCTAGCCAACTCCATGGCTTCCTCTAAGCATGTGGGTTTGGACATATACACTGGACCTTTGATCTCCTCCTTTAGCCCACTCCAAAAGCTGGATAAGTAATATTCATCACCTAAACCCCTTTGTTTCATGCCCACCAAGGCTTTAAGCTCCTCAAACTCATCTATATAAGCATCAACAGAAGTGGTTTGAGTGAGTTTATTGAATTCAGCCTGGGGATTCTTATGAACCCTTTGACCAAACTTGGATATTACATCGTTAACAAACATCATCCATGGAATTAACCCATTCTCCACTTGGTAAAACTGGTACCAATGACTCGCCCTTCCTTCAAAGTGAGTGGAAGCATACTTAGCCTTCCTCAGATCCTCCATGGGATTGAATTCAAAGAATTGGTCACACTTAATGGCCCATCCCCTTGGATCAGACCCATCAAATCTGGGGAAATCCATTTTTGGGGGTTTGGCATTCCAAGGGCCATTCCAATTCTGGGGAATGAAATTTGGTGTGGTCATATAAGCATTGAATTGGTTCTGGTTTGGTATAAATGGTTGGTAAGGGTGTTGGTTTTGGTTTTGTTGAAAAGCAAAATTGGGTTGGTTTAGATTTGGTTGTGGTGGTGGTGGTATTGGATTGGGTTGATGATTTGGTTGGGGTGAATATGGTGGTTGATAATGGTTGGGCTGGGTAGGAGGTTGAGGTTGAGGCATGTGAGTGGTGAAACCTGGAGGTGCAGCATGGGTATTTGGTGTGGAAGAAAAATGATTGAAGTTCTGAGTATGATCATACCTAGTATCTGAATCTGTATTACCCGTACCTCTGCTGGAAGTACCTCCATCTCCTTGATTTGTTTCGTCCATCGGCCTCTTCCCATTGTCCATCTATGAGCAGATCTTCTCCAGCATAGACCTCATACCTCCCATCTCAGATTTGAGATCCAAGATGCTATTCCCCATCTCCGCCATGTTACCTTCAAATGCATCAAGCTTCCTTTCGATTCCTCCCGTCTTCACACCCAATTCCTCCATGTGTTTATCACTCCCTTCCAATCGCCTATGCAATTCCGCCCACCTTGTTTCCGCCATGATTATCAGAGTATGCAGAAGCAGCCGGGGATCGACTGCTCTGATACCAATTTGTAACAGATGCGATCCAAATACAATTGCGAAAATGGAAAATGGAATCAAACTCTATTGATTGAACTTCAACTACAACGAAAATAGAGAAATAAGCTAGATAAACAACTACTAGCTAAACTATGAAGGAAATACTAGCTAAACTCAGCTATGGCTAAACTAAGGAGAAAGAGAAATAGCAATATCATCCACACTCTGATTCACGCCTCTTGTGCCTCTTTTATAGGGAAGCCCATGTGCAAGTTGTTGGAGATAACCGCCTCACGTGTCCACGTGGCCATGTGCTCTCAACAACCTCACGAGACTCTCACATGGTCAATTGACGAAATTACCACTAAGACCCTCTGTCTTGACTTTGCCACTACTTGACCATACTAACTACCACATTTAACTCTACCTCAATCAACACTTCTAATACTTCTTCCACTGACCGCGTATCCCTTCCCTTTTCTGTTGACCGCACTCTTCTACCTTGACCGCACCATACACCTTCTACCTACCGCATTATTATACTCCTTCCTCCTACCGTAGTTCCCCCCTTCCTCCTACCGCACACCCTACCGCACAAGGTTACCGCACAAGGCTCCCTCCATTACATCGTATTTCTCTAAAAAACAAAAATAGAAATGGTTATAGTTCTCCAACGAAAGTCTGAATGCACACTCGGATGTTGTCATGCAAAACTTACATGCAACAACAAATTGGTGTTGGGGATTAGGATGGCCGGCCCCGTCACTAGAATGTTCCAAATATTACTCCACTCCCCTTTCTAAACACTTTGCCACTATCCAGAAATATAATCATTCTCCGTATTAGAATGTGCCAAGCAAAAGACACTTCCAAATTTAAGTTTCATATGCTTTTCTTCTTTTTCAAAGAACATGATACTTATATCATTCAGGGCAATTCCAATGGTAGGTAGGTATCAAAACGTAAAATTTGATACCCAAGAGAAGGTATTAGTATCTTTAATGGCAAAGGTATTGGGACAGGACGGAGTATTTTTATTTTTTTTAATATTAATTTTGGTTTTTTAAATCTAAATTTTCTGATTAGCTATTACATATTACTCCCTCCGTCCCAAACTTAGGGTTACTAAAATGTAGGTGTTGTGAGTGGGAAGGAGAAAGAAAATGAGATAATCTCTCAATAAGTTTACTCAAACCTGTAAAATGGTCAATTGACCTAAAAATGATCTTGCTTCAGTTTGAAGTCTCTTAAGGTCAGAAATGTGCCTTATCTTCTTCTCCTTTGACCTTGCAATCTTCCTCTCCTTTGACTGCCTATTTGCCCGAATACTGTTTCAAAACATGTGTGAAAAGACAGAATTATCACCCAAAGCCCACAAAATTAAGGAAGACAGCCCAAGGAGGAGAGGCGGGTACTTTTTTGTGGGGAAATTACCATGCAGGAAAATAAGATGTAACCCAAAACATAACTAAAAATGGAAATCAATAATAGAAGACCCGAACTTCGAGCACATTCTCGATCAGACGGTGGAAGCCTAATGATTTCCTATCCCCTGATGCCCAAACGACGCAATCATGAGCTGCACTTGTTTTCTGCACCTTATAAAGGCGGCCAAGCTCGTCAGTGGCGAATTCTTCCGAAACTCAAAGGGTATAATGCTTCCCCATCAATTCATGGCTTAATACTTTTGTCCCCTGTATCTCGATTTATTCCCCATTCCCCCCTCTATGTTTTAAATCCCACCATACATGAACTCGTACCGCTTCCTCCCCTTGAAAATTACTTGGATAATGAGCAACTTCGTAAAGAAAGTCGTGAAGATCCGTACATTCACAATCATCTTTGGGTTAGCTACTCTTTGGGATTTGATCCGTCTACCGGGGTGTACAAACTATTAAGCATATGTACTTCACTCAAGTATCTTTGCAACGGTAACGGGTCATTATTTCTAGAAAATCTCGGTTGTAATCTGTACATTTTCACTTTGGGCGGAAAGGATTGGAGGAAACTTGACATTAATACTAAAAACCAACTAATAGCTGCGGATGAACTTGAACTTGATCATGAACATTCTTGTTATGCCAAATGGAGCTATTTATTTCAAGACTAATCATAATTCTATAGCGGCCTTTGGTGTAAAGGAGGAGAAGTTTTTCTAGGTGGAACCACCCCCCCGAGCGACACCCAATTATAAGCTCATGGAATTAGGGGGCAAATTGGCTCTACGTGAAAATAGACATTTGGTGTGGATTTTGGAGGAGGATCAGAAATGGATATTTTTGGAGCTAGAGATGCCTTATGAATGGAGAGGCTATGCCATTGTTGGTGACTATACTATTGCTGGTGGAATTCAGTCAAGCAACAGAATTTTACTTGCACAACAATTCCAGATTTTGAAACAACATCCATGTGTTTATTACTGCGACAAGAGGAGGAAAAAATGGTCGCGGTTTCAGATTACTGGGCTGCCTAACTTAAAGCTTCGCAAACATGGATTCCTAACAAGTAATCATGTCGAAACCCTATTCTCTCCAAATACAAGTCTCCATTGATAGATCTTTTTTTTTCATTCTTACTTTTCTTGACGCAGATTTTAGTGTATTTTTTTTTTTTTTTTAATGTACACAAATTATTGTCTAGTGTTGCTTTCATTGGCTACAACTTAACTTATGTATCTGTCTGTTCACAAATATTGTTGTTTAATTTGTTCCATATCTTCAAACTAAAGATGGTATACAATATGAGCAGAAATCTTGAAATTATCTTAATCTAGTGTAGTAGACATTTCATCGAACAGTAGTTGAAGTGCACAAACACTGTATAACAGAATTGACGCAAAAAAAAAAAAAAAAAAAAAAAAAAAAACCATTAGAACATAAATTTCACAAATCCTCATTATAAGACTATCTCCAACAGTTTAGTGCAAAAATTGCACTATTCTTTATAATAGTGCAATTTTTACACCAAATATTTCCAACTGTTTGCTTCAAATCTTATACTAAATAAAAATATAATGACAATATTCATTATTGTTTCGCATATATAAATAATAGTAGGTTATATAATTTTATATTGTAAAATATTTTCATATATATCAAAAAGAAAAAAAACGCACATTTAAAAAGAAAAAGAAGAAGAAAAATGGGATAGCGCAGCACTATCCCTTGCACTAAATTTGAAGCAAGTGATAGTGTTGCTCTATTAATAGAGCAATGTTTAGAGTTCCATTGGAGTAAAACAATACTCTATATTTGGAGTTTTAGAGTACCGTTGGAGATGGTCTAAAGCAGCCATGGAGTTACTAAAGAAATGGGAGAAATAAATTAAATCCTACTCCTAATCTAATTAGGGTTAATGACAGATTAGGGCCTGAACTCCAGGGGGTGCGTCTAAAAGGGGCTTGGGTTTTTTTTTTCCGCTAGATCAGGGCTCAATATCTAAATTTTTCGGCAGTTAAGGGCTTTTTGACGGAAATCGTTAGAAAAGTCAGTTAAGTGCCATGTGCGCTGCACGTGATCGACTAAATGGATGAATTTGTAATGATATTAGTTAGTAAGGGCTTTAGTGAAAATTTTGAAACTCAAAAGGTTTAAAAATGAAATAAATATTTTTTTCTAAAAAAATAATCTTTTTTCTAAATAATTAAATATAATAAAATAAATTTATTAAAAAATATCAAAATTATAAACAAATTAATCTAATAGCTATATTAAATATAGAAGGATTTAGATTATTTTCTAAATAATAAATTTAAAATAAAGAAAATTATAAATAAATTTAAATTTTATTCTATCAACATAATAAATTACTTTTTACATTCATCAAATTTAAAACAACATAAAGTAATTATCACTATTTACAAAAAAATAAAAAAATATTTGTTCCCTTCAAATTTCATCTTTATATTATGAAAAAAAAAAAGGCTCTGGACAAAATGAAACCCCATCAACACTAAGATCTGGGAATCAAACATTTCAACATCTATGTTCTCCTTCTCCAGTTCACTCACAGATCTGAAATCTTCAAGAAACCTCCCCACCATCCGCCGCCGCAGATCCTTCACTGACACCATCGTTAGACTCATCGCCCTCTGCGACGCCGTGAAGAGGCAGTTCTCGTCCGCCTCCACATCACCGCTGTGGCTTAGCCGGAAAACTACTGCCGGGGGCTCATCACCATAGCCACCACCCCACCACCATCCAACACCTCCACCACTTCTCTCACACATATATCTCACTCCTACAACAATCCCTTCCCCCTTCACTGTTTATTCAAAACAAATTCAGAACACAATTAATCCCACTTCGATTACAATTCTGCTGGAATCGGAATCGGAGCCGCTGCCGTCGTCGCTGTTGTGCAAAATCAAGACCCCCGGCTGCAGCTATTGGTTTGGGTAGTTGCTTGAATCAAAAATGATGAATTGAGAAGAAGTCGACGGCGCCGGATTTGGATCGCCCAGTTTTCGGATTTCCGGTGTTTCGTCTCTCTACTCTCAGCTTCGACCGGCGTTTCGATGGAGAGGAGGAGAACAGGAAGCCTCGAACGAACCCCTAATGCCGACTGATGATTGATCAGAGTTGTTGCTCCGGCTTCGTTGGAATGATCGGCATCCATTTTATCCCCAAAATCAAATTAAACAACTAGAATTTGTTAGAAAAAAATATTTGGGTTTAAGGAAAGTGGGTTGTGGAGGGGATTGGATGAGATTTTTGATTTGAAGAAGGGTTTAGAAGAAGGGAGGGAAGTGGCGAAGGAGAGAGTGAGGAGAGATGAAATTTGGGTGGGGATTTGTTTGGATTTCGTCGGAGTGAGGAAGCCGACGGGGAGGAGTTTGGAGAGGGAGAGGGATTATTTTTTCAGAAAAAATATTTATTTCATTTTTAAACCTTTGAGTTTCAAAATTTTCACTAAAGCCCTTACTAGCTAATATCATTACAAATACATATATTTTGATGATCATGTGCCACGCACATGGCACTTAACTGACTTTTCTAACGATTTCCGTAAAAAAGCCCTTAACTGCCGAAAAATTTAGATATTGAGCCCTGATCTAGCGAGAAAAAAAAACACATGCCCCTTTTAGACGCACCCCCTGGAGTTCAGGCCTTAATCTGTCATTAACCCATCTAATTAACATTTGTTTTAATTCGTTTCTATTTCTTTTTTGGATTCGTTTTCCTTTCCTAATAGAAAAAGGACAAATCTCTCTAGCTTCTAAATAACACAATGAGTTTTTTTTTTTTTTTCAACTCAGCAACTTGATTGTGTTTGCGCAGATCTCATTCTTTTGTTTTCAGAATGTCAGAAAATAAGAGGCGTCGCCTTCTATCTGCATCAAGTTCGTCCCTAACCGGTTAACTGTGGAGAAGATTGGGTGCAATCTGTACACTCACCGGTAGGGGTGGCAAATTGGGTGTTATGGGTTTACCCATTAAAGTTAAAAATCCATTGGATATCCGGATATTTTAACTTTAATGGGTACACCCAAAACACTCATTTTGCCACCCCTACTCACCGGGATGCCTGATATCAATAATGCCACCCATGATTATTTGGTGACGAATTATATTGAAACACTCTTCTCTCCAAGTGCACATCTTTTGTGAAATTATGAGTCATCATCTTCCAATACCTCTTGAATGGATTCAAAGAGACAGGCCTTTCAACAGCCCTTTAAATTTACAACATTTATTTCTAACCTTAATTACATAAATCACTTTCAAATTAACCTCAGTTAAGTTGCATGTGCTCGGCACGTGCTTACTTAACTGAAATTTCTAACATTTCCGTCAAAAAGCCCCTATTTGCTAACTTTTGTTAACTTTAGACCCCTAATCGCCATAAATGAAACATCGGACGCCCAATCGCAAACACCCCCAAACTTTAGACCTATATTTGTAATTTGCCCTTAAGAAAGGATCACAATTTTTTTTTTTCTTTTAACCTACTTAAAACACAAGCCAGAATTTTGTATTTATATTTTACCCAGCAAACTGAATAGGGTTTATAGGCAGTTTCGTTGTTTTGTTTTTTTGATGGAAGAAAATAAGAGGATGAGGCGGCGGCGGTGGCTTGTTCTACCGACGTCACATCTGCACGAAGATGTTATGGTTGAAATAATGTCAAGAGTACCCGCGAAATCCCTTCTACGGTTCAAGTCCGTCTGCAAACTCTGGAAATCAATAATCGGAGACCCAACTTTCGTCACTTTGCACCACAACCGAGCAAATTCTCGATCTGACGGTGGAAATCTCGTGATTTCCATAGAGAGGCCGATAAAAGATTTCTTCGAAAACAAAAGGCAGAAAAAAGATGCTTATTATGACCTGTGCTTTTTCTCCGTACCTTACCAAGGCGGAGCTGTTGTTCCACTGCTAAAATATCATCGTCCTGAACTACGATCGTATGAATCGTCACCATCAACTCATGGCTTAATACTCTTGTTCCCGACAACTTGCATGCACCAAACAACTTGCTTTACAAATCTACCCATTTTTGTTTTTAACCCCACCACTCGACAGCTCGTACCCCTTCCTCTCCTCGAAAATTATGTCAAGAAACTTGAGAAAACAAGAAGAGAAAATCTACGAGACGATATTCGCCTTCAGGTACATGGCTATTCATTGGGGTTCGATCCATTGACCGGAGTGTACAAAGTATTAAGCAGATGCACTGTTGTTAGGTTTGAGTCGCGCCGGTTTCCATGGGAGAAAATTGGTTCTACCATGTACTACGTATTCACTTTAGGCACCAAGGAATGGAGGAAGCTTGGCACCCCTCACTTACCTTCACATAAACTTGATCGTGATTCTGCTTGTGTCAACGGAGCTATATATTTCAAAGCTGTAACACGTGGTATTATACCTGATTTTATTGTGGCCTTCAACGTTGGGGAGGAAAAGTTCCGCTTGTTGTCACTGCCACAAGCTCCACCTTTGAACTGGTTAACGGAGTTAGGGGGCCGATTGGCTTTACATATGAACACGAAAGACAATACTGTTGAGGTGTGGATTTTGGAGGATGAGGATCAAGATAAATATTGGAATCGTGTTGAGCTAGTGAAGCCTCTTGAATGGATTCATGGAGACCAACCCTATACTCTTGTTGGAGGAGTAGAGTCAAGCAACAAATTTTTGTTTGCACCACGTCCGAGGGCTGCTAAACATCTATGGGTTTATTACTACCACCAGAGTGGAAAAGAATGGTCAAAGTTTCGAATCACCGGGCTACCTGATGTCAAAAATCTCATGCCGGACGAATTTCTGATGACCAATAATGTTGAAACACTCTTCTCTCCTAGTGCTCATCCTCAGTGATACTATGCCATGGCTACAACTTATTAGTTTTATTCTCTTTTTTCTTTTCTTTTAATACCTGCAGTTTAATGATTTACAAGAAAGAGTTGCGAACTGTCTAGACAATTAGTAGACTTCTGTAGCACAAACATACGAGAGTTGATTATTTTTATGTTATTTTTTGAAAGCAAATAGTTGCTATTGAGGAGCCAATAAGTGGCGGCAGAGCCCTTACCTACTGTCAAGTGTTCAATCTTCCTCGAAATACTCCCTCTGTCCCAGAAAGATAGTCTCATTTTGATTTTTTATAGTCAACAAAAATAAACTTTGACCAAACATTGGTATCGATCTAATGATTCTAGTGAAATTCTGAAAGTTGTAATTGATTAATCATGAAGTGATTTATCAATAATACATTTTAGAATTTTATTGTGATGATTAGATTGACACCAATTATTTATCAAAGTTCATTTTTATTGACCATCAAAAGTCAAAATGAGACTATCTTTCCGGGACAGAGTGAGCATTATTTTCATGAGTATGCTTTACAATAGTCCGAGAAGAGAAACTCGGAAAGTAATTTCAGAAAGAGTGACGCGGGAAACAACCCAACAATATGCTCTTCATATTCATTATTGGTGGAGCGGATTCGCGGTAAATAATAATAATAAAAAAAAAACTAGTCGAAAAAATGGTTTGAATGAAGTCTTTCAAATTAATAAAGAGACAAAATTTTAGGTCCAATTTGAGGACAATCTGGTAACTATCTACTCCCTCCGTCCCACCGAAAATTGCAAAACTTACCAAAATGGGCGTCCCATAGAAATTGCACATTCCATAAATGGAAAGTTTTTAATATTTTTTAATTAGTGGGTCCCACTTCTCATACTCACATCCACTAACCCACTAACTATTCTCTACCCCACTTTCTCTCTCCCACTCAACTATCAACACTCACAACACATCACCTTTTTCACTTTTCCCTTAATTCTTGTGCCATGATTTTTTTTTGCAATTTTCGGCGGGACGGAGGGAGTATAAGGTTTCAGCATATAAATAATATATCGTTGGAAAGCTCTATCAGTCTAGTTTCTAGCGCACATCTCGACTTAGCATTTGGATTTTTCTAGAATAAGTTATGAATTATTTACTGAATACTGCGCACATGGGTAGATTCATACGGATTTTGACAAGTCTTTTGATCTTTCATATTTCTAGGCAGTCTTATCCTTTAACAATTAAGTATTAGTTTATCTTTTGTGTACTTTAGTTTTTCTAGTTTTGGAGGGGTGTTCCAATAGCAGTAATGAGGGAGGTGATGCTACAATAATAAAATAATTTTTGACCAAGTCTATGGTAAATGGCTCTTGACTATGTCGCTTTTGCAAAGCTATTCGGAGTCATTTAAGCGCGTACGCGGAAACGGTCGTAACTTTTGACTTCGGATCAACCACGGAACGCACCGCATATCGAATCGAGCGTCGGAGCGAGACGAACAAAAGTAATAGGCCGTAGCCCCTTGAGACAGGGTTTAAAATCCTAAAAAAACATTCTTTATGGCCTAAAAAACATGCGTTTAATCTTTTTATCCGTTTTTGTACTTTATATACATATATATATAGATATTCAAATAAATCCATTTTTAGTTTTGGAAATATTTTTATTGATGAAATTTGTGTTTTGTCATGGTTAACTATATGTTGCTTTATCTTTAGAGATGCAGGTAAACTTAAGATATTAGTATGTAACGATACATTTCCTGACCAAACTAATGGTATCACTAGCAATATTTTGTTCAGTGGAATTTTTTACAACTATAATATAATGTATCATTCTTATTCAATTTATCTAAATTTTTTAAAAATGAGTATAAGTAATTCCCTCGCACGGGAGTAACACCAGTCTATAGTAATATAAGAAAAAGAAAGTCTTATCATTTTCAGAATGAGTCTCATATGGACCTTCAAAATAGAAAAGTTTGGTAAATAATATTAAATATGTCATTATCTTTGATTTGGTACAAGTAGTCAACTTTGCATGTAGATTGATTTTTATGATACTTTTTAATTATTTTATTTAGTGAATAAATTGAATTTTCATCAATATATTAGATGTTGATTATTTATTCCAATATTTGTGCAAGTTCATAGATTAGATTCTCGTGTTTTTAGTTATGTTATTTTTAAATATATTTACAAAAATGCATTTATATTTTGGGAAATATTTTTACTGTTTGAGTGTATATATTCTGACTGTTTAAGAGGTCGGCGGCGAGATGTTTCATATTTTGCGGAAAAGGCAATTTCCAACTTTAGATGTTTTTACTGCAATTAACGAATATATGGTATCATTAATGTTGGTATTTTATTGAAGAAAATTGTGTTCGGTCATGGTCAACTATATGTTGCCCTGTCACGCATTAGAGATACAGCAAAACTTAAGATATTGATATGTAATGATAACATTATTGGCCAAGCTGATGTTATTAAAGAAAATGTTGTTTTCAAATAATCTTTCCAGAATATGTAAAAACAATATTCTTATTGTGTCATTCCTATTCAACTTATCTAAATTTATTTAAAATAAGTCAATTTATGGATAAAGTCATAAAGGTCGATAGTATCACATTGGGCTCGACCGGGCCCAATTCGGCTTCTTTCGGAGAACTATCATAGAACTAAACAACACACGTCAACTAGCTCAGGCTTGTTTTCTTCTCCCGGGAATCGTACGGCAGCGGCAAGGCGGCGGCGAGGGTGGCCGTGAGTGACGAAAAAGGTAGCGTCTTGAAGAGGATGTATCTCGCATCCATCTCTGTACATGAGTTCTTGAATGTCTTTAAATTTAGCAGCGCACACCAAGTGTTTGTAAATTTGACTCTGAGAAAGTAAGGGTGAGTCTAAAGCAGGCCCGTCTCAATATTTTCAGGGGCCTGAACTAAATATGAAAGTGGGGCCCTTAATATCTAAAAAATTATAGAATGATGGCAATAATATTGAAGTAAAAAAATTAATTTATTAAAATAAAATATATTATTAAAAGAAAATAAAACTTTCTAATTAAAATTTACAGAGATAGATAAGTGAGGGGAAAAGTTTAAAAATATGAAAATCATTTTGAGACGGAGAGAGCATACTAAAAGCAAAAGCGAAAAATGGCCTAAACTAAAATGAGAGAAGAAAGGCAAAGGAGGGCAATATAGGAAGAAAATAAAATTTTTTAATGCTTTGCACTTCCATGGAATCAAACCTGGATAAAGTGGGAACAACACAGCCGCCTTATCCACTAGGCAACTAACACTTTTGCAACACATTTTGCAGTTAAATATACATATATATGTAGAAACAAAAAAATGGGGCCCCTAAAATTATTGGGCCCTGTGCTATTGGGCTGCTTGCACACCTTGAAAATCGGGCCTGGTCTAAAGTGATATTTCACCCCCCGCTGTGCAGATTTTTTAATTCCATCGACACCTAGACTCTTCTCTTCAATTCAAAACTAACGTCAATTTTTGAAATTAATTTGTTCTCGAATGAGTTGTAGTAAAGTTGCTAAATTCACATTTGTTAAAGTATCATATCTAGTACACTCGCATAATGTGGTCGTTAAGTGTATAAATGTGTTAATGCTACAAAAAGTGCTTAAAGTCGAACCCCATTTCTTTGAGGGTAGTAAGCTGGAAGTTATTCTAGTGGATTCAGTTTGTCGGAGGAGTAGTCTTGACCAATCTTTAATTACCTGAATTTGTATTAGGCCTGTCAATATAGAGGCCCATTACCCATTAACCTGCTCAACTCGCTTGCTAAATACCTGACCCGACTCATTAACATAAACAAGTTTAACTTGTTTAACCCGCTTAAACTCGCGGGTCAAAGTCAAACCAGGTAAACCTCGACCGTCACTCCCTTTAACCCTCTCGTCTCCGGCTCTCCGCTCCTGTTCTCCAGTTCTCATTCATCGTCTCCGGTAAGTGGCAACAGAGACCTTAGCGAATAGCAATTGACGAAGCCGCGTCGGAACAGGTTCTCTCTTCTCTCTAGTCGCCCTCTTCTCTCTGAAATTCCTAAACCTAATTTCTTATTTATCTCTCTTCTCTCTCGTCGGAACAGTTTTTTTTTTTTTTTCCCTTTTTCTTCTTCTACTAACTGATTTGGGGCACTACTAAATCACATATGGGGAAGGTTTTGGGTGATATTGTATTTGCGAATTGCTTAGATGAGGCAAACCTCGTTGATTGTTTATTTGTAATTGAATTATCTGTTTGTTTGTTTTTTTTCCTTCTTATCATGTAAAGAAAAAGAAAAACTTTTTGAAAATTATGGATAAACTTATCGGGGCAACCCGTACCCGACCTGCGAGACCCGCAAATGTAATCGGGTTGTAGCGGGTTGCACTCGTTTTGACTCACCAACTCGTCTCAACCCGCTTGATTGACAGGCCTAAAATTTTGTATACAGTGAAGCTCTGTGGTTCTAGTGAACGTACCATTAGCTCACCTGGATTCAGCTCTCAACCATTTATATCCTTGGTGCTTGTTTAATACGTTGTCATTACGCTCAATCTCATTTGAATGACTATATAATGAATTTTTCACCAAATGACAGAGAATGTTAATTTGTTTTTCTACTTTACTGAATAAAGTCTGACCTTATTCTATCCTTTGTTTCTTTCCTCTCATCCCAACCTCATTCAACAAATTTCTTATCTGCCATTCCCAATTTTCCGAGAGGCCAATAAATATTGCTGGCTTAGAATAAAACAGTGGCGGAGCTACCTTTGGTCCAAAAGGGGCAATTGCCCCCATTGATTTTTAAAAAATAAAAATTTACTAGTGCAAAATTTACAAAAATTTGGAGTTTTAGTGCAAATTGTTGAAATTTGTCCCCTTTGAAATAAAGATAATAATACACTAGATTTTTTTTTGCCCCCATTGACAAAAATACAGTTCATTTTTTTTGTTGTGTGATCTTTGCCCCCATTGACGAAAATTCCTGGCTCCGCCACTGGAATAAAAGGTGTAGTTGAAGAGGAAGGGAGATATAAGTGGCAACAATAATGGTAGTACTTTGTGTCAGTTTTCTAATGTCTGAATTATCAGCCCATTTAGTTTCAGCAAAAACGTCATGTTTTACACGACGAAAATTCTTGATAACGCCCGTATGTTAAGGATGTTTCTACTTCAGGGTACACTATTGTTTCTGCAATACTCAACCCATTCATATGCTGCACTGTCTTGTTATTGCCAGGATTACGTGTTTCTTCTATGTTTTGCTATCCTGATTAAATTGCTGCTTCTTTTCTGATAAAATTCAGTATATTTGCAACAGCTTGGATTATCAGATGTCAGTTGTTAATTTGGGAGACTTTATGACTAACTTTACAGGTTTGATCTTCCTCTCCCCCTCCCTCCCTCCCTCATTCCTCCTCTTCTTCCCCCTTTTTCGCTTCCACCCTCCATTTAGTTTCGAATTTTGATTTTTTTACAGGTTTCTTGGGTATCAGTAAGTGTCCAAATATCATCGGAAGATACCATGGGAGCAGATTGAATTATAAGGAGAAAGTTCAACTAAAACTTAGAAGGGTAATCACAGTTCCGTGTTAGTAAGTAGCAAATGCAGCTATCTTGCATGTGAAATTAATTGATTTGTTTTTGCCGTCTTGCTAGATTTCTATATCTACAACAAGACATCAGTGTCTCAATCATGACGCTTCTACTGCAAGATATGATCCATCTTTAAGAAGAAACGAGCACGAGTTGAAGCTTAATCATGATCACAGTGAAAACCCTTTCTTGCCCCCTCATTTCAGTGAAGCTTTATTGTACTCCTCTAATATTCCCTTATTGTATTTTTTACGCTGGTGCATTTATAATATGTACAGAATGTCTTTATCGTTGACAGCATAAGCTTAGAACCCAGTTCTGTTGTTGTTGTTGTTGTTTTTTTTTTTTTTTGTTTTTTTTCATTATAGAAAGGAAATGTTAGGTGGATATTGACTCATGTATATCATTGCAGGGCTTTGAGATCTTTGTTTCTATTTCTAGCTGAGCAACCGAGCCAGTTGAAATTCATAGAGTGGCCAAGTTTTCAGAGCACGGTTAGTACCTAAAACACTTGAATTTGAGTTATCTCTGATTCTTGATTCATGTTTGAAATAGTTTGAGGCCATTTAGTCACTTGCATGATAAACAACATAACTTTAGCAATACTCCCTCTGGTCCAAAAATGTTGTTTTTTGACCTTTCACCAGTTTCAAGAAAATCAATTATTGATGCACCTACAACTCAGTGAAGATAATACCAACTATACCCTTACTTCACACAATAAAACATTTATAAAGTGCACCAAGTTCCAATGTAAGGGTAGAAAACGACTTATGCTTTTAACCTAAACGACATCTATTATGGACCATATTTTGGACCGGAGGGAGTATAAGGAGGTTGTCATTCATCTGCATGTAAATGCATAGTGCATGTGTGTGTGTGTGTGTGTGTGTGCGCCTCGATGTGTCTGTGATGCCTATTTAACGAATGTGTAAGACAAGGTTTATGTTTTATGGGTCTGTGGCCATTGCCTAGTCTCTTGCAACCGTGACGCATTGATACTTTGTTGACTAGTTGATCCCTGGAAAGGTGAACAAATCATATGTTTGTAACCTGTGTTAAAAAAGAAAAAAGAAAAAAGGGCAGCCCGGTGCACGAGGCGAGGGTCCGGAGAAGGGTCCCACCACAAGGGTGTATAGGGGGCAAGCCTTCCCTTACCAATTAAATTGGCAAGAGGCCGCTCCTAGGACTCGAACCTGTGACCACTGGTCACACGGCAACAACTCTTACCGCTGCGCCAAGGCTCTCATTCTATGTTTGTAACTTGTGTAAAAAAAGAAAATGAAATGAGATGAATGACATTGCCAGGATCTTGAAGTGAGATCTCTGTGCTTGTGTTTTTGTGTCCTGATCGATCGATAGGCAGGTGGAGTAGGTCATTTTAGAAAGTGCAATAGAAAAATGATTTTGCTTTGCTTCCACTGTAGTATTTGCCTTAGTAATTTCAGATGGATGAAATGAAGGTTAGTATAGTCAGTTGATTGATACTCTTCTAATGGGTCGCCAAAAGGAATACACACCTCTTCAAGTGGAACAGCAAGAGTATCATGTTTCCTAGAATTGTGTATGTGACTCGGGTCAACTCATTTCCACCCTCTTAGCGAGCTGATCCCGGACCTGATGTTTGTCTAAGTTAGACCAGCTGATGCGTCTTCGTTTTGCATGACTTGCTAGCTGTGTTCTAGAAGAACCCCGTCTAGGCCGCCTAGGCGCTAGGCGTTCATAAAACGCCTAGGTCCCGTCTAGGATATTATAGTTATTTCTGAATTCTCGGCCCCGCTTAGATCCCGCCTAGGCGCTAGGCGCCCCTGCGGCTCCTAGCGACCGCCTAGTGTTGTTTAGAACCTTGCTTGCTAGTAGGCATTTGATTATATTTGCACAACATTGTCATATTGTTTCGTTGCTTGCTTTTGAGCCTTTATTCTGAGAAATCAATGGCAGCAAACAGTAGAACCCACTTTTAAGAAAAACATATTGAGCCTAGGGTAGGTGAATTGAGATAACTCAGCTTGGGAGTAAGATGCTAGTGTACTCCCTCGGTACCAAAACACCTTGCACTAATTTCCGTTTTGGGTGTTCCATTGGTAAGTCTTCTTTCCAAGAACAAATTTTATTATTTTCTATTCTCCCTACTCCACCTGCCATACACACTTAATTTTGAGCCCCACTTGTAAATCTCACTCATCATACTCACAATACCACTCACAAACCACTCACAATACTTTTGAATATATATACTCCTTAGTTTCCGTGCATTTCAAAATGGTGCAAGGTGTTTTGGGACGGAGTGAGTAGCTTGTAAGCATGTGGGAACCAAGTTTTGCGCTTCCAAAAGATTGTTTCAAACTCGCAAAAAAGTCCAAACTCAAGTCATGACCGGTTCACCTGAATTGAGCTCGAGTGTCCCAAAAACTCGACTGGAATAGGCTCTCACCTGCCTGTGCAGTCAGCATTTCGTGTGTCGGTAGAGGCTAGAATACCTCTTATATTATAACGCATGAAAAGCCAACCAAAAAGAAAGAAGACATGCATCAGTATTTGCTATAATTCCTCGTTGTTTGACTTTCTGGGGTGATTTTATTCTTCAAGTATGATATATACACATACTACGACCGACCTTTGAACTTCTCTTGGATTACTCAGTATTATTTGTTCAGAAAATGAGCGATAACAATAATAATAAAACGACAAATGATTCAGTTAATTTGTGTGTGCTGAACATGGTGGCTGAGATGTTGTCTATTTCTTTATGTAGCTAAAGACAGCTATGCTAACCCTTGTTCTTGTGGCAATCTTGATTGTTGCCCTTGCATCCATTGACGCCGCCCTCAGTTTTCTGCTGGCCTTAGTCTTACAGAGGACTGCTTGATTTCCCCCCGCCACAATCATTCTGAAACGACCACAGAAATGGAAGTGCCGTCACTCAGAAACACTTCAGCGGAGTGTATGAAATATCATGTTACTCGCTCTCGATGAATTATGTATAAATTCTTATAGTTTTGTACACTACATAATTCTTGATTATTTTCTCTTTTTCTGCAATGCAACTTTGTGCACTTGGTGAAGACTAATTGCTCCTGTTTAGAGGCAGACATGAAGCAACTTGGTATCTCTGCCCCTACACACAAAAAATGAAAAATGGAAAATAGGATCCTGGTCAAAGAGCCTAATACTTTCACCAAAATATATGTTGCAAAGTGAGTGAAAATTAAGAAAAAGTATTAGTGGAATAAGTGTTGTATGAAAAGTGTGATAAGAGTGAAAATTAATAGTTTAGACGGTAACAATTTGCACAAATTTCCTTTTTGGACGTCCCATTGATAAATCGCACTTTCCTAAAATGGGTTACTATTCTTCCCACTCATTCTCTCTCATACTTTAATTCTATACTCACATCACCAATCAACCCACTATTTACTACCCCACTTTATCTCTTCTATTTCACTTTCACTCACAACTACCCACTATTATTCTTCCCTTAATTCTCATTTTGTGCGCATATGTATGGGACAAAGGGAGTATGCACTTTCTTCGTCCCTCTTTAATCTACAAAAATTTCCATTTTAGTTGTCCCACTTTATTTACAAAATCTCAAAATATACATTTTTTATTATTTTTTCAAATAATTAAACCCATACACATATTCACAACAACTACCCAGTTACTAATCTCTGATTCTCTATGCCACTTTCTCTCCCTATCCAACTATATACATTCACTCTCTATGTCACTTTCTCTCCCTATCCAACTATATACATTCACTAACGCATTCTTTTTTCACTTTTCCTTTTGATTATTGTGCCAAACCCTATTTTTATAAATTAAAGGACGGAGGGAGTAGTTTGTAATGAGCCATCAAAAACGTAAAAGTAATATTTGTAAGTTTCAATTGGGACCAAAGGAACCCATGGCCTATTGGCCCAATAGTATCCGGATGTGCGTGTAAAGCTTCCAAATGGGACGTGTACGAGAGATTTCTAAAGCAGCAATATCATTCGATGTAATAGGTTATAACATGATATATACAATCTATTTCAACCAACACAGCTCAAGCTACACTCCATCAGCACAAACAACCTGACAGTCCAAATATAAACTAAAAGGAAACTACAATTTCATTTCAAACCAATAGAGCTCAAAACTACACGTAATTGTCACACCATTAGATTCAACAATAATTTGTAGTCAGACCAAAATACTCAAAAATAAAAGACTTACACCAACTAATATTGACACCTCACAACAAAAATCTTGTGAAGATCCCAAACTTCTCCACCAGATTGTTCATCAATTAATTGAATCAATTTACCAATTGAAAAGTGGACTTGTTTCACAAATAAAATAAAACCGCAAAAAAAAAAAAAAAAAACCCAAATAATATAAAAGCCGCCCTCCCCCCTCTCCATTGTTTTTAGACTCGAGGCACACCCCTATACACCAAATCCATGCCTCAAACATGCGACTATTTTCTCTTTTTGAGAAACAAATGCTATTTTGACTACAATATTGATGAAGATATATCGCAGTTTCAAACATTATCGCCTTTGGAATAAATAAACACTCTGACTTTGCTCTGATGCAAAGATAATGCACAACAGGACTACAGCGCTGATGAAGAAATACTCCATGAGCAACTCGCTGGAGATGGATCTTCATCACAGAAGATAAGATGCCCTTGACCAACCTTCTATACTAAATATTTTGAGAGCCTCTCTTTCACAGGCGGCTCTAAGGCGGACATGCACTGCTCCCACGCTACATTCCCCAGCATCTGCCAAAATTATCATCGGGACATTAACATGTCAGTGTTTAACCGATACATCTCCATAAGAGAAAACAGGATGGCCCTTTCTAAAAGATTTGCGTATTTTTAATAAATCTTAGCTAGTGTATAACTTGCAGTGGCAAACCAGACATTTTTGCCAGAGGGGTCAAGATTAGTTGGGGATACCAATTAAATTTATCATATAGAAGAAATTCAGCATTGAATAGGGTCAAGCTTGGTTGGGGATAAAATTAAACTTATCATATAAAAATTTGGCATTGAATGGGGTCAAAAATGAAACCATAGTATATTTATTTTTTTTCTAAAAATCAAGGGGGTCAAAATTGAATAATAAGTTGTTTTTAGTGCACTTCTCAAAATATTTAAGGCACTAAATAGAAAAAAATTAGAAACCAAGGAGGTCAAGTTCCCTCCTTCCACATAGTGTGGCTTCGCCACTGATAACTTGTTTGTGAAATAATCCAGTTAACTGCATGGTTAATAAGTATGCTACTGTCCTTTATTTTTAATATGAAAATAATACGGATGCGAGTTTCAGACAAAAGTAAAGCTTAGAAGAGATCATACATGCTTATAACCAATCAATACTTGGGAAACATCATTGCGTAACCCCTCACTCCTTATCTCCTGCAAACAGAAGTAGTTTCAAGATAGATAATGCAACTCTTTATATTGTCCTAGTCAAAGGCGTTTGTAGTATCAAAACAGTGATAATATTCTTACATGCCAACTAGCAATAGCTCTGCACAGGAAAACAAGTGAATTCACAGCTCCAGTTGGGTTTGCTTTAACCTGCAAGGGATAGTAACAGCACAATTATTTGAAAAAAAAATAAAAAAAAATGCACTTATCGAAGTATGCAGGGTGAGAGCAGGTTATACCATTGCACATAGACCTTGAAAAGCATCTTCCTTCTCAATGTCATCACGTATCCTGGCACAATGAACGTGTGTATCAATGGAATCCAAAAAAATGCTGTCTATGCTCGGAGATAAAAACCGTTAGTTGAAAACCAAATATGTTGTCAAAAAATCCATGGTGTACAATGAGCCAACAACGTTTTCCTTCAGGCTTAAGGCGTTCTGAAAAGTTTGTTCGGGGTGCCCATGGGTTTATCCACACTTAATCATTTGGAATTTTACAACGCTTTAAACTAATGTAGAATTACAAAAGTTTAAAGCACTGCAAAATTCCAAACTGTTGCGTGTTGATAAACCATTGCCACTCTTAAAGGTCATACTGTTTCATCCTTCAACTAGGTTTGTTTCATACATACATACATACACACACACACATATATATGACATTTTTTTGTTTCAAAAATAAACAATTGTGATCACCCTCTTTCAAAACAAGTCTCTTGTTTGACTAAGCACACCTTAGAAATGACAGTGACCCGATTATTGAATTTAGTATGCAACATAGCCTAGGTGGGAGTGGACCCATTAATTAATGAAGTCACCAATCTAAGGCAAAATGGTAAAAGTACAGTCTGGAAAAGGGAAGTTTACAAAGGATCCTTTATTTGGGATGGCCTGAAAGTGGACCCTCGCATTGAAACGGACAGATAGTAAAGAGCTTCAAGTGGGAGCTATCACTGAACACGAGAATACAGAGAAAAACTACTAAGTGATTTCCTACATTCAAGAGGGGCCAAGATAGTCGCATATCACCAGAATGTAAGTAAGATGTTAAGTATATCTATACAAACTTTGATGGCGCAGGAATATGGAAAACAAGTGCTAGCCGACAAGTAATGATGATCGCCAAAGCAGGTGGTCAAGAGTCCAATCAACAGATCACTCATTGGCTCAGGTCTCATAGAGATACAAGGATTTGAGTGACAGGCTTGCAAACATTCTTAAGAAGCAAGAAAAAACCCATATGTGGTGCCTAAATAAGTTTCCCAATGAAAATCAAATTCATATTTAAATGCTGAAAGTTTAAAGACAAGTTGTCTTCAAGCAACAAAAATTAAATAATGAATCAAAATCAGCATGAGTTGTTTTGTCTAAATTGACAAGCTAATGGGATCTACAACTAACTGTACTCAATATAGCACCTATTAACCACCATAATTTTCTTCTCACAATAGCAAACATTAATAAACAAAGGCATGTTAATTGTTAGGAAAATCATTGGCTCCTTACATTGATAAAGCAATACACCATGACTGCATGAAGTGCTCCATATGAGGTGCTACTAGCTCTGGACAAACTGAAGCGACTCTACCAAGGGTGATTGCACTATTTTCTATGAGTGACTTGTTAAGCCCCTGCTCAGGATCAATAAGCACTAAATAAGAGCATCATCCAGGCAAAAACAGGCATGTTTTAAACAAAACTCGTCCAGACCATACATTCATCATGAGAATGATGGAAATGCGTATTCACAGGATACTTACGTCTGCATGTTGCAGAATAGGGACCAAGCATGAAATCACTGTCATCACTACTGGAGAAATTTCTTTATTGACCTGAAATCGAGAGTTCAAGATTTTATCAAAAAATGAGCGTAATCAACACACATAAATAACGATAAAGAAGATTAACATATGCCACCAGATTTACTCAGGTAAATGAAAGGTGAAGGGATAAGATACCTAAAGCAAAAAAAACAGCCATCCCGTCAACCAAACAAATACGTGGAAATTACTAAAACCTGACTCTATCCAGTCCTGCCCCGTAGATTGAGATAAAGAACAAAAAGTATATATATAATTCAGCATTGAACGGAAAAATGAAGCCTGGAGAGAGGATCCAAGCGCATTAAGTATTCTTTCTTTTTATTTTTGGTCTTTCGGGGTACGTTTTAGGTTAGGGACTAACTTTCTCTTATCCCTTTGAGAAACTCCTGGTGTCGACTTCTCTTCATTAAACGTGCATGTATGTAGTACTCCAATTCTCTTTTGACCTCAACTCAACTCAGCCTTAGTCCCGATAACTTGGGGTTGGCTAATTAGTTTATCATCCAAAAAAAATTATTTAAGCGATTTTTTCTTGGACGGATTAGCAATTTCAGGCTCAAAGGAAAGGAAAGATAAAATGATAAAGAGACTAGTCCTACTATAAGTCATATAGCCTTTTTACCAGCAAAGCCCAATCCAATCCTTGCGACATTGGTATGGCCGTATGGGCATGGGTATGGGTATGGGTATGGCAGTTGGGGACCACATTAAAGTGTAAATCTCTTAAGTATGGTGGGTCAGACACTCAGATACAGACCTACTATGCTCCAGCTGGTGAATTTCGTCTAACACAATTTTGACGACGGTTTTATCAACTGATCCACACCACACCTAAGTCATCTAAAATTGCACTAAACCAGAACATGTGTCTATCATTTGAATTAGCTCATTGACAAGACTTTGCCATCATGCTCTTTAGTCACTCACCTCAAGCTTTGATCAGTGACTACCATGCGCGGTTGATAAATTATATTGCCAGGTAATAGTAAAACAGTAGTTAGTGAAAACCAAGTGGACTATCATGCCCGTATTCCTTTTTGTTACTGGTGTTAAGGGAGAAATGGGAGAAGCCAAACCTTGTCCGAGAGGACTGTGATGGATCAAACTAAGGTGAACAGGATGCTATGCCAATAGCAAAACTGAGCAGTTAAGTTGGTATCAAAGAACTGCAGCTTAAAAGGAAACTAAGAAATTATGAACTGTGATATATCTAATGCATCACTAACTGAGATAATATTCATCCATAGCGAAAACTGCAGTAACACAGCGAAAAGTTGCACCTTAATTGCCAATTCCCCAATAGCCCAGCAAGCATTATTCGCAGCAGAGAGATTTTCCTTTAGCTTTGGTGTGTTCTGTCAGAAACATACCTCAAATCAATTTAAGACTACCAAAAATAATGCAAGAAAACAAAGTGGGGGATCCATAGGACAACATACCAGTTGCTTAGCAGCAACTTCAAGAAACTCAGACAAGCGAGGGTGCAAATGGATAGGACAAACCTAATCAAAGTCACCAGAATGCATTATTAATTTTGAAGATAACTGTTAAGTAGGAAAAAGATAAAGAAAAGACGCTTCTGGTGCTGCTTCCATATGCACGATTCCAACAGAAAACCAATTGGCTCAACTCATCGGATAAAACTGGAATGCTGGTGTTGCAAGGAAAATCATGGCTCATAGACAAGGGTAATGGAATATAAAGAGACCATCTCATCAACTTACTCTTGCAAGGTCGCCAAGTAATGCAAAGGCACTTTGCCTAATATCATGCCCTTCATCCATGCAACATTGTAGAAGCAGGTCCCTCAAATTACTTTGTGAAACCTATGGAAGAACAGATGACACTGAATATTATCAGCAATCTTACAACATTCGTCTTGAGAAGATATCAGTTCTACCATCTTCTAGTAGTAAGTGAAAGCATAGGAACATAAAATTTTAGATATACTGCCAAAATAACATGTACAACGCATAGCATTCCAATTTGGAGTTGCAACAGGACCATGTAGGGAAGATTTTGTGGAAAAAAAAAAAAAAAAAAAAAAAAAAAAAAGAGAGAAGGGCTCATGAAGGACCTCTTAGCTATATATTTTAACGAAGGGAAGTAATGACCAGAAGCTACGACCACTGGCAGAGATGAAGGCAGCAAGCTCTAGGCATAAACTACAACAACCAGGCAAATAACTTTAACTAATTCTTTGTCCCAAGACTCCCAACCACTTGTAACTGAGTACAGGACTACTTTCATGTTTCATTCTATGCAAAGAAATATTTTATATATAAACTACTGTTAATTATCGATGCTCATGTTAGTATGTTCATCCCTGCATAAACTACGAATTTTAGCAATAACCAATCTTGCATTATCATGTTATGGAAACACAGTATATTAACTTGTGTCCTAGTACTCAATTATGTACCACTAAGTAAATCAGGTCTAATGACATTCTCATGGAGTACCCTTTCAATGTAGTAATATACTAATCTGAAAAAGCATCAAAGCAACTTATCTACTTCCAAAAAAAAAAAAAAAAAAAATTCATTATATGCTAAGCAAGAGGAGACCAGTGTTAACATCTTAATTTATTTTACCAATGCTCTGTGCCTAACTCATTATTGCAGGAAAAAAAAGAGATGGGGATATACCAGACTCTCTATTCCACTGCCAAGTCCTTCTGCAAGTCCAGACAGAAGATCCAAAGAGCAAACCACGAATTCCTTATCAAATTGAACCCCAGCTGTAATAGGATCAACCTACAACCAGAGAGTAAGTACCTTTTGATTAAGAAAAATGAATATAAATCTCAAAAGGTCAGCACTAATGCTGTACCAAACATTGCGAGAAAACCTCTTATCTAGCAATTATCACAAGTTATGATATGAAACATTTAAGTACTTTTGAAACGAACTTAGTAGAAAAATGAATATAAATCTCAAAAAGTTCAGTACACGTAATATTTGAGCGCAAACTCAGATTGCAAATTACAGGGATGGTGGTAAAGTTGAACCAATATTATTTTACTACACGAAAATATATATTTAAATTCCACAACGTAGATGAATGTTGGTTAAATAAGTAAATATTGTGAAACCATGAACAAGCAGGAAAGCCAGATTAAAAGCCAATGCTATACCACAAGCAAAAGAGACTAAATCTAGAAGATTATATACAAATGACAGCTCGCATGCAATTATAAATCAACAAATCAATGCAGTCACATGCTGAAGAAAACCTTGGATTGCCATAAAGATGAGACATCAACTACCAACAATACAACACCAGTGACTCAAAGAACAATCAATATCATTTCCACGAAACCTTGGCGAGCTGTTGGGTCTGGATGATGTTTATGCACCTCTGGAATACAGGTGGAGCAAACTGAGAGAATCCGGTTCCCAATGCCTGAAATTTGAAATTTAAACATGTCAATTTCTACCGCCTCTTATCAGTATATATCGTCCATCTCTAAAACATGTTAATAAATTACTACCTCCGTCCCACTTTAATGTACAAAAATGAGCTTGGGCACAAGAATTAAGGAAAAAGTTAAAAAGGTGATGTGTTGTTAGTATAGAGAGTTGGAAAGGAGAGAGAAAGTGGGGTAGTAAATAGTGAGTGGGTAGTTGTTGTGAGTATGACAAGTGGGTCCCATTATCTAAAACATGTTAAAAAGTTTCCATTTTAAGATTTTGTAGATTAAAGTGGGACAACCAAAATGGCAATTTTTGTAGATTAAAGTGGGACGGAGGGAGTATGTATTTATCCAGAGTTGCAGCCCATGAAAAAGCAGAAAAACTTCAATCCATGTGACTTATCAAAACTAGCCGGTGAATAAGAAATGCACAAAAAACAAAATCAGAAATGACGCATCTCACAACAACCTCTACGATATCGTTGCAGTCAGTCGCAGTTTCAGGTAGAATAAGAAAATGAAAACAAGGATATTAGGGATACAAGTGCGAGAAACTATGGTTACAACATAACAGAAGATCGTTACTATGATCACGATACGGTCCTTAAGATAGTTGATGGTTCAAAGGTCACAAAGATTCTTTCGTGGGCAGAAATTTCAAAGATACGTTATCAATGAAGATCCTCTGAAGAACATTTGTGAAGTGGGGTTGCCATGAGGATGACTAAATAAATATAGGATTAAGAAGCTATCTTGCTCCAAAAATCTCATACGTAGAATCAGATACAAGGTACTTCAACCATATTTTTAGGTAAGACAGTAAATTGGTCAAATGTCTGGTAATACAAGAAGTCAAGGGTCCTGATCAACCATACTTCTATGCTGACCATTTATGTATTCACTATACTTCCCATTGCACTTCACAAGTGTATAATCAAACACTTACATCCGACAAGTAGAAATCAAAATTGCTTTTATATACAAACCCTAGTACATCAATAACTGACACAATTTTACTCCATGCTTCCTACTTTTTTTGAGATAACTAAGAGGAATAGGTATGTGGTCAGAAAACACACGAGTTTTTTTAGCTCATATACAAGCATCAACGTGTTCAAATACTTGCATTCACAAAGCCATGCAAATCAATTCACAGTGGCAGTTCTTGATGGTCCACTGTTTACATCAGCAAGATTAGTACACTGCCTTTCTTTTGAATGGCCTAAGGTGGTAGGATTAGTTACTAAATCGATGATAATTTAATCATTTATTGCAAACCAAAAGCATATCTTTAAAAGTAAGATAATCCATGTATTGATTGTCAGGTTCCTGTAGCTAGCTGGAGTTTCGTAGTTGCTAACCCCAAGCCCCACCAATGTTGGATGAAGTTCTGAACCCAGGTTTTCTCAACATTGTTCATCACACTGATAGTCTGATACCCTTATACATGTTGCTGTATCCAGCCTACCTGTCTATAAAGCACCCAGATAAGCCACAACTTTAGGATGAGTTACTTGAAGTAAAGGGAATATGAAGGGGACTACAAAGAATGTTCTGATGGAAAGCTATGCTCCCTGGTAATGTAAGGAGAAACCAGCATTTTACTAAGCTAATATATTCTAGAAATCCTGACTGCATCACATTCCAATATTGTCACCAGGACACTTGACTCACTTCCTGTATCGACACTAGTCACACTATACAGCATGGGTGTATTTGTGGCAGTTCTACGCCGTTTTCCCCTCGAGTATAAAACTTTTCACATTCCCATTATGTTTACCGGACTCTTGATTCATTTTTTACCTGTATCGACACTTCACAACATGGGTGTAGGTGTGGCAGTTTTACACTGCGTACAGCGCAAGCATAAAACTAGTGGAATCTACAGATATTGAATCTTCTGAGTAGAGTCCAGGTAACATAGATTTCCCATCAAGAGCACTTGATACATATTCTTTCACATGTTAAGATGATTGAACAACCATTATTTATCCTGATACGTGCAATAAACGTTATAGATGATGTCACGTGCACAAATATCATAAACAGCATATGCAGTTTCAAAGGGTAGTAACAAGACCTGTGCGATGGATGTAAAGCACTCCAGAAGGGGGAAGATGTCTTTGTCTGAGTTTGATAATTGCTGCCACTTTGCAATTAATGGCGGCATCAGAATCTCAAGGTACGTGGGCTGCATATTATTCCATTGGATCAGGACAGCATTGACCAAGTCAATTGCAGCATGTGAATAAGTCATGTCGCAGCCTTTGGCCATAATCAAGTTTTGAAAATCATGTCAACGTAGAAAACTGTCATTATGCTCTATTAACAATACCTGATTCAGTTCCCCTCCAACAGCATCTGCCAAAGTGCCAATAGCATCATATACAATTCTGAGATTTCGCCTCTGCATATGAAGTTATAAATTAAAAAGGATTAAAGAGAAACAGACTGATATGACTGCTAGCTGTATCATTAATAGGCATAAAAACTCGTCATCATAAAAACAGATGTGTCAACATATATATAGCAAACCTGATATTTTCCAAATGCACACATTAGGTGCTGTATTATAACCTCCAAACGTGGTGCCAATTCTTCTGCTGCCTCCTGCAGTTTAATTAAAAACTATTAAAATTTAATGTTCTAGAAAGATAAATGCAACACTGAGCTGCCATTATCTTAATAACCTCTTCAAGAGTTGCAAAAGCTGAGCAAGCAGCCTCCTGCACCCGTTTGTTATTATCCAATATTCTTCGTAAAAGACCCATGAGAACCTTGTCAAACTGCTCATGGCCTTCTCGATGGCCAATGCCCTGAAACACACAAACAGATAGTTCTTTAACTTCAAATAAAAAAGAACCACCATGGGGATCATAAAGGACTAATAACTACAATAAAAATCAGAAGATTCTGCTGCCTGTACTAATGCAGGGAAGAGATATTCAATCTCATAGTGAGTCAGAGATACTCTCTTTCTCTCTCCCTGACCAATCAAGGCCATTAACACCAGGTAGAAACAAAGAAGTAGGTCAGTTGTATCAACAAAGCATTGGTTGCAGCTAAAAGAGGAACCATAAGACGCAAGAGATTCAACAAAAATATTGCAAGAAACTGCTGCTTTTAACAAAAATACAATATAATAAATGGTGGCTCACTTGGTAAGAAGTCGAAATTCGCAATAAGTTTGATCCCATAATTCAATAAAAAAATGAATCAAGCAACAAGCATATGCACTTGTGGATTTAGTCACCACGATTTTCTTCCATACATATGAAATACCACTAGGGATCATAGGTATAGGAAAGTGGTTTCTTTGGCTCTTCTAAATCGACCGGCCTGAACCACGAAAGCAATACTGTATCATAATAGAGCGCAACAGATCGACAGAGGAATTGGAAGAGACTCGTCAGGAGACCAAGTTCGCCTTGGCGACAAGTGCGAAGCGAGTCAGTAAACGTCGCAAGTGGATGTGGGTTCTTAAGGCAAAGGCAAACGACATTGAGGGTAGCTTAAACCGATCAGATATCAAGCAAAGAAATCAACCGAGCAAAGAGAGGAAGACACGTCAACAAGGATGAAGATTTGGTGGGATCACATTATGTTGAGCAGGAGAATTTTTTGGATGGGGGTTGACTTGGGTTTCAAACACACTTGCTCGGTTATTAATAGATTCTTCAGAATTATTTTCTTCACACATTTTGACCCTCCCTATTATTCATAATCATTTCAAACAACTCAAGGCCAAGAACTATGTCCACATTGCACACAAGCTAACCAAAAATGAGCCTACTCAAAGCAACTCACTTATAAGTCCGTGCAAATTTTTTTGGTGCACAATGGTAGTAGATTGCTAATCACATGCCTATTCATTTCTCACATCTATATGCTGTGGAATTGGGGTATTACATATTAAGATCTTTAACCTAAAATCTAACATTACCTCAATCTGGTCCCGTCTTTACAGTTTCATAATTATCCTATATATTTCAGGTATAAGCCTAAAACTCAACAAGGTAACCCATGATACAGATATGTTCAATTTGTATTTAATATTTCCTGCATATCTACATCACTCCTTAAAGTAGCACAATACTTGGTGACCCGGGGAAAGAATAAAGCGTGCAGAACAATATTTGCAAACTAAATACGCGTTGTAGTAGCCTCACAGCATTCAGGTCAAGATAAGGATTTCTCCAAGGACAATATCCTCAAAGTCGAACTAGTCATTATGCCATCACACTCACACGGGGATTAACTTTTTGCACAATCATCACTCAAAATTCATGAAATATAGTCATCACTAACCAACTGAATTTTTGAATGATTTACCATCAAGAAATTGTATAAATGACAGTTGAATAGAGCTGTGTAAAAGCACTAAAGCAGGAAGTAGAAATATTATCATTCTATGCAAGAAAACTTCATACCTGGACAATAAATTTGCTGAAACGTGAAAGCGTCCAACAGGAAATACTTCGTATCAAAGGGAACTTATCATCCAAAAGCGGGATAAGAAAAGCAACAATCTACAAATCACAAATAATTATAATATTACTCAATTTAGAACTTCAAAGTTGATTGGTACAGAATCAAATCAGGCTCATAAACAGCCAGCTATAGCATATCCTTACCCCTGATAGATGAGGATAAAGACCATTAATGCAACCCTCAGCTATGGCACCAAGTGATAGAACAGCAGCCTCCCTCTCTTTCCAGGCAGCATCATCAGAGTTTGACAATTTAGACTGAAATGAAATACACATTTCATAAATTTCCAAAAGAAAAAACAGATACTTGAATTTCAAACAAGTATTCTTATAGGACATTTAACCCTTTTAAGAAACATATTTGGTAAAATTCTTTGAAAATTGACTTTGACGTCAGAAATTTTGATGATGAAGTGTGATAACATTTCCCTCTATGCATCATCCCACTTCGTTCCATAACACGTGGGAACCAGATATGTGCTTGTCTATATACGAAAACAGATGCAGGACAGCTTACTGTCCTAAATGAATGCAATAAAAGAAGAAAGCGAGAATGAAGGCGTCACACCATGTTAGGGAGTATACTTCCGTAGGGTCAAGAGGAGAATGCACCACACAAGCTCACAGTTTCAACTCAATAAATATGAGGCGTCACATGAATTATAAAACTAGGAGTAGGTGATCAAAGATGGATAAATATCATTAATTTCCCAGCCAATTTTAGCAACCCATAGTTAAAGCATTAGTCTGTTAAGCTATAAAATTAATAATGAAGAAATTAAAAGAAACTAGTATAAAAACAAAGAAACCGAAGAAAGGTGTACATTATTAACCCCGATTTTCCATCGCTTCAATCCCTACACTCTCTCTCTCTCTCTCTCTCTCTCTCTTTTAGATCGAGAACCTTTTTAATTGCAACAACAAGAACCCAAATCTAAGAGGTTAAGGGTATGAAATATCGTGTTGTCGGAAACCAACTATAAAACAATTACTTGATAGACTAACTGGTCACCATCATACTCTAGTCAGTTCATCTTTGGGTTGGAGGGAAGATTGCAATGGGTCCTTGCAACAGCAATCATCTTCCCAGCTTGAGGTCCTACTGACTTTTACCAAGCTCCAGACCTTGATCAAGGACGTGCATGTTTTCGTGTATGAAAATTCATTCAAGGGTATGGCGGTGGAAATGGGGAGACTGGAGAGAGTGAGAAGATGTTTGTGACTGTACTTGGTTTATATGGAATACGTTAGTCCTGTGTTGTTATAATGGGGTTGGAAGAGAGAGTGAGAGAGAGACTAGGAATTAACGGTTAGTTGCTTAGGGTTTATATCAGTTTATGGAGTAACTTTATGAGTTATATCCGTTAAGGACGTCTTGTCAGGTTCATGGCTACATAGATCACGGAGTTGGTTGTCTAGTAAACAGTTAACAGTGAGTTCCGAAAACCAATGAGACTAAAAGGAGTGCAACTGTGATTGTAAACCTTCACAACTGAATTTCTCTAGAATGGAACAAATACCTGGACAACAGGCATCAATGTTGGAAGAATCTCATCGCCAAACACATTTGACAGAACATCTAGAGCTGCAGCACTGCACTTCCGCAAATTCCAGATATTCACTATGTCATCGTCCTGCAATTACAAAGAAAAGATTTACTGATTAGTAACCAAGTAACATCATTCCGAATATCAGTTAGAGCAGCAATCAACTGAAGTCATGTTAGATAATATACAAATGGGAAACAAATAAACATAAACCACGAAATAGAAGGTTTAGCAAAACACATACATTGTCTTCAGCATCCTCAGATCCATGAAAACGTGACGAATGAAAACGAGGCCTCAGATCCTGTAGAGCTAGTGTGTCAACATGAAATTTGCAAAGATAATAACTTGCATAAGATAATCTGAGCTGTAATAAAGATGCGAGAAATCAGTACCTGGTCCCTATCTGGATTAGAGCCATCTTCCTGCAATAACAAATGTAAATCAGACAGCACTAGCAACATCAATACATGAATTATTTACGTCCTAATCAACTGAGAACGATATTAGGGAAAAATTACCTCAGCATCAAGTAACGATTCGTCATCCTCGGCATAGGCCATGTTCGACAGTAAGATCTGCATAATTGCATTGCACATTAAAAATGTTGAACATAATCCTAAAACTGTGACACAATTGGCGTGATAGGATAAAGATAAAGAAAAGTGCCTTACTGGAATTAACCGTGGCAAGAATTCTTTCAGATTTTCAGGTGGCAACTGAGCGTCACAATATGCTGACCTGAAAATTTGAAGATGTAAATCAAGGTTATTCTGAAGAACTAAAAAAATGTAAATATATTAGAGCCAACATCAAATTCAGTAATTGAAGGTAAACATAAAGGACTGGCAAATGATTGAATGTTTTCAGATTCTCACTCATAAACAAATATCACCAACATGATCAGCCTAGAGATCCATGGATTCATTACTGCATTACACTCTTTAATGTTTGTATTTTCTAGCAAACGCAAACAGATATTGTTCTTTAGGTTGAAAAACCAAAAACGCAACTGTCCCTGAGATGCTGTGAGATGCCCTTCACACCATAACAAGAAATAACGGGTAGTGACTGACCAAATTATAGTCAAGCGCAGTGTGATGAAACCTGATGCGCACTTGACACGATAGCATACCACTAACTTCCTATAGATAATTAGGACTTAAAGATTGTTAACCACATACTTTCTCATTTTTATAAGCCAACAATATCAAAATGAAGGGAACGAAGATCAAAGAAAAAACTTCCATGTGAATTATGTTAGGAGGAAACACAAATACATAAATGCTGTAAAACTTTTAATCCATCCGGAGTTATCATATGCTCCCGAGATGGAACTTGTTTCAAGTATATACTGAAAATCAGTGACTTTATTAATGACTACAATATGTCTCTACATGTAGCTTTGTCAATGACCTCGAAACATCGAGGCTTTTATCTTGATTAATAAGTAGACTTTGAGTTACCATAGCTACTTAATAAAGGAAGAGCACAAAAAAAAAAAAAAAAAAAAAGGCGTAAATGAGTTTGAATGCTAATCACTTGTAAAAGATTGCAGTTTCACAAACTGAATAATTACCAAAATTCACAGGCTTCAAGAGATACGTCATCATCAGGGTCTTTATTGACTTGCAACATGTACTCGATTACGTTTCTCAAATGTGGCTGCAATGCATGGCGAAGAGTACGTGATGAATCATGAACAACAGAAGATAAAATGAGAAGTAAGATGATATTAGATGATATGGTTGTCAAAAGCCTCGTTAAAGAAACTAGCACAAAAATATGTCATCCCATTTGATCTTCCAGAGAAAAGTAAAACCAGTATGAAGTAAAACAATATTAATCAAACATAGGTAACATGACAAACATCAGGAAAGAATCGAAAAAGTAAACCAAAATAAGAAAGAAAATGCCTACCTCCAAGAAAGCAGGACGAACTTCAATAAGCTGAACAAAAGCCGCACAAACCTGAACATCACATGAGAAGATAACCCATAAATCACCCTGGTGAGTAAGCCTTAACTGAAACAAACAAGACTTAATATAATGTTAAATGATAAGACAACTCCCATCAGAAAGAAATTGGTTGTTTAGAGAGAGAACGGACATCTGCGTAGTGAATCCATTAGCATAGAGAGAGGACACTCAGACCAAGTACCTAATCTATTCACACATAGTAGATTAACCCACACAAAACAGTTGAAGAAACATGATCTTATAGTAGTTACCAACAAAGAGATCACCAAACTACATTGCATCCCACTCCAACATACCACCAAGAACGAGTATACATTAGCTATTTGATTTCATATATCCAAGTGAAATCATTACATTAGAGGGCACTTCAATGATAACTGACATTTTCTAAGCTAAATAAGCACATTAGACTAAAAGGTTGCAACATTTGGCATCAGATTAGATGCATCCCAAGTTAACTATATTTCAAACAAAATGATTCCAATCTTTTCTGTGAGAGTCTTAGAAGATAACTCAGGCAGGGGATGATATAGTACTATTATCAGGCAACTACAGAGAGAATATAAGCTTTCAGATGGTTGTTGCTGATAATGCAAAAGTGAAAGACCTACTCACCAGTTTCCGCACTTCAGCATTAGGATCATTAGCGAGAACAAACAGACCTTGCAGGTACTTATCAATAGACATATATAAGACCTGCAGATACACATAAGACAGATTGCTATCACTTTGAAGCTCCATACAGTGGCAAGAATTACTCACGTTAGAAGCTCGGTCAATCATACTCACAGTTGGCATCAGCATGATGAACTGGTTTACAGATCCCAAGGAAAGCTTTCTCAGCGAGGCATGTGGCGACTGAAATAACTGCTTGGGGAGAATAAACGTTAATGTCAGATATATCTAAGTTTGTCAAACAAACTAACAGAAAAGAACTTAGACTTGCGAAAGCACATACATCTGCACACTACCCTACAACAATAAACCCACCCCCCAAATGACAACAAATTACCTGGAGAAGTCTAGGAATAAATATATTGATGGGGCGTTCAGATAATCCTGGAGTCTCCGAGTCTAACACTTGTGGAATATCCTCACAAATCTGTATTAACAAGAAATTAGACCTGTAAGTGACATGCTCACATTTCAGATTGCATATGTCTTCATGTTTAGTGCAGACATGAAATCGGCGATCAGCTTCCATGTCTCTTGAAACTAAGTGTGGAGCTCTGATGATATGTTAGTATGCAATGTCCAGAAGATTAGAACACATTGTATCCCCCACCATAACTAGCAGAAATGTTATATCTGAACTGAACAGGCACTATAAGCGTAACATCCAAAGCAGCAAGAAATAAAGTAGTTCTATAATCTTACAAAGATAATCATAGGCATCACAAAAATAGAATTGACACTGAGAGCTCAAAAGAAATATAGAAGAGCTCAACTTCCAATTTCTGTATCACGTCTTACAGAAAGATTCTCCATTTTGGACAACCAGTCCAAAATACGTGTATGAAGCTATTAATATGATATTTCTTTTTTTTTTTTGCACAATTTAGATAAAGCTAGATCTGCAATTGTATTCTCCAAATCAAGCTTGTTCACCGAACTACGTACCCTTGATAAATTAAGACAAGCAAAAACATTATCAATTAGCCGCTATACTACGAACAACAAAAAACACATACAAAAAAAAAAAAAAAAAAACATGAAGAAATAGGGTGATTAGGGAGTTGTATATTTCCCCAAATTTGGTCTACTGGCACTCGAACACATACAAGGTCAAGAAAGAAGTTTACAAGCTTTTCGCTGAAAGATTACAAGGAGATATTAAAATTGATTTTAAATTTTAAATAATAAGCACAAGGATCACTTAGTGGCTTGGGAGACCAGTATTGTAAAAGATTCATAGTTTCACTTGGTGTCTTGGATGTTTGCTACAAGTTTTTTTTGGTATGCCTAATCTAGAAGTGATATGAGTCAACATCCTTACTTTCTGATGAAAAAGAGACAATCACTATTGGGTGAAGTAAGGGACAGCCATTATGGGACAATCCTTAAGGGACAATAATTATGGGACAATAATTAAGGCACTATTTTCTATAGGAAAAGTAACTCTAGACGATTAATTCATACAAGAAAATTCATCTTCTGCTAGCAATTAAGAAATTTAAGCTGTCACAATTCAGTTTGATATTTACATAAGCTATTTCACATATACGAAGAATTTCGTGCAAGATTCCTTAGCAAGGAAAAAATTTGTTCTTCACCACTCTACATGCAAAATGCAGTAAGATAGCATAATAAAGAAAATATCTTGAACAAACATATAAATAGCACCCTAATATAGAGAGGAGGGCCGAACCTTAGACAAAGCATCCATGGCGCCTTCCATATGATTTAAGTCATTACTGTCCAAACACTTGACAAGGGAATGCAGCAATTCCGGCCAGCTTACTCCCTCAAGCTGAACAATAACACTTATGATAGTCCCAGAAGTAGACCTGATCTGTCTATCTGCTGCTCCTAAACAAGGTAACAACTCTGTCTTTATGTATTCCTGGTTAGCGGCAGGCATGGATTTGTATGCAGTTTTAAGGTTATTTTTCAGAAGCAACCCAGCTGCCTGCCGTACTTCCACGGATTTACCCTATAACCAAAAAGCAAAGACATACAAATTATGAGAAGACCAGTCTTGTGAAAGATTCATAATTTCACAGCACGGTTTTAAGAGTAGGCATATGAAAAAAGATTTAAAAGAAAAGAAAAAATTGCATCAACTCCCCCCGGCCATATGTATCACATGATAAAAACAAAGAAGAAAATGACCAATTCTGTAAGCCTTGATAAATAGCAGTCTAGCTCAAAATAGAAAAATGTAATCTCCTAGTTTCTTCGTGGTGGGTAGCTAAATTGCCTGGATTTGGATTTGACCACACCTAGTTATAGGAGAATTGGAAATCTACAACTACTTGCTCCCCCAGAATGTCTTCTACTTACGCAACTAAGTTCCAAGGTATCGGGATTGTGGAATTCCATTCCTGCCCGGTAAAATCGACAAGAACTCTGAATACTAGATACGACCTCAAACTAGAACTGTGTAGTAAAGACTGAGCCTCAACAAAAGGATCGAATATAAAAAGAAAAGAATGGACTTTGAAGAAGGATTGAGTGAAAGGTAGGACCCCCTGTGGCCTGCCTAAAGTTTCATTGGCCAGACTTCCTTCCCTCTACAAGGTGAGATGACCGATTAGACCCTTAGAGTGATTCAGTCGACACAGATGTGCGCTTGAAGTGGGGGAGGTACTTTGCTTGCCAAGCTTGGGTGGTATACGTGTCTTCTCCTCCATTGACAAATAAATTAGACTTTACAAGAAAAAACAAAATACTGGAATTACTTGAGTAGCTCCCTTGATAGAGCGGCGCCACGTCCAAACCCTGCCCATCTTAAGGAACACAACACAGCACATCAAACTTTATATTTGGTTAAATTGGATCACCTTTCACCTCAAAGCAAAGAGGCAGGAGAGATACAATTTGAGGAGTTATTGGCTCCAAATGAGGCGGAATAGGGTCTCTGTGAAGTCTCTGCTGGTGACTGAATTTGGTGAAAAAAATGGTTTTAGAGACCATAATTTAAGAATAAACAAGGGGCCGTAAAAGAAGTATATACCCCGCACCCATGGAGTTAGCTAAGTCAACTAAACGAAATTTTAGGCTTCATAGACAATTCAAATATGAACAAAAAAAAACTCAAAAATTAAGATCTTAAATCATTAAGAATCCTCTCTAGATAGACTACAGATTTCATGCCCCTTCGCTCCATGAATCGAAGTAACAAGAATTAACACAATCTTTCTCCCAAATACTTGGGCCAGCTAATTGGATAATATTTATGTAAGTTATGAAATAAATTGAGGCATACGACAGCTATAAGGTCGGTAAACAAAAACTTTGATCAAATGATAACAAAAGTTATCAGTACTATCACACGATTGAGTTCAAAAATAACAAATCCAAGTGGCGAGCAACCCAGAAAGAATTTACTCAAAAAAAAAAAAAGGTACAATCTCTGCTCTATAAGATTAAGCAACAGAAAGAAACAAGAAAATCATTTACAGATATGTGTATGTGTAAGCGTGTGTGCACTTAAAAAGCTCACAGGGCAAAATCTACACAGCCATCCCCAGATATTCAATTTTACGAGTCGCATTTCAAAAGTGAAGCATATTTCTAAGATGCTCAAAAAACGTCCAATAGCCTCCGTGTATGAAATATACATCCATCCCCAGATAGTAACTCCAATGTGCGTTATGTATGTCTTAAGTATGCTATAAATGAATCCTAAAGGGCTCTTTCAAGTGGAACAGTGGAGACTCCCTAACACAAAAGATTCAATCAAAAAAATAAAAAAACATTTTACTGCAATAATACAACAGCTATAACCGAAACCCTTCTGCAAAATCAAAATAAATACCAGCAGCTCCCATCAAACTCCTTTTACAATAGCTTAATATCATCAACGGGGTATTCAATTCAAACAAAACCAACAAAAATCAGAAATGAAACAAATGATTTGCTCTAAAAGTTTAAGCAACAAACTCTAAATACAAATTACAGCTATTGTCTATTTACAGCTTCCAAGTTAATTAGCAAACTACAGTAATCCAATAATCAATTCCGTTACCATTATCAATAGAGTAATCAGGTAAATTCAATCAACTCCATGGTCAACAAGTCAATCAGAGCACCAAAATGGCAAAACTATTACACATACAACTCATATTCAATCAATTAATCTAATTTAACCTACAAAACAACTAACCATATCGAAAAACAAACAAATTATAATAACGAGGAAGTAAGCAAAAACTGGAATAAAAGTAGTACCTCCGCGCGAGCGAGGATGAAGGCGAGGTAATTATTGAAATCGGGGAACTGAGAATAGTGCTGGAGTTGCTGCCAAATCTGCGACTTATCGGAAGTAGGTGATATCTGTTGCTCCAGCAATCCGCAGATCTCCTTGAAACCTTGCTCTTGTGGCTGCCATGTCCCACCACCTACCACCACTGCCGCCGCCGCCGCAGCCATCTTAGACAAAGGGAGGAGTTAGGGGGGAGAAGTGATCGGAGAGGTTTAAGGTTTCCGACGGGGGAAGGCTTTTGGAGGAAGCCGGAGCCGATGACGACAAGCTGTGTTCAAAAAAGAGTTGGCAAAAGCGATTGAGGGCAAAGAGAGATTTGGGGTTCGTGTTTTTGAGCAATGATTCGCTGTATACGGATGATCGTGATTGGTATTTTGGATAGCCAATGAAATAGGGGTGACTATTTTAATTATATTAATACTAATAATTCTCGAAAACAATTTATATTAATACAAATAAACACTAGATCAATTTATACTTGATGTTGTATTCTTTGGTTCCTTTTTTTTTTTTTTTTTTTTTTAGACTGTATTTTTTGATTAGTTGCTTCTTGTAATTACTTTAAAAATTTGTAAATTATAATTTTAATAGTACTTATAATATCTTAAAATGATGTTTTTTTTGTTTTTATCTTAAAATGATGTTTGAAATTACTATTAATTAATAGTAAATCCAGGTATTTATTTGGGACGGATGAAATATTTATTTATTTTTGAAATTACTATTAATTAATAGTTACTCTGCGTTGTATAATTATATAAGGTGCCTCTCGATATTTATTTTAGTTATTTTATTTATTTTAAAACGCATAGTTTTCTTTTTATATTAAAGTTAATGGTCTCTTGTAAAAAATAAAATAAAATCTAGCAGTACTAAAACCAGAATTTTTTTTTATCAAAAAGAAAAAAAAAACAGATTTTTTAATGGCAACTTAAATTGACAAAAACTTGTGTGAGAACACTCCAACCCGTCTCATGGGTGAGACGGGTCATTTTTTTGACCCATTACCCGACCCACAACCATGCTCCAGGACCCATGGGGGGACCCTGCCACGTGGCAGCCCCTCATTGGCCCAATTTTTTTTTTTTTTTTTTTTTTTGCTTTTTTTTAAATTTTTATATTTTTATTTTTGTTTTTTTTTCGGTTTGTGAAAAGTAATAGTTACCATCTCTTAAAGTAATAGTTACCATCTCTTAAAGTAATAGTGTTATTCCTATGTTTTCTTCGTTTGCCAAAAATAATACTTATTATAACTAAAATGTAACAAACGTGTTATTTATATGTAATAGTATTTGTAAATAATTGTAATACATATGTATAGATATCTATTTGTTTTCAAACAATAAGTTACAATGGGGTCAAATTTATCATGATACATGTAAAAGTATTACATTATCTATAGAAATCTGTTACAATTTCGTCAATCAAAGTGTTACATTTATTTGTATAAACTTACTATTACATTCATATACATAAGTTATTACTTTTCAAATGGGTAAAAACGAGCTTTTGTTTTTTTAAAACAAGTATTACGTTTACTTATGAACAATGTTACTTTAAGAGATGGTAACTATTATTTTTTGCTAAACCACTGAAAAGCCGGAAAAAAAATAATAATAATAATTCGGCCAATGGTGGGTTGCCACGTGGCGGGTTCGGCCCATGGGTCATGGGGCGACCCGTCTCATGCATGAGACGGATCCCCTTGTTCTCATGGGAGACCACCTCACTTAAATTTTGGCCATGTGCCATACATTCGCACGGATTCTTAATTTCTCCCCTTTGCAGTTTTTTTTTCCCCACACATATGATATGCATAAAACCGAACAAGAAAAATGGACTAAACCTCTTTCAAAAACAAAAAAATGACTAAACCATTATATACTTAAAACAATTTACTCCCTCTGTATCAAACTTTCGCTAGTTATTTTCGTTTTAAGCGTCTCATATTTATTGTTACTTATCCAAAATATTTAATTTTCTCTCTCCAACTCACTTACAACAACTGTCCACTAACTTATTTTCTCTCCCGTACGTAGGAATTGTACTAGACTGGGCAATAGATCTGTAATAGATAAGAGTTTGTAACACGATAACAATTGCCTTGAATGAATGATATGTAACTAGATTGTCCAAAAAAAAAAAAAAAGCTTATTTATATTTCATAATTTCTATACCAATCCAGTAACACAGCCGGCGCACCGTTGACTGACAAAAAAGTGGTCAACAGGTGTACAGTATATAGTAGCAATCAAATTTAACCAATTATCACATCTTCAAGAATGTGGAGAGCCACTGCAATAAAGTTGATGTGAGCCAAGCTTTAATGCCATCAAAGGTCATTTTTGTCATTTTGTCTTTGAGCAGCCTGAACAAAAAAAAAAGAGAGTAGATGACGGTCAATGAAATGTAGGAGAAAACAAAAAACATTTGCAGGAAAAAAAAATCTTGGTATACAAGTTAAATACTCTCTACATCTCGAAAAGTTAGACCCACTTTTTTGTTGTTAAAAATAAATCAACTTTAAGCAATAATTTCGATAAATTTTAATTATCCTAATGAAAATCTAAAACTTGCTAGCGATACACGTAAATTCTATACACATAAAGACTAACCTAAATTATTGCTCAAAACTGTCAAGTTAACAACCAAACAAGTGGGACTAACTTCCCGGGACGGAGGGAGTATATAAACTTCAGACAAGAAAGAGAACTCTAGTGATAAAGGGTCTACCATATACATGAATTCCATGAAGAAAGAATAGAGAGCTACACTTTAAGTATGCCTCAAATTATTTGGGTTCAACCTATTTAAGCACAAAAAAGACCAACCAGGACAAGCCTTCATTCTAAATTCATAAGATTCTCAATTACTGAAGTTCCATAAGAGGCAATTTCAAGCAAAGGTATTCCATCATATCACCAAAATAGACACAGCTGACGGCTAATTTAACAGTGTACTATACTAGCTCGTTTTTATTTTTTACACGAGCCAAACCACGAAATTTCTGAAGTCCTGGACAAATACAAGACAGGACTTCTCTTTCTTTGCCTAGTATATGACAAACAAATGTTAGGATTGGAGTCCTAAAAACTAAGAGGAAGCAAAGGAAGAAAAGGGGTCTAAGTCGTGGGGAGTTGGTAGAGATTAAACTCGAGGAGGAGAAGAAAACAGCGGACATCAGCCTACAACAGGGATAGGCGGCCGCACATGTTGGTGCTGAGCGGTCGCCCAGTCCATCTGAGAGTGGGAGGAGAGCCTTTAGGGCTGCAGTGGGCGGCCACACGCATGAGCCTTTAGGAGAGCCTTTAGGGCTGCAGTGGGCGCCCAGTCCATTTGACAACACTCACGGCGGCATCCAACCTCGCCACCACTCCTCCTCCCATCTACCACAGTGCCCCCTCCCCTTTGTCTCCACCCGCCGCCCCCTCTCATGGCATCCCCTCCACACCCCGCCGCCACTTCTAAAAGTTACCCCCATCGGAATCCTCCCTCTATCTGTTACCGTCTCACCCCATATCTCTTCTTCATCATATTCCCCTCCCCCTCTCTCTCTCGTCCATATCTGCCTTCCCCGACACCACCACCATCCGCGCTTTCCCAGATTTGGGGCGACCACGACGATTAATCGACTCTAAATTGTGGTCAGATCTATCAAAGCGTTATACACTATTCGGATCCCAGATTTGAGATTTTGAAGTTTGTTTTGTTGTTTGATATTTTATGGTGTTGGTTCTGAATAGGTGATAGGCGGTGGTGGGACCATGGCAGGGGGTTAACCCTCAAACGACCAAATTCTTCTACCTCGGAAAAGCCATAGTTATATCTTCAAGCCAACTCCTACTGGTCTTCCGACGGACATCTGCTCCGCTCCAATATGTTAAAAACTTCATGTCTGGCCTCTTTGAAGGCAATTGGGATGTGCAGATGGTGGGGGGGGGGTGTGAATGAGGTAGAAGAAGAGGAGAGGTTGTTGCTAGTACTCCCTCCGTCCCAGTTTAAGGTTCTTACTTTTCTTTTTGGTATGTCCCAGTTTAAGGTTCTTAGTTGCTTTATGAATGGACAATTATATCCTCCACATACTACTATTGTTGACTCAAATTTGCCTTAGTTTCTTAATAAGCTTGTAAAGTCAAACTAAGAACCTTAAACCGGGACGGAGGGAGTATTTTCTTTTCTTTTGTGTGGGTGGATTTACGTTGGTCCCCATTATAAAGAAGAGGGATGCTTAATTTAAATTATAATTTCATTTTTGTGCCCTCTAATATGAGAAAAAGTTTTAGGGTCTAATTTTCATTGAGATTTCAGCGAGATTAGTCATATGAAGTCACGTGACTAAATTCCGTCAAATATTTAGTTAAATTATGGATGAAGTGAGCGCATTGGAAAAATTGGAAAAGTACAATGAGAGCATTTGAAAAAAATAAAGTTCAGTGAGAACATTGGAAATTGGTCAATAGTTCAGTGACCAAAATATGCTTTTTGCCAATTCCCAACAACAAAAACTGTCAAGCCACGATCTTCAACGAATAAAAGGAAAAGGGATATGTGTACAAACGATCAATGCACCTTGCAAATGCTCAACTCTTTTAGTTGGTTGTCAAAAGCAGAAGGGTATACTCCCTCTGTCCCGGAATAAATGTCCTACTTTCTATTTTCATTTGTCCCAAAATAAATGTCTTCTTACTAAAAATAGGGTATGAATTTTGGAGATCTTCCTATACTACCCATTCTAATAGGCACAAGCATTACAGTGCCATAAGAGGTGTCACTTTACCCATATAAATAGATTGGGGAAATGAAGGAAACATAACTAAAAGCTTTAAAACATTGACTTGTCAGCTATGACATTTATTCCGGGACAGAGGGAGTATAAATTAAAGACTAGTGTAAGCACTCAAGCTTTACAATCAAAGCACAATGGATATTTATGTAAACATACACGAGAGATGGCTTATATACTCACAGTTGGTACAGAAAAGAATAAATGAATCAGATACTGACGTACCTTTAAAAGTTTATCCAACACTGAACTTTCAAATGCTTGATATCCAGCACCAACAAGTTTCTGCCTTGGAGCATCGGTCTCAACGTGTTCCTGGGCAGTTGGAATGACACTGGGTACAGCTGGTTGAAGAGGTAGGACTAACAGCGGATTTGAAAGATCCCCAAACACAGTCCCCATGGCAGCAACCTGCAAAGAGGAGAAGAAATAAGACTTCTTTATGTGAAAATCATAACACAGTGAGTGGCCAATCAACTAAAATATGCAACATACTTTCGCATTTTTTTTTTCATATAATGCAATACTCAATAGTAACAGCTATGGGTAACATTTTGCATTTGCTATCAGATAATGCAACAAACTTCTTATTTTACTTACAACGTCAAAAAATTAACGGGACTGCCGATGTGTCACTGCCACATCACCATCACGTCATTGCCACATCATCAAATTCACATTCCATTATATGATGTGCCGTCGACATAGCTCTGATGTGGCGCTGGCATGACAATGCCAGCAATCCTGTTAGTTTTTTACTCCGTAAGTAAAAAAAATAAAAATGTGTTGCATTATTTGATATCAAATGCAAAATTATGTTACCCATATCTGTCACTAACAAGTACGTTGCATTACTTGAAAACTAGGGCAAAGTACGTCGCATATTTTAGTAATTAATCCCAGTGAAATTTGATTATAGTACTCCACAAATGACTTACAACTGCATCTTTGGTTGCCATCACCACAAGCACCTATCCTTTCTTCTTGGTACTTCTAATTACTACATCTTCGACCTTTCCAAACTTTTCAAACAGTTCCCTTAGTCTTTGGGCACTATAGTCCTGACCAATCTTCTCCCAAGATACTTTAAGCACCTTCTCCTTATCTGTACTATCTTGTCTTCCCACCATTGTTTGTTTCTTCAACTCTGATGCTGCAGATTCTGCTTTAGTCTTATGGAACGCCCTAATCCGTGTGATCTCTTCTTTGAGCTTCCTAGATATTCTTTCCTCTTCATCTTTAGCTCGGGCAGTTGGCTCAGCAGCAAACGCTGCCCGCTCTCTTTCTTCTAGATCAGACATCATCCTTCTACGTTTAGAGTCGTGTTGTGCTAGTCTTTGGAGCTTCTCGAGTTTTACTCGAAGGAGATCATCGAAAAGTTTCCTTGCTTTTTCATCCTTGAGGATTTCGTATGATGTTTTGAGGTTTTGGAAGTTTTCGTGCGCGTTGGGGTCGTCTCGTCTCTTGTCTGGATGCAGTTCTAAAGCTTTCAACTTGTATGCTTTTGATATCTCTTTTTCTGAAAGCTTGGCTCCCTCTTCACCAGATGGCAACCCAAGAACCTTGTAGTGATCGATTTCCAAATCCATATCTTTTTTCTTATTTCGGTGCTGCAGTTAATCACAAAAGATGGTAATCAGAATCATTCTCAAAACAGTTGTAAAACTATAAAATGCACCACTTAAAATTTTCTTTCACCAAGCCAATAAGTCAATTATTTGAAAACTTTAGGTTCATACTCCCTCCCCATCCCAAAATGATCTTCCTACTTTTTTTCGCCGTTGATTTTAGGTTGATATAAGTGTACTAATGAAAATCTAAAAATTGTTATTGACACACCATCAACAATACTATCTCAATAACAAGTTTTAGATTTTCATTAGGATACTTAAATCAACCTAAAATCATTGCTCAAAGTTCCTTCGTAGTGACATCGAAAAAAGTGTGAAGATCATTTTGGGACGGAGGGAGTATTACCTATCTTTATTTTTCAAGAAGTGATACGACAAGAGTTAACAACAATTATCACCAGGGAATTATACAGATAAACTTACAGTCTAAAAATATAAGAGGTGATTAAAACAGGGATGCTTTAAGGTAAACGGATAAGCCACATATCCACATCTACAATTAGCACATGCCTCTTACATAGCAATCATCTATATTCAGGATTCTCTTATAAGCGTGTGCAAATAAAATCACACCAGCAATATATGCAGTGTTCTACAAGTTATGATGCATCAACTTTCACTTCAGCAACAAAACTATTTCATTTAACATATCTGGCTACTGGAGTAAATCTTTTTTTTCCCTAAGGAATTATGCTGGAACAAGTATTTATCTCTAAGAACATATTTTATTTGGTCAAGAGAAAATACTGCAAGAAATATTATGGCTTCTTCTTCGCTACATAATTGTCTACTTCGTAAAAACATTTGTCCCTAAATGAGTGTGCATTTTCAGTGAAGTAACTAACGTCACCTTATATACTATCTTTTCTAATTTGCTCTAGACAATGACAAATTGTGTTCACTAAGAGCATTTACATATCAGGCATTACGAGTGCACAGAGTTAACACCCTTAATTTCCTTGGAAAAAAATAATAAAATCAACACTCATATAGAAACTAAGATTAGTGGTCAAGCCACATGGGGAACAAGGGGATCTAAATTTGAAACATATTCTCCATATAATGATAAGAAATGTTACTCCATAGTTACCAGGAACGTGGGACGTTTCGGGACGGGTACGGGAACGAGGAACGTGACTTAGTAAATTTTGGGTACGGTGGGGGTTGGATCAATTGGGAACATGGTACGCTCTATATTGAAAACACATAACTAAGTTGAATATAATAACATATATACACACACACAGTTACTTATATACTCCCTCCGTTTCATGAGAATTGAGACTAAAGCAAATGGCACAAGAACTAAGGAATACTAATAAAATAAGGAAAATGTGTGGTAGAAAATGAAGAGAGAGAATTAGTGGGGTAAATAGTAGTGTTGGTTGAATAAAATGAGTGGTGGAAAATGAAGAGAGAGAATGAGTGGTGGGGTTGGGTGAATATAAAAGATTAAAAAGTTTGCCATTTTGGGCAGTCTCAATTGTGGTGAAACGGACGAAAAGGGAAATAAGTCTCAGTTCTCATGAAACGGAGGGAGTATATACATATATAGGGTCGTGCTCCTGTGAGAACCTAAATATCGTGAGAACCGTGAGAACTTGGATACATTAGGTAAAAAAACTAATGTATCCAATGGTTCACTTTGATACATCATTGGATACATTACTTGACTTGGATACATCATTTGATACATTACTTGGATACATTAGGTAAAAACTAATGTATCCAATGTGCACTTGGATACATCATTGGATACATCATTGTGGTGAAACGGACGAAAAGGGAAATAAGTATCAGTTCTCATGAAACGGAGGGAGTATATACATATATAGGGTCGTGCTCCTGTGAGAACCTAAATATCGTGAGAACCGTGAGAACTTGGATATATTAAGTAAAAAAACTAATGTATCCAATGGTTCACTTTGATACATCATTGGATACATTACTTGACTTGGATACATCATTTGATACATTACTTGGATACATTAGGTAAAAACTAATGTATCCAATGTGCACTTGGATACATCATTGGATACATTAAGTTCTCACGGTTCTTATTTGAGCACCTACCTATATATATATATATATATATATATATATATATATATATACATATATACATACATATATATATATATATATATATATGTATATATATATACTTTAGGAAGATAAAAGAGTATAATGTAAAGGCGGATAACTATAAAAATTGTAAATGCAGACAAAATTCTACGTCGATGACCGTTTATTTCCCGGTACGATTGTTTGAGTACTTTGGGTCGAGTTCCCTTGTGAACCCGGGACGCGTGTTCCCGGGACGTGGGACGAGGGGGTGTTGGGAGTTCCCGGTAACTATGTGTTACTCCCTCCGTTCCAAAAACAAATAAATAGACGTCATTAGTTTTTCTTGGTCAACTAGATTAATATTTGACCAAAAAATTATAAAAACAAATTATCTTGGAGAAAATTTTAGAAATTTATTGATAGACCATAAAAAATACTATCAATAACATTTTTTGAAATCCAAGTGCTGGGTATTTTACTTTTCACATTTTTTTGGTTTAGGGTAAGAGGAGGGAGGAGCCATCGGGGAAAAAGACACAAGGCCTTAGAGAGGATACATTCGTATATAGACAACAGCTCTGATGTGCTTCAAACTAGTAAATTTTAATGAATCGCCTCACTGCTCAAAATTGTTAGGGAATCGGGGACAAAACTGGAAACTAGAAAGAAAAAGCAGAGTAGCTGAAATCGGTTATCTTGCTAAACTGGTATAAATTATCAACATTTGAATCACCAACCCACTCCCCCAGTGTAATCCCTTGATTTGCATCCACGTTGTAGTACAGCATAAGCATGGGTGTGTTTCAAGTAAAAGCTACTCCTCCTTCCGGTCCATGTAAATAGACATTTTCGGTTTTATTAGTTTTGTACTTTTTCACCAATGTAATTAAAGTTATACTGTAATTTTTTTCTGCAATATGCAATAAACTATCATATTTTGAGAGTGAGAAAATTTTTGAGAAAGAAAAATTATACATTTAAACCTTACTTTTTAAAAGTAGACTCTTAATATGGAAGATCAGGAAAAGGAGTAGCAGATTATCAACTTGGAATTGAAAGAGTATCTGTCAAGCTTAAACCTTACTCCCTCCGTCCGTCCCAAAACACCTTGCACTAATTTCCCTTTTGGGTGTCCCATTGGTAAGTCCTCTTTCCTAAAATGTTCAAATTTTATCATTTTTCTATTCTCTCTACCCCACTTGTCATACTCACACACTTAATTTTGGAACCCCCCTTGTAATTCTCACTCAACTTATCATACTCACAAACTCTTTCTCACTCACAATACTTTTGAATTCATATATTCCTTCCCTAATTCCCGTGCATTTTCAAAATGCTGCAAGGTGTTTTGGGACGGAAATAGTTATCAACAAATTGCATATAGCAGAAAATTTAATGTTCCAGGGGCAACAAATTTCGAAAGAAACAGTGACCATATACTTCCTACATACTACTCCCTCCATCACATAGTAAGAGTCCTACTTTCTATTTTAGTACGTCCAGTAAAAGTCTCTTTCCTAAAATAACAAAGAATCTTTACTATTCATCTCACTCATTCTATCTCATACTTTACTTTTACACTTACTTTAATTCCACCATTTTTTAATCTCCGTGCAAATGGAAGGTAGGACTCTTACTCAGGGACGGGAGGAGTAACACTTATACATATATTCATATACTGACATGTGCGCACAAATTCAAGGTTGTAGAGTCAAGATTCGAAACCTAATTTAGCAAATTAAAAAGCATCCTAATTTCGAATTAAGAAAGAATCAATGAAGTAATACCTGAAGAAATGGAGTGCAGAGACGATATATTGGAGGAGGCGTTTGACAGAGGATGAGTCTTCGGAGCTTACAACCGATTCGGCGTTGCTCTGAACCGCCAAACAGCTCGTAATTTATTGCGTTAGCGCCGAGATTAAAAGAGGGGGGGGGGGGGAATTCTTTTCCTGATCGATTTAGATGAATTTGGGGAAATTCTTCCCGGACCGATTTTGAAAAGAAAAAAAAGAAAGAAAAAAAAAAAACACTATCCGTCCGTCACACATTCGTCGCAAAAGATACTCCCACTGTCCGTCTACATTTTTTCAAAAAAAAAACCTCACAATGAATGACTTTAAAGAAAAAAAAAAAAAAAAACCATTTCTACAATTTTTTTTACCAAACTTTTTTCACTAGTCTCTTTATACATACAAAACTAAATACAGTATTTTGAAAGAGGATTACACGATTATATACGAATCATTGCCACTATTTTGTATGAAACTTAGAGATTTCCTGATATCCCTTAAAATAAAATTTGGACATTTTTTTCAGGGCAAAGGGAGTAGTAGTTTCTTTTATTCCGCTTTGAAGCTTTAAACTTTTTATTTTTTTCCCGTATTTTAATTTATGAAGTTTTTTAGCAAAAAATTATTTGTTTTAAGAACACATTTAGAGTAAATCTGAATAGAAATCAATTTTTTCTAACACTTTACAAAAACACCCACGACGGCTATTTTATAAACAAGTGAAATTTTAAGCGCGGTAGAATGTTTGTAAATAAGTGGAACATCTCCCGCTGCCAATAGTAGTGGTTAAAATTGCCAATTATTGTGTTTAAAAATGCTAGTTGTAATGTTTGAGAGTGTAAGTTCACCGCACGTTTTAGAAATGTGTTAGTTATATATAAAAAGTCAACTGCATGTTTGAAATAAAGTAGTCACACCAAAAAAGTGTTCTTCAATAGCGACGCTTAATTACAAAAATGTCCTATCGCGTTATAAAACAAGGTCCGCTTATTTGTAGAAGTGCCACCACCCTTTTTAAAAACTCGTTCGGTTTTCCCTATAATTTTCACCAATAATTTACATATATCTACTTTTATATATATAATAAGTTGTGAAATCTAATAGGTTTATTATTTATTATTAGCAAAATATAAATTTATCTAGTATTTGATCCACGCTTTACTATAAATAATAAAAATAAAAAATAAAATAAATAAAATACAAAGATATAAATTTACAAAATTAGTAGTCAAAATCATAGAAACCCCATTTTTTCCCTAGTGTCTAGAAAAACAGTTATAAAAATGTGCAATGACAATCATAATAAGCAAAACTTATTTTAAAAGATCGGTGACATGTTCGTAAATAACCAACACTTGTTAACGTTACCATTGACACTCTTCAACAGCGGTATGTGCGAGTGTGTTAAAGGGCCTCTTCTAGTGGAGGTCCTGGGTTCGACTCCTGCGGGAGGTGTAGAGAACTATTTCAGTTGTAAGTTTGTAGCCAAGTTTCTAGTCCAAGGATTCTATTGCTTTGGGATTCTGTTGCTTAGGGATTCTATGTAATAGATTAGGGAACTATGTAATAGTCTATACATTTGATCAACGTGATGGAAAGTACTTAGCTTGGTGCAACACTTTTAAAACAGTACCGGTGACACTCTTCAACACTATCATTGACACTTTTTAACACTACCACTAGTACTATTTAACATGCACACTAGTGTCGGTTTAAATATTTATAAGTAGACGGGGCGATGTTTATATATACCAGTATGATTGGTTTTTAAAAAATACCGATACGAATGATACATTATAACATTATCACTAGAATAATATTAGGGGCACAAAAAAAATCACAAAATCTAAGGTGTAATGATTGTATTGGTGTTTTTAATTAGAGAGTGGCGGGTCCATTATCGATGCAACCAATAAATTATCGCCACCCCATTTTGTGAGCACGATTTTGTGACCTTATTTTGTGCTCCTATCATTGCTTTTATCACTAACACTTGCAAAGGGATTCATACTTTTTGAGAAACCCATATTTCCTAAGCACTATGGGCTTGTTTGGTAGCTTGATAGGATTAGCCTGTATTAATAGCCGGAAGACTATTAATCGGGTGATTAATTACACCACCTTTTTTTATGGGTAGATATGAAGGGGGTTAGAGGGGATAAGATTGGATAAGAAGCTTATTCGAATTGTACCTAGAATAATTAATCGGATTGCATTTAGTCTACCAAACACCAAAATTATTGGACTAATAATCATATCCAGCTCTAGTCAGGCTACCAAACGAGTTGAGTTATTAACAGAAGCCATCAATAACATGCATCAGGCGTTGTACATTCATCAAGATTGCATCAGGTGTCATACATTTGTCAGTATCTGACAATATAGCTTGTCGCTGCCTCCCGTGCTCGTTGGGAACCCACGATTCACGTAAGAAAAGTACTATAAAGACATAGTAAACACTAACTCTGTACCGGAAACAAAACAGGAGTCAAGGATTGAACTGACTAAAAGCATAAAGGAAACAGAGACGAGCAGTATCATTAATCTGTTTATAAATTGCTATACTCTTTTCACGAAACAAGGGTCGGGGAGTGGGGTGATTATTTCATCACGAGCCGCGGAAGAGTGATACATGTCTGGAAGCTACCTGAGAACAACAGCTGCATTTCTAAGAGCCAGATACCTCTGAACATAGTCATTAGGAAGTGATCTTATAATCTTGAACACTTCTGTATTTGCATATCGCAGATTGGTCCTTGGGTCGTAGTAAGGTGCCTGTAGTGAAATACATAAGCAAAACATGCAATCAGACCGAAAAAGTAAAAATGAAAATAAAATAGAAGTATAACTATTGTGAAAATGCCAACCCGCACGACAAAATGAGTCAGGACACTGGGAGTACATGAAACATCCATATCTCAGTATAAAAAGCTACATGTAACATCAGAACCCCTTTAAAAGGGGGGGGGGGGGGGGGGCAAGAAGTAAGAACCTACACAAAAATGTCAACCCATGTTTTTTTCTCTTTTCAACTATTGTACACTCCACATGTTTTGGCGCCTTTCGATTGTATAAACCTCTTCACTTATCAAAAAAGAAAAAAGAAAGTTGCGGTCTGATCTTATTCTGTATAGTGGCTTGATAAGCCTCCAACGCATTCATTAAATTGACCTCCTCAACCATGTTTCCATTTTCTCTTTTCAACTATTGTACACTCTTTTGCACTTATTCCTAAAGACAAACTTGGGCACTCACTCAGAAAACATACATATAAGATCTCAGTACTTTAAGAAGTACAATCAAGAAAAAGTACAAACGGAAACCTGGATGTAGGATGATCAAAACCAAATGGGGTTGGTCAGTTACGCTGTGTAATGAATCAGAAAGCAAGTGAAAACCTGTAACTTCATCCATTTATGATAAATGGATGAGATGATGCTAATAGCCTAATAGGCTACATTTGACTCGACTCGGTGGAAGTCCATACTAATTTAGTTCTGATCTGTTCTTCGTTCTAAGCTGATGTTCTTCAGTTAATACTACAATCACAGTTGATGTTCTTAGTTCTGTTCTTCAATTGAGTTTGATACAAATCCAATTAAACCCCCAATGATTTTGCTGGCTCTTACATAGGTACTTCATAATAATTTACCGATTTAAATAAAACTCATCAACTCGAAACTAAAACGAATTGACAGAGATACTTGTACCTCAAAGCCTGTTATATCACAAATACGCTTGCATGGATGCATCGATGGTGGTGACTCGATATTTACATCTGCAAGAAAATGTATACATAGTGGGTGAGCCAGCCATCAAATTTCCTTAAATTCACATTCTGAATCAACAAAAAGATCATCTTTATGTAATTTTAGTTATTCCCTCCATCCCCACAATATAGTACACCCTCTTTACCAAAATAAATGTCCAAGAGCAATTTTGTACATTCATTTTGGCACGGAGGTAACATGACCAAAAACATGCAAAAAAATCAACTAAAATTTACGTTTAGATTTTCTAACACTAATGGTGGTGACTAGATATTTACATATTAGGTAAAAATAATGATAAATAATCATGATTTTTGTGAGGCAAAAGAAAATAGCAGGAAAATACCCTATGTCCCGAAATGACTTATCATTTGCCATTTTCCATTGTCCCAAAAAGTTTTCGCATTTTTACAGTTTAGGCTTAAATGTGCATAAACACAACATGTAAGCAAATGTTCATATCCTTTAAAAGTTTGAATAGTCAAACGTGAAGATCGTTTTGGGACGGAAGGAGTAATAAATTTGTTAGAAACTCACAATTAGGTTCATCAGGAGGGTAATTGGGGTAATTTTCAGCTTGGATAATCTGCTTGAGATGCTTCCATTGCCTGCCTCTAGCTTGCCCTTTTGGGTATTTTTCATACATCTGTATCTTCTTGAATCCCAAGTGGGTCGGCAGCACTATATCCCCTTTCATCACCTCTTTCTCCATCTGCAACAAAACACACACTCAATCAAAACCCTAATTTGTAAAATTTAAGTTTGAAAACCCAAATCTTGATGCCATAGATGTGTTGTAAAATCAGGGCGAAACCTTAATTCTTGATATCAGGGAATTTAGAGTCTAGAGAGAGAAACCCTTGTCCGTTTTTTTTAAGAGGGGAGGTCATTTCTGTGCGAGTTGTACCCTGTTCTATGTTATTTGTACGTTAGCTATATGACTAATACGACGTCGTTGGCATAAAAAGTGCGCATCTTTAACTTTCACTTCAGTTTTCTAGTTCATATTTTTTGAGTTCTCTTCTTCCCCAAATCTGGGAATTCCCTTCTTTGATTCAAGAAAACTGAGAAAATCAAAATCTTTAGAAACTCTTTTTTCCTCTATCTAGAAAAAGGGTTCAAGAATTCAACTTTAACCGGTAAGTGACTATAATCTCTGCACGTTATCATCACCCATTTCATTTTCTTGTTTTGATTAAAATCTTTATCGATTTTGATGTTACAACTTACTTTTCCAGATCTATGTAACTGCATAAAATCATTATAATTTTAATCTTAGGTTTTTTTGCCCGTTTATCAGGAATTCAAGAATCATATAAGTTCTGTAGATCTAGTTCTTTCATTCAGTTATGGACATTGATCTCCAACGTTCCATCTCTTCAAGGGCAAGCCGTAGGGCTGACCGTAACCACCATCACCAGCAAGCTAAAGGTAACGGTTCGATTGGCCCATTATTAGTGTGTGTGTGTGTGTGTGTGAGTATTAGGGTTAGTCGAATCAAGCCCGAGAATTTAAGAATTAAAATAGGAGGAGGACCCGAATGTGTATTCACAGCTTTATTCTTTAAGGTATGGATGTGAAGCAATTGTATTTTGATGTTGGCAGTTACTCATTCGCAAACATGCATGTATATATGCTTTATATGGATAATAATCGGAATTGAATAGAATGGTGGGTGTATGGATGTGAAGCAATTGTATTTTGATGTTGGCAGTTACTCATTCGCAAACATGCATGTATATATGCTTTATATGGATAATAATCGGAATTGAATAGAATGATGGGTGTATGGATGAGCCTGAACCCACCTCCAAATGACCATTTGAAATTTGAATGGGCTGTAGCCTAACGGTTGATTCTAGCATTATGTGAAATCGTGATGTAATAGTGATTTTATATGTAAACTAAGTGCACACGCATATAAGTCATGTATGGTGGTGGTGATACACTTTTTGGGTAAAAGCCAAATTTCGAGTATACCATTAGGCATATGGATGGTAAAATTAAAGTCAAATCTAGTGCAGTAAAATAGGAATTCTGCCAAGACGTTTCTGGGAATAGCAAGTCTTCAAAAATGCTCCACCTCTATATGTATAGAACGTCCCTGCACATAAAGACTATCACTGCCCACATGTTTGCTGATGCTTAACCTTAATTCTGAATCTACCTCCTGGAAGAACACAAGTTTCTTGAGTTTTTCAGCTCGAAATGCAGTGAAGGTGCTGGAATGAAGGATTCTGAAAATTCGTATTTGTTACGTACCTTAATTAATTACATATCAATCCCTAGAAGTGCCCTATCCAAAACGAAAATTGGGTACACCTGATGGACAGTCCTAGCATCAGTCTTTAGGCACAAATGATGGTAAATGATGGTGTTTTGGTGGTCTGTAGACATATAGAACTTGCGTGCGTGTATTTATTATTGTATTACATTATCTGGGTCCTGTTTAATATTTCATTGAAGGGTAGCTGAATTCAATCAATCGTACCTCGAGCTACATTTAAATCAAAATAGGGTATGAGTATCCAAATTGAGTATTCTGTAACATTATTATTTACTTATGGTATATTGGAGGATGCAAATGGTTAAGGTGGTTTGTTTTCTGCAGGAAAGTTATCTCAAGACTACTCAATGAAGCTTATATGGAAAAATGGATTCATTCGTTTGGTTCTTGTGGGCGGCATTGCTTGGATGATGCTCATTCTTGTTGTACTTTTGTTTCATGTATGGTCGTGCCAATCTTCACTAGCTTTTTTTTCAGGTACTTAATTGGTATATATCATGATGGTTACATCATCATTTCATGCGTTATCTGAATCCATACTTCTTTCTTGATAGAAAAATAATGAAAACTAAGCCATTGGAAACTCTACTCTGAGGTATAGTAATCGAAATGAACCAACTGCAAAATGAGATTGAATTTGGGATTACTTGCATGATATCATGACATGCTAATTAAAATAACAGCAACCCTTTCCTTAGCTTTTGTAGGCCAAGTGAAAACGACAAATTCTCAGCTATAATTGTAGTGTGCTCTTTTTTTAAATCGATTAAAATTCGCTTATGATAATCTGCAGCTCTATGTAACAAAGATAGCAAGGTTTATTCCACTTTAAGCACAATGGGACTTGTAAAACCACCGCATCGTAAGCCTCCTGTAACTCCTTCCATTAAATGTTTTTTCTGATATAAAGCTAGTAAAGTGATTCAAGTTTATGTCCTCTAATTTGCATTAAGGTTGTACTATTCCCGTAGCCGATGACCCCGATAAAGTAGTTATCCCGGAGAGAAGATCTCCTGAAAGATTTGTTCAAAGTTTATCCTATTTTTTGGAAGATGATACAGCCAATAATGAATCTCAATCACCCCCTTTGTTTGGAGGGCATATAAGCTGGAAACAAAGAGATGAGAGTTTCAAACCAAAGTCCACAATGAAGGTGAATAACTGGTCTTCTCAGTATACACTTTCTTTACTACATACTCCCTCCATATTGGAAAAATAGTCTCATTTGGTTTTTGATGGTCAACGCGATGTCAATAAAATCATCTTAGTGAAAGTGTATAAATTGTTAAGTCATTTATCACAAAAAAAAAAAAAAGTAAAATTTTATTTGTAGACGGACATTACTGTTTGGTCATAGTTCACTAGTGTTGACTATCAAAAAACTAATGGGACTGTTATAGTTCTTTACTCAACTCGGGATTCATGTTTATATGGGATGTGACAAAGTCACTAGCCTATGAAAGAATATTTTTTCTTAAGGTGCATTGTGGTTTCTTTTCTTATTAAAGTAATATTTTTTCTTAAGGTGCATTGTGGTTTCATTCAAAATGGTGGGGCCGATATGGACCCGAAAGACATCAAGTATGTCAAAAAGTGTAAATTTGTGGTTGCATCTGGAATTTTCGATGGATATGACACACCTCATCAGCCTTCAAACATAAGTCAAAGATCTCGCGAGCTTTTTTGTTTTCTTATGGTGGTAGATGAGCCATCTCTGGAGTTCATCAAGGAAAATGTTACTGTGAGAGAAGACAACAAGGGAGGGCAATGGGTTGGTATCTGGCGTCTTATTCTTCTGAAGCATCCACCATATGATGAGCCTCGGAGAAATGGGAAAGTTCCCAAGATATTGACTCATAGGTTATTCCCTCAAGCCCAATACAGCATCTGGATAGATGGTAAAATGGAGCTAATAGTTGACCCGTTGCTTATGTTAGAAAGGTACCATCTCTCATAATTGATTTTGTGAACAAGTTTGTCTTTCCGTCCATGATCTTCATTTTTTTTTCCTATTGTCCTTTTTGTTTTATTTTCCGAAGGGGCGTATGAATAGGTTGAACATGGGAGTTGAGTTATCCCTATGTGAAGTCCCACGTCTATGACTACGCCACCTCTTAGGGTCATCCTTTTCTTTTATTTCGGAGTGAATGCATGGGATGTTATTTATATTGACTTTCCGGTCGGCTTGTAATACTCCCTCCGTCCCTAAACGAGTTTCCATTTTCAGTTTTCAAGGAAATTGAGGATGTTGACTTTTAAGCATTTTTAGTAGCACATATGTATAACGGCCTATGTCATTGAAGGCACAAATTATGACATGATTGTTTATAAGGTGACTTTAGCGACTTCACAAGAAAATGGAAACTGGTTTTGGGAAGAAAAAAAAACTTTTTAAGAAAATGGACACTCATTTAAGGAAGGAGGGAGTAAAATTTTAGGGTTTTCCGAGTATGTCCTTGCTATGTATGCTGCATGTGTACAGGTAACTTGCGCTATTGTGAATCAATAAAAGGGGGTTATCTTGACTTGTAGGTACTTGTGGCGTGACAAGAATACATTTGCCATCGCTCAACACAAGCATCATTTGAGTATATATGAAGAGGCTGATTCCAACAAGAGAAGGAAGCGATATGCTCGACCTCTAATTGATCTCCACATGAAAATATACCGTTACGAGGGGATGGAGCCGTGGAGTCCAATGAAACACACAGCCAGTGGTAATAATCAATTCTGTTCTCGTTTATGAAGTTGACTGATAAAGTAGTCCTGCTTTCAGCATATTTGTTTCTTTTGCTAAATCTTCTTTCTAGTTAGATACGGCTGCAAATGAGTGATCTTGGCTTTGGGTTCGGCTCATTCTGTAAACGAGTTTCCAGAAAAATATTTGGCAGGCTCGTTTAAAAAATGAATGAGCTCGACATAGTATGTTGATTTTTTAAATCTATTTTTTAATATGAATATGCTGCAATATTGAGGTAATTACTTGCTTGCATAAAAATGATAAAGCTAATCAACTTGTAGGATAAATATCTCATGAAATTTGTGTGACTTTATAAATTGATTAACTAGAACTATCTACTCCCTCAGTCCGAAAATGAAAGTTCAAAAAAAAATTCAAAATTTACTCTTGACTGATCAAGAGAAAATTTGAAAATGTTTTGATATTCATTTTGGGACAGAGGGAGCAGCATATACATGTAAACAGCCAGTTATGCTACTACCTCAGTCCCGAAAAGATAGTCTCATTTGGTTTTTGAAGGTCAACACAAGTGAACTTTGATCTAAAATTAACGTCAATCTAATCATTCCATTAACATTGTAAAAATTATTAGTGGTAAGTCACTGACAAATTCATCAACAACAATTTTTAGAGTTCCATTAGGATACTTAGTTTGGCATTAATGTTTTGTCAAAATTCACCCGTGTTAATCAAACGGACCATCTTTCTGTGACGGAGGGAATACATTAATTTTAATTAAAAATGCTTATATTTCACATTAATTGATATAAACAACCCAAGCTTTTTTAAGTTAAACCTCCAGTTGCTGAAGCTTGTTCGCCTTGAGCCTAAAGTTTGTACGCCTTATGCTAACACTTCTTTCTGTTAGCTGTATTTAGTTCCGTACTGCTTTATTTTTCAATACCGTATCAAATTATTATATCATTTTTTTTTCATGTAAATACAGATGTGCCAGAAGGAGCTGTGATTATACGAGAACATACAGCATTGACCAATCTATTTAGTTGCTTATGGTTCAACGAAGTCCACCTCTTCACACCGAGAGATCAGCTGAGCTTTGGGTACGTTGTTTACAGGTTAAAGGGTTTGTTCAAATTCTTTATGTTTCCAAACTGCGAGTACAATTCGCTTTTCATTTTGCATCCTCATACTCGGGAACATTCCTCGAAAGTGGAGTGGGTGAAATCTTTAAGCGAGTTTAAAGGGAATAATAGTGGTTTGAAAGAGAGTAGGGGAGGATTAGGGTTGTGGACTCCTTATCCTGGGAACCTTGATTTAGTTGTATTACCACCTGTAGCAAGAACATCTAAAGCTGGATGAGTTGAATTTATACGTTCCCATCTTTTTTTTTTTTTTTTTTTTTTTTTTATTTTGCTGTTTTGTCATTGGTTCGTTAACTAAAATCCCCCCCCCCCCCCCCAAACACACACACACACACACGAAGAGCACTCCACAATTTTTTTATGAAGCTTTTTCTGATTCGCGATTGGAAAACTGAGATAGTTGGGTTTAGGCAGGCCAAACCATGATATGGATGATGGGTACACGGCCGGCCCTGTAAAATTTGTGGCCCTAGGCTAACTTTTTAATTGAGGCCCTTATTTAAAAAGTGTGATTTTTAATTAGAAAAATAAAAGAACGATCAATACCAAACTAGGTTTTTTTTTTTTTTTTTTTTAAAGTAAGCTAGGCTTTTTGTAAACTAGGTTTTATTTTCTCTCTCTAGTTTTCCTTCTGCGAGGTTGCTTCGGTAACAACCATAAGTTTTTTTTGTTTCTTTTAATTTTGCATTGAATTGAATTTGGATGACGTTCTTGTTAGGTTTGAGTATTTGGGTTTGAGTTGTGTGGGCTTAAAATATAATGTAACAATATGAGCTTAGCGTCCAAATTAGTTAATTAACAACAATTAGATTACGATATTTTTTTGATTTTTCGAATTATGGTTATATAATATTCAATGTTAACAATATGAGCTTAGCGTCCAAATTAGTTAATTAACAACAATTAGATTACGATATTTTTTTGATTTTTCGAATTATGGTTATATAATATTCAATGTTAACAATATGTGCTTAGCGTCCAAATTAGTTAATTAACAACAATATATATGTAGGACGAAAATATGGCATTTTTATACGGGGCAAATTGTAAATTGGTAACCTATGTTTGTCTCACATTTGCAATCCCCAACCTGAAAGTTGAATCGTGGCAATCAGGCACCTAAGTTTGTCAATTTTTTGCAATGTGGTGAATAAACTAACAAATCGTTAGTTTTTTGACTGAATGGAACACATGTGATTTGCATCTGACTTTTAAAGGGGTATTTTTGACATTTCGTTAGAAATTGATGAATCCACCCCCTCCCAGCCCTCACCACCCCTATCCTTTCCATCTTCTTCACATTTTCTCAGATCCTCATCTCCACAATTGCCGCCGATCTCACTTCCGAGTTCCGATACCAACACCACCATTCAGTCGTCTCACAATAACCCTCACCCGCCGCCACCACCATCTCAAATCATCAACAAGTCCCAAAATTCAGATTATTGAAGAACTTCAAAAGCTCAAATTTTAAATCAATCCCAAAATTAAAATTTAGATTAGGAAACAAATGTTGTTGATGGGTAACATGGGCAAGAGCACGTTGTTTCTCAAACCAGAAAATAGAAAGAAAGAAAAAAAACTCAAACTGAAATTCTTGTCTCTAAAAATAAAATTGAGAATTGAAATTTAAATTGAAATTGAAATTGCAAATCAAAATAATGGACATTCAACGAGTCCTCTTCTGCTCGCGAATCCGATGATGATGTCCTGTTGGCTGAAGAAGAAGGTGTTGGCCGGAATTTTCACTGACAGCGATATGAGGTAGACAACCGGTCAGTTTTTGGGTCGAGATAGGAAGTGGGGGTCGGATTTGGCGATGGGGGGCATCGGCTGAAAGAGGTGATGTGGTAACCGACGTGATGCGGCTGATTTGCAGGAGGATCAAAGAGATTCGGGCATGGAAGAGAAAGAGTGGCTAGGGTTTGGGAGAGAAGATGGAGGAAGAAGATAAAGATATAAACAGATACATGTATGAAGTGATAAATTTTTTGTTTCTTTCCTTTATTTTGAAAAACTTGCAGTTAACCCCCTCAATTAAACACATGCCTTGCACAGTATCCTGGAATTGACAATATTTCATTTTTAAAAAGTCATGTGCGAGGCACATGTGTTTAAGTCCGTCAAAAAATTAACAAAAAGTTAGTAGTTCATTCACCACATTGCAAAAAATTGACAAACTTAGGTGTCTGATTGCCACGATTCAACTTTCAGGCTGGGGATTGCAAATATGAGACAAACACATGTTACCAATTTGCAATTTGCCCTTTTTATACACAGAAGGGATAGTTTTGTGGCCTTAAAATTAGCTCATTTTTTGGTGGCCCAAGGCCCATGCCTCACCTGGGTCAAGGCCGGCTCTGGGTACACCTACTCCCTCCTCTAAATGAATATTCAAATTTCATTTTGAAAGACAGAAAAAAGTTCAAATTTTACACAATTTAGTGGCAAAAATGCATACATAAAAAAGTTTAAATTTTACACAATTTAGTGGCAAAAATGCATACATATTCTTGTTATCCACTTTCTAAACATTTAGTTTTACATGCAGAAAAGGACTAATGATTTAAAAAAAAAAAAAAAAAAATTAGAGGAAACCGAGGATAGATCTTCTTAAGTCTGAACCAAATTGATGGGCTTATGTGGCGTTTGTTTTTTTTAAGTGTTAAGTCCTGAAATCTGAATGCATGTCTGAATTGATAAGAGGCAGCGTCTGAAAGCTGATTTCTGAATTATTCAAACTGTTTGATTATTCGTCTGAATACACATCTGAATTTAGGATTACGACATTGAATGAAGTAGAAAAATGACGTGAATAGTTGTTTATATAGTGTTTTAGTTGGATATCTTTAGAATTATGAGTTTAAGAAAAAATATAAATTGAAAAAAAAATCAATTCAGAGGCAAATCAGACTTCATTTTAGGTCTGAACATTAAGAGGCAATTCAGATGCTTTTAGATTTGAATCTGGAAAAAAAAAAAAAAAAAAAAAAAAAAAAAAAACAGACTTAATGCCTTAAGGTCTGACTCTCTCAGACATTCACCCCATTAAGTGGCTCTGAATGGAAAAAACAAACAAGGCCTTAGAGTTGATATCAAGTACAGAAAAGGTGATACAGGACATTTGATATCGTAAAACTACTCTGAAGAAAAAACTGTTTTTAGCCGGTCCGGTGTACGAGACACGAGTCGAAATTTCTGTATCATCAGTAATCCAACAACTCACAGTTGAGATGTCTCAATGGTGTCAATAAGATGTTACAAACAAGAAAAAGTAGAGTGGTAAAAATACACAATCAGTAACATAATTTAAGCACCAAAGTGTCTTTTATTCTGCATAAATAGTCCCAAAAAAATAATATTACATGTTTATAGACCAAACAATCATCACACTATAGGGTATTCAAGATGCTCATTCCTGTCTCTGAAAGCTTGATTCAAGTATTAAACCAAAACTAGCCCCATGGACAGCTGAAGCAAGCACATAAAATCAAAAGAACGACGAATTACATAACTTACAATAATAATAATCTAATACTGTTTTCTCAATGAAGAAAAAGAATTGATGTCCTAAACTGATCGCTTAGGCATTTGGGAGACCCAATAAAATTACAACCCTTATTTTTGCCGCATATAATGTTTTTAACTGACGCGTGATCTAAGAAGCAAAAAGCACAAATGCTGACGGGATAAGAGGATAGGGTACAGGTACAGGACCTTGTTTTGTTTCATCAATTGGTTGCATCCCTGCTGTAGAATGCATCTAGGGTTTTGGCTGGTATACGGTGGAGAAGCTCACGGGGGAAGATTCGAAGAAGTGTCCATGCTAAATCAAGTGACTGGAAGATGTTACGGGTGTCGTATGCTCCTTGGGAAACAAACTTCCTCTCGAATTTGTCCAGAAACTCCAAGTATAGCTGTTTCATTCAAGAAATCCATTAATTAATTAAATTTGACGTATTGGAAAAAGGTAGTACTCCCTCCGTCCCAAATGAATGTCCAAATTTACTCTTAATCAGTAGCAAATTCGACATTCATTTTGAGACCGAGGTAGTAAAAAATATTGAATTGGGTTGTAGAAACGAACCAGATCCTCGGAAGAGAGAGCCTCTTCACCAACCACAGCCTTCATGGCTTGGACATCTTTACCGATGGCATAATTTGCATATAGCTGAACAAAAGGAAACAAAATAAATTATGGGCTTACATATATGCTTGAATACTTGCTATGACTCCGTAAAGTAAAGAAAAAATAAAGTTCATGTTAGCAACCAATGCTTACCTGATTGGACACATCAGAATGATCTCGGCGAGTCATTCCCTCACCAATAGCACTCTGCAATTTACAGAAAGATCATTAATAGGAGCGTTCAGAAAATGTATCACAACCTCGAAGCTGTTGCATTATGATACAAAGTAAGTTGAGCATTTGACCTACCTTCATCAGTCGAGATAGGGATGGGAGCACGTTGATTGGTGGGTATATCTATACATTTCAGAAAAAGAAAATTGAGTTAGTTTCCTGAAAGCACAGCACTAAGTATGAAACAATTCAGAAATTGACGCTATCTCAGAACCATGAGCTGACCTACACGCAGTTCTGAGATACCGCAGTAAGAACTCTGGAGATGTATCATGTGAGACAAGTGCTTAAAGCCTTACCTGTCTATTGTACAGCTGCCTGTCAATGTATATCTGTCCTTCAGTAATATAACCCGTAAGATCCGGAGTGGGATGAGTGATATCTGATCGGGAAATACCACATTCAAATAATAAGTTGCAAAAAGTCCGGTTAATAACAACACACACACGCACGCACACAGGGCTAGGGGAAAGGGGAGGAAGGACAATGTTGTAGTCAAGATAGAATTACCATCATTGGGCATAGTCAAAATAGGAATCTGTGTGATGGATCCCTTACGCCCTTCAATTCGTCCGGCACGCTCGTAAATGGTTGCCAAATCTGTGTACATATAACCAGGATATCCACGCCTTCCAGGCACTTCTTCTCGTGCAGCAGATACCTGCAGTTATTAGTTTGCAACACTCAAATTATAACACCATGCGCAGACGAACGATCAAAATGAAGAACACCATATATAATAGAAAAGTATATACGAAACCCCTTGTTGTACAGCATAGCTTGAAATGGAGACAAATCCTCAAAATCAATTCAATAAAAATATACAAGAGAAGTCGGTTTATACGTTTATAAATATGTATGCAAGAAGGTGCTCACTGCTTAGTAAAGAAATTTGTTATTTACCTCACGAAGAGCATCAGCGTAGGAACTCATATCTGTCAAGATGACAAGAACGTGCTTCCCACATTCATATGCTAGATACTCTGCAGTAGTCAGAGCAATCCTGGGAGTGATAATACGTTCAATCGTAGGGTCATTGGCCTAAGAAGAGCACACAGAGAGTTAAAACCAGTATCATAGGAGGAGACTAAGAAAAATACCATGTAACAGAACAAGTTAAGGAAATTACAAGGTTAAGAAATAGGGTCACTCTCTCCATAGATCCATTTTCTTCAAAATCACGTTTAAAAAATTGAGCAGTCTCCATGTTGACCCCCATAGCTGCAAAAACAATGGCAAAGTTGTCCTCTTCTGCGTCCTGCAACAGCAAGACAGTTGAATATCCTATCTTATGAATTGAGTCGATAGATATAAAACCTGTGGCAGAAAATGAGAACAGCCCAACTCGGCAACAAATAAAAAAGAATGGAGTGACCTAAGAAGCACTGACACCTCAACAACGACACCTCGGACGCGTCAACACAAAATTTTCAAACAATTCACGACACGACACGGCTGGGATGCGATATATATAAATATACTAATATTCTAAAGACAGATATCTATATGCAAATATAGATATTTGATCCCTACGTCCCAAAATGATTTTCCCATTTGATTATTCTTTTTAAGGGTATGAACACTTGCCTCACTAGCCATGTTGTGTTCATGCACATTTAAGCCCAAATTGTAGAAATTTGAAGAACTTTTTTGGACAATGAAAAATGGCAAATGAGAAGATCATTTCGGGACAGAGGGAGTATATGCAAATATAGATATTTGATGTCATTTATTTGCAACATATATAATATTCTCCTTCCGTACCATCTTATGCTTCAAAAACTTCCTTTTTAGGTGTCCCATTTTGTACTTCAATTATACTTTTCTATTATATACTCCCTCCGTCCCATTTTAAACATCAAAATTTTCCATTTTGGGTGTCCCATTTTAAACTTCAAAACCTAAAAAGGAAATTTTTTTGTACTTCTTTATTTGTGGGCCCCACATGTCATGCTCACAACAATTACCCACTAACTATTTCCTACCCCACTTTCTCTTTCCTACCAAACCATCTACACTCACAACACATCACCTTTTTCTTAATTCTTGAACCCAATTTTTTTTTGAAGTTTAAATTGGGACGGAGGGAGTATGGTGTTCTTCATTTTCATCGTTCGTCAGCGCAGCTCGTTTTAGAACCAAAGGATTCATCATGATATTTTATCTTAGATTGTACAATAATCATAAATTTTCAAATAAATAAGACAATAGATTGAGCTATTTTCATGTATTTCATACAGCTGAGCAACAAAAAAGGTGAAAAGAAAGTTCTGTCGTCCCTAAGAGCAGCAATTATTTTCATAGCATGTTTTACTTTACTCAGTTAGTTGTGCTCAACATGATTCATATCAGTGGACCAAATTCACCAAGGATTAATATGTCATTTCTGTAACACATCACTCAAAGATGCTAGATTATGTTTCCAAATTAAGCTATTCATTATGTAAAATGACACTATACCTCAATGAGATTTTCAGTTTTCTCTAGCCGCTTTACTAAACCAGCCTGACGACAGATCTGAGCAGCAATTTCATTGTGGGGCAGACCAGCAGCAGAAAATAGAGGAATTTTCTGTCCTCTAGCAATAGAGTTCATGACATCAATCGTGGAGATTCCGGTTTGTATCATCTCTTCTGGATATGTCCTCTCACTAGGATTGATTGAACTCCCTGAGCTCAAAAAATAAAAAGATTAGATAAAATTAACATAATTATAGATGCAATGTTTACACACACAGATGCGTATAAAAATTTGGTGGAAGTACAGAAGCAGCAGAACGTACCAGAAATATCCAGGTACGCCTCAGGCAAAATAGGAGGACCATTATCAATTGGCTTTCCAGAACCATTAAATATGCGTCCAAGCATATCCTGTGAAACTGGGGTTTTAAGGACCTGCAAAAGATGAAAAAGACATTATCAGAGGACCAGAACAGACTTCAAGATCAACAATATAAGAAGGGAGCTGATTGTCTTAACTGATGATCAAGGACAAACACAAGGGATAAGTTCTAGTCAAAGTTTTTTTTTACTGTATTTATTAGTATGGAACTCATAAATAAGTTCCAGACAATGAAATGCAATCCATACTTTAAAGGGCTACAGAAACCTAGCTCAGTCACGCCAAGAACTATATGAGGCAGAAAAAAGGCTTAGACAAAAAAGAATAAAAAATCAACTACCTCTTGTGCTTTTATTTGATTTGTCCCAACAGTCCATAAGAGGGAGAACAAAACACAAGATAGAAAAAGGGAGTACCTCCCCAGTGAACTGCACAGTCGTGAATTTGTTGTCAATTCCAGATGTTCCTTCAAAAACCTGGTCAGTGAAACAATGAATGAAGTATGAGAACGAGGCACTGAGTTATCTCAAGAATAAGACGCAAAAAAAAAAAAAAAAAAAAAAAAAGGAGATGGTCTATCATAGTAAAATGAATGCCTGACTGTAAGTGATACCTTAAGTCGGAGACAACTGTTACCATTCGTTAAGTAATAATCACTAACACAATGGTAGCTCCACATAGTTTAAGCAAAGCAAAAAAATAAATTGATTGAAAACAATAAGGTTTAGTGGCAAAATACGCAGGTCATGCATTAGAATGGAACTAAAATGTAGCTTACAATCTATAATTGCCATGCCAAATTAGCTAAATTGGAAGATGAAATAAGTGAATAGTTGACTACTAGGTGCTAATGAGTTGGGCCAGAATATTAATCTAGATCACAAGGGAAAAAAAGCTGCAAGAATGAATGGAATAATACGAAGCACCACAAACAATAATCACCTGAACAACAGCTTTCTCCCCATCAACTTCTAGTACTTGACCACGTCTAGTTGTTCCATCTCCCAAACGAATATTAACGATCTCTTGATACTTTGGTCCCTGTGTGAGTATGAACATACAGATGTGTTGAGATAAACTATACATCTATGTATGCATGTGATATAAATTAATGAGAAATATTGAGCAGAATATATCACCTTAACTTTTTCAAGGATAACCAGTGGTCCAGCAACACCAGAGACAGTTCTATATTCTGCACAGATATAATGGAACATAAGATTCACACAGGTAAGGTCAAACAGTGAGATACTTGCTGTACTTTAATTCTACCATATCACAAACTTGATATGCATACAAATATATATGAGTAGACACATCTACAGTGATTTTTCAGTGTCCTGCTTATTTATACCATCTTTCTCTCTATCAAATTTCATTGTCAGTATTTTTGGTGGTTCTGATGAGAGGGAAAAGGACATATTTATAGACTCATACACATACACCTATACTCCCTCTGTCCCACCTCACTTGAGACTTATTTCCATTTTGGTCCGTCCCACTTAGGGTTGTAAACGAGCCGAGTCGAGCTTTGGGGTGTCGAGCTCGAGCTCGCACTTGTTTGTTCGAGCTCGAGCTCGCTTGTTTGTTCGAGCTCGAGCTCGCTTGTTTGTTCGAGCTCGAGTCGAATCGAGCTCGTGAGTTGCTTGCGAACAATTCGAGTCGATATCGAACTCGAGTTTTAACGAGCCGAGCTCGAGCGTAGGCTTTTTTTTTTAAGAAAAATATGGTCTTAACGAGCTTATCGAGCCGAGTTCGAGCCATTCGAAAACAAAAATTCAAGTTTAATGAGCTTATCGAGCCGAACTCGGGCTTTTAACGAGCTAAACGAGTCGAACACGGTCGGCTCGATAACAAAAACGAGCTTGACAATCGGTTCGAGATCGACTCGAGCTACACCTCGAGCTCACTCGAGCTCGAGCTTTCACGAGCCGAACTCGAGCCAGCTCGGTTCGTATAACAGCCCTAGTCCCACTTCACTTGAGACTCCCCAAAATCGTAATCTTTTATACTTTTATATTCAATCTACCTCACCCACTTATTCTCTCTCTTCATTTTCCACCACACAATTCATTCAACCAACCTACTATTAACCCCACTAATTCTCCATTTTCCACCACACATTTTTTATTTATTTTATTCTTTCTCCTTGGTTATTGTGCCCATCTCTTAGGTCTCAAGTGAGGTGGGACGGAGGGAGTATGCCCCAACAGCATAACCCAAATAAAAACATTCACTTAATCAAATCAAAGATTCAAGCTCAGTGAAAAATATTGCTCCCTGAATACATGACCAAAAAGACTTGGCAATACATCATACTCCAGAATAACTACCGAGCTCGTGGTTTTTCCAATCATAACACCACCTTTTAACTACATTCCAGCACTTTTATAAAATAAATAATGACAAAAACTGACTAAACTGAAATTAATAAATTCAACAAATTGACATTGACAATCCACTTTTCACCGGATATTTAAGTTGAAATAACACCCTATCATATACTCCCTCCTTCCCACTCGAATTAGGACAAATTTCCATTTTGGGTGTCCCATTTGAATTAGGACAACCCAAAAATGGAAGTGTTTTATTTAATGGGACTCACATTCTCACTCACAACAACTTTCCACTCATTATTCTCTACCCCACTTTCTCTCTCCTATTTTACTTTTCATACTCACAACACATACTCCACTAACACTTTTTCCTTAATCCCCGTGCCCAACCCAAAAATCCTAATTCGGGTGGGACGGAGGGAGTATGTAGTAACAGATTATGCAATTATCTATTTTTTCTATAGAATAAATCTCTAACTGGCATTTTCCTTTTACTGATCTTCTAAAGTCAGCAAATCTTCTTTTATTTTCTCCTATTTATGGTTTGTAGCTTGTCTCCGTTGCTACTGAGGATTTATGGGTTTCTTGTTGATGATATTTATGGTGGTTATGTTCGTGGTGTCTGTAGTAATCTTAATTAATTATGATTTTTTTTTTTTTTTTGTTTTTGTTTTTTCTAATGAAAAGAAATGAAATCTCTTTCATCAATGGATCTGGGCATACTATATAACCATTTTCAAACTCACCACCTAATTTCAAATGAGGGCGTGTATCTACTAGTCCTTTTGGTAACGCCGCCAGAAGGGAAGATGGTAAAGTGAGAAACCTTGGGCACTAAGACATCAATGTCCAAGAGTAATTAAATTCCCATTACACCACCCTCTCAGCCACCCACCAAAAAAAAAAAAAAAAAAAAAACTCTTTTTCGTACTTTATTAGTAAATTCAAATTTTGCATTTCGTTTATGTACATTAATAATCATTGGGCATGTGTTGCGCTTAGATTCATACCCCTATCTCAAGTTCGGTAAAGGAGTAGGGTAATGTTAAGTAGCCTGCAGACAGCATATAACTATGATCATGAATCCAAAAATTTGTTTGACAAATGCTAGGAATAATGATGGAACATGATGAATGTAGCCAATCACAATAGAGTAGCTTAGTGGAGATGTGTATTAAGGATGATTGGTCAATCAGGTCTAACAATCAATAACTGCATTTTCTTAACTTAAAATAGGTAACTGCAATCTAGGCCAGCACCTAAACTTCCTTGTTTCCATTGACTAGCACCTCAATTTCTTCCCTTCATCCCATGCATAGGAACGTACTGGGCAAGTCTGACGTTCTAATGTTAAAGTTCTACTTTTCCACGCTTCATTTAAATTCTAATAAATTTATACTCTCTTCGATCCTTTAAGACCGTTAATTTTGCTTTTTGGGTCATTCTTAGAAAATATGTCCACTTTACAAAATTTCCTTTGCAAGATGGTAACTTCACTATTTTACCCTAATATTTATAAATCCTTTAATTGAAGGGTTGTTCCCACATGGGGAATACTGGAAAGTCCAAAACATAGTACTCCCTCCATCCCTAAATGGGTGTACATTTAAATAACTGAATTGTCCATAAACAAATGTTCATTTCCATTTTCTAAACAAATGATCATACACCTCTCTCTAACACTCATATTTTCATGTACGCTTGCAAAACCCAAGTTACAAGTTGAATAGTTGTATCAATGCATTTTTTGCAATTATTACTTTAAAGTCAACTTTTATCAGAATGTCCCTTAAAATAACATGCTCATTCATTTAGGGACAGAGGGAGTATTATACTAATACTAATTACGAGTTAAATCATTTTTTTTAATCAGTCAACCATATTTACATGACATGTATGAACGGATGGAGAACCTCTTTTAAAGACACAATAGAGAACCATCATGTTCTCAAGAGGGAAAATACGGAACTTCTTGGAAAAATGAAAAATCAATCTCAAATATAGAAATGTGACTCTTTAGTAGGGGTACCTAAAGAACGACTCATTTTCTTTTTTTGTTGGGGGAGGGGTGGAGTAACTCTAAGCTATGCGATGATGCCACATTCCCACCCAGTACAGTACCTGTATCTATCAGTTTCCATGGTTTATTGCACTTCTTTCTATCAATAAGAGACTATTAAGCATGTTGTAAGGCTCATTTCATCAATGAAGGTTACATCAATCAGATTAACAACATTTGAGATTTTCCGCACGCATTATATTCATAAAGTACTTAACCTAAGATTAAAAAAACAGATCAACTCTCGCTTCTTACAAATGAAGGGAGCAAAAGAAATAACAACACACTTATGAAAACATATACTACTACGTAAATATTCCAATCATCAATATGAAAGATCATAAGAAACGCAAAATTGATAGAACTTACCTAAACCAATCTCCAATGTTCCCTCATCCGCATCGAAATTGTTTTCAGCACCCATATTCAACCTTAACCAACCTAGTCAAAATCCAGATAAGAAGCATAATAAGCAAAACAAGTCAACCAATGGTAACTTAAACCAAATGCAAACGGTTATAACTATTCTTAACCCCTGATTAAGCCATTAGGGTTTAAAATCCAGTATTAAAGAAAAATCATCAGATCATCAAACATAAATACGTGTATTTGCATCTATCCCATGACCCAGTCACTTAAGTCCAAGACCCTATCACATTTAGCACATGCTGACAATGAGAACCATTCTTAACCACAAAAATCACTACCATATAGCAAAACTAATCATCAATATTACACATTCCATATTTCAACAGACTAAAGATGTCCGCTAATATGAACATTAATACCATCTAGGTACTGTTTATGTATTTTTTAAATGTGTTCCACCAAATCTAGTCAAGTATTCAAGTATAGCTCTAGTAATACCAATTGCTGACAGATAAATAATCCCTGAAAACAACCCTAATATTGACTCTCAACCAATAATTCTGTGTGTGTGTTTTCAGTGTTAGAATTGTGCTGCAGGATAAAAAACAGCAAGCAAAACAAAGACGAATCAAACAACTAAACAACAGGATTGATCACTTTACTTGGATTCTAAATTACTAATCTAATTACAACACATGGAACAGCAAAATCACAAAAACTATAAAATTAACCGATTAGCTACCAATCGAACAGGTAAAACATAATTCAACTGATGCAACAGCAAGAAATATCTAATCAGGGGTGATTGAATTTGCAGATTGGGCAGATAATCGGATCTGGAAAAGAGAAGGTACCTTTTCACGATCTGGAACGGTGAGAGAGAACGAAAGAGATTGAGAGAGTGGGAGAGAACGAAACTGAGATCTGATGGTGGAGATAAATAAAAAATATTATTTGGGAAATAAAATTAATTTTAATGAGCAATAAATAAAAGGAAGGAAATTAGAAAAATCTGTCGTTGTGTGAAATTAAGAGCCACGTAAGTTGTCCTCACCTTGTGATGAGATCCGATCCACATTCGAAGTCGGGTCATGTTGAGTGCCTCGTCTATTTTTGGTCTATTTTGAGAATTATTGCACTTCATCATTCCATGTCAAAATTTCTCAATTTGTGAAATAGTGATGTTTAGAAAGAAAAAAAAAGTCCTAAATATTATTCATGATATTTCATTGGCTATGACATTTGTGCATAAAAAAGAATATATACAATTTTTATGTTGCGCATTTTCCATTTGCAGTGCCTTCACTTTCTAAAAAAAAGTTTTGTGGTACTATGGCACATGCATTATACTTGTGCCATAGTATTTGAAAACATGCGAAAAATTTAAGTAAAAAACGATTACATGTATTATGAAAGTAATTGCACATTAAATTTCAATCATATTTTCTATGAGTACACCAACGACCTACACTGTACTCCGTCATTATATAAGCATCTCTTACATCAACCCTTGTCGAAGCATGCTCATTTAAAAGTCCATGAATAATGTTAGATGGCAAGTGGGGTGGGTGGGTGGATATTGCCTTGTAATAATCTTAGTTTGATAGATGATGTTGGTGCCCATTAGGAGTAAATATATTACTTGCCTTGTAACGATCTAATCCTCAAAACTCAGATCACTATATAAGCACAATGTACTAGCCGACTAAGCACAAGCATCATGATCAATAGGGTTTACAAATTTGAGCCATATATGAGTTGAAGAAGGGGAATGATATTTGGGTTTGTGAATGAATGAATGAGAAAGGGACAATTTCGACCACCAGTGGTGGTGCCAGATGTGAAGCCTGACTGAGGGTATGAGTTTTAAAAAAGAGCAATGTTATGAGAAAAAAACTCACAAAACTTTTTTTTCTCTCTCTAGTTCGTTCGTTCTCTCTCTAGTTCCTTCCTTCTGTCTCTCTATTCCTAAATCGCAGATTAACGCCAGCGACTCAAAAGCAACATTTTCGACGATAGTGCAGGTGTGTGTTTCATTGCTGCTGCTAATCAATTCACGATGTTGGTGGATTCACTCTTTTGTTGTTGCTCCATTCAATATTCAAAGACCATTTGAAGATTTCACTTTCACGGTAGTGAGATTTTCGAAGTTGGGTCATGTTGAGTGCTTCGTCTATTTTTGGTCTATTTTGAGAATTATTGATTGTTAATTGGTAGCACTCAAAATAAGTTTTCTTGAAATAAATTTCAATAAATTTGAACCGGAAAATAAAATTGGTAAAGTCGAGTCCAGTATCAATACTGTCTCCGTAAGACAAATTTGTCACGTACAAGTGCTAACGGATTATGGCAAAATGTCCCTAAGATAAAACGACTTTCAAATTATTATTAGAAGCACTTCAAAATATTAATTCCGGCGAACTACTTTAATGCTAGAGAAAATCCAGACTTGAAAAAAGAAAGGATGCAACAATATGATGAGAATGAGAAAAAGAAGAGAGAATGGATTAATGAGTGAATTGTCTAATGAGGAGGAGGGCTTTATATAGTAGTTGAATAGGGAAGGAGCCTTTTGGGAATAAACACAAATGGTGCTGGTGGAATCTGGGCCGTCAAATTAGATTGGAATGGAGGGCTGAGATCAGGCAGCCGAACCAGCATGAACCTAACTGACATGGGTCGGTTCGACCCAAACCGCCACCCGAACCGGCGCGACCCTAGCCGCTCCAAACCGCCCAGACGCCTTCTCGGTTGGGCCGCTCCAGACAAGCCCAATCTGCGCCAAGCCCATTCCCAGCCGAACCAAGAATATGGGCTGACCCACCACCGAGCCCACCTTAGCCAAAAATTTAAGCTCCACAGCTCCCAGCGACCGATGCTTATGGGTTGATTTTGAGCAAGTTCAAAATTAACCTATTTCCCTACTAGCTTGCATGGTTGACCCACTTGGTTGGCTCACGGATGATACAACTTGATGACTCCTCCTTAGATGCCCACATTAATATGTTGGCTTGAATTCCCATTTCTTAGCAATGTGGGATGTAACTCTCATTTGTCTATTTACTCTTCAACTATTATCTTAAATTGCTAACTTTAGGCATTAATTTCTCATTCAACCGAAATTGGTTTTGAGAATATAAATATACCACTTTAATCTACTCCGAACGTAGATTAATAATTTGCAACTTAAATTCATTTTCCATAAAATGAATACTCTTGGAATTTTCAAAGTTAGGTCAAACCTAATTTTCTATACCAATTTCCAACATTATTGCACTCCATCATTCCATGTCAAAATTTCTCAATTTGTGAAATAGTGATGTTTAGGAAGAAAAAAAAAGTCCTAAATATTATTCATGATATTTCATTAGCTATAGCATTTATGCATAAAAATAATATGTAATATTTTTAGGGCAAATTGCAATTTGGTAACCAGTGTTTGCATCACTTTTGCAATTTGGCTCCCGTGTTTGTATTTCTTGCAATATGATTCACGCGTTTTTCATTTTTTTTGCAAGCTGATATAAAAACTAACAAAATTGTTAGTTTTTTAACAAAAAAATTGTCGCGTGCATAGAACATGATTTTTAAGGGTATAATTGTCATTTCTCGAGTGTATGTGTTAATGGCTAGAAGGGTTGAAGAGAATTGCTCCTTTTGGAAGGAGAAAAACGAGGGATTTAGTACATATTGTGTAGGAGTTAATTCCTCCATTAATGGAGGAATGGTGATGTTGTTGCCGTTTAATGAAGAAGGTGACGACGGACCAGCCCTTATTTACACATAACACACAAGTGTCTTGCACCCCTGTGCTTATAATAACAAGTTGCTGGTTAAGAAACTAACATTTCGTTAGTTTTTATATCAATTTGCAACAAAATAACAAACACAGTAATCGGGTTGCAACATTTACAAACACAGGAATCAAATTGCAAAAGTGATACAAATACAAGTTACCAAATTGCAATTAGCCCAATATTTTCATGCAGTGCATTTTCCATTTGCAGTGTCTCTACTCTTTAAAAAAAAAGTTTTATGGTATTATGGCACATGCATTATGCTTGTGCCATAATATTTGAAAACGTACGGAAAAAGTTAAATAGAAAACGATCATCCAATATGAAAGTAATTACACATTAAATTTCAGACATATTTTCTATGAGTACACCAACAACATGTACCTTGTACTCCGTCATTATATAAGCATCTCTTGCATCAGCCCTTGTCGAAGCATGCTCGTTTAAAAGTTCATGACTAATGTTAGATGGCAAGTGGGTGTGGGTGGATACTTGCCTTGTAATAATCTTAGTTTGATAGATGATGTTGGTGCCCATTAGGAATAAATGTATTACTTGCCTTGTAACAATTTAATCCTCAAAACTCTGACCGCTATATAAACACCATGTACTAGCCAACTAAGCACAAGCATCAAATGACCTACCACAAGCTTACCCAAAACTTCATTAAAGTATTAACCGGTGGAGACTTATCTATTACAAGCAAAGTTCACACATTTTCAATATGAAATGAAGTATACCATATAACAGTCTAAAAAATGATTATCTCCCAAAATACCCTCATTCTTTATTCCTACGTCCCACTCTTCTTTCGAGCACAACCAACTTCACCACCACAACATATAAATCCACCACCTCTTCTCTAGCTTCGCCCTCTTTCGTTATCCCATTTCTCCCCGTTTATTTCTCAAACAAACAAACCATTAACCACGACAACCTTACCATCACTCTCTTTAATCTCTTTCTCCTTTGTACGTCACCGTCAGACCTCCCCCCCTCCAAAATAATAATAATAATAATAATAATAATAATAATAATAATAATAATAATAATAATAATATAATATAATAAAAAAGAAAAAAACTCGACCAGACTCAATAACACAACATGCTATTTTACATTTTCTGACATAAAGAATTAGATAACAATGTTGTCCTGATCATCACTGACCTCTACGACCGCCACCCATCACACACCCACTCCTCATCCCCTTTCTTATCGGACCACACCTCATATCCTGCACCATAATCAACATGGTTTACAAATTTGAGTCGTACATGGTTTGAAGAACGATAATGATATCTGAGTTTGTGAATGAAATGAATGAGAAGGGGCAATTTTGACCACCAACGGTGGTGCCAAACGTTAAGCCCGACTGAAGGTATGAGTTTTAGGAAAGAGCAATGCTAAGGGAAAAAATACTCACAAAACTTTAGCCGCAAACACAATTGGCAATATTGATCGGGTGTATATCTATGATCACCAAAGTCTACAAAGACAACATCAAAGGAATGACAACTGAGTTTATAATCAATTTTTCTGCCTTGCATTAGAGAGAGAAAGGTGGGCCGGGGGGTGGGTGGGACATTTTTGGGGAATAATGGTGGGGACATTTTGGGCTAGGATGTTGTTATATACACTCATAAAATTATTGAGTATACACGTAAGTCTCGTTTTTTTTTTTTTCTCCCAAAAATGTCATTCAAAAAAATGTTCATTTAATCCTTTACACCCATAAAAACAATTGTCTTCTCAACCTCTTTCAATCCAATCCCCTAGGACTCCCCACCACCAACTTCCATAATTTCACGCTAACTTCATTTTTTTCTCTAAAATAAGTTCCCCTCTGTAACTCCCGGTTACCCAAACTCTTCCATTCGCAATTTCTTGCAACCTGCAAACTTTTCTCATCCCTCTCCTCTTCTTTCTTATGCCCAGTCATACTCCAAAACCCTTATTCCTCCTTTATTAACGGTTACGCGCTATGTGTTTTGATCCAAATTTGTCTAAAAATTAATTTCAAATTCCATCTTTGTTCTCTCTCTTTATCCTCTTTCTCTCTCTCCTTCTTTCTCTCTCAAGCGTCTCTTTCTCTATTCGTAAATCGTCGATTAACGCCGGCGACTCAAGAGTAACGTCGTCGTTGCTAGTGCATGTGTGGGTTTCATTGTTGCTCCTAATCGATTCACGAGGTCGGTGAATTTACTCTTTCTTTGCTCAATTCAAAATTCAAAGACCATTTGGAGATTTTACTTTCATGGTAGCGAAGCATTGGTAGACTGAAGAGATTTTCTATGCGAGTGCACAAGTATATTATTTTTTTAACCAATAGATTATATATATGTGTGTGCACAAGTACATTATTTTTTCTATGGGAGTAGTTTTTAAAATTGACATTATATTAATATTATCAAAACATGTAAATAGTTGGATTACAAGTGGTAAATAGAATGCCACACAATCCCCTGGGTATTGGAGTGTACACATTCGGCTTAAAATTTGAGAAAACCGTCTAACGTATGAGATGAATCTCAATGAGAGAGAAAATTAGTTTAGTCCGCCATCAATAAAGGAAAACCCATTTACTATTTCAACAAAATTCATCCCATTCGTGAGACCCATTTCACATGTAAGGTTTTGTCTAACAAAAAAAAAAATAACCATCCATCCAAATGGCAACTTAAAATTCGAGAGGTTGATTGATGTTTGGACAGTAACGACAATTTAACCTTGCAAGCCACGACACTCAACTCCCTTACTCCACACAAAACTACTTCACCATATATCAAACCCAAAAAACCAATTTTTCACAAACCAAACACGCCGCAACGATGGCCACCACTTTATCGGCCCGGCCCACCTGTTTCCTCCTCGGTCGCGACCCGACCATTTCTCCCCGTTCCCGACTGCCATGCCGCCGGCCGGACCAAACCCACGTCGGACACCTAATCAAGAACGATCGTTCATGGTGGGTCCCACTCTCCACATCCAATTCCCGGCGAACATTGCCGGGAGTCATTCTTGCCGGGTTCAGAGCCGATGACTCTGTTCCATATCAGATGTCCGTTGAAACCGCCTTGAAATTGCTTGGTGTGTCGGAAGGGGCGACGTTTGATGATATATTGAGAGCCAAGAATTCAGTTCTAGCGTCTTGTAAAGATGACCAAGATACGATTGCTCAGGTTCTACTAAATTGAGAATAATTTGTTTATATTTGTGTGCAAATTACCGTTATTTGAGTGTTTGGGAAATAAATATTATTAGTTGGGCTTATTAAATTTCATTCTATTATCGGTCATTTGTTTGTTTTCCTAAAATTTTGTGAAAGATCTAGCTGTTGAAAGGTGTAATTTTTGTGTTGTGAGGAAATTTTAATTAAGTTACGTGTTTTATGCTAGAATCAATGTTATGGTTGACAATTGCCTAATTGGGTTGCCTGTAATTAGTCAGAAATGGTGTGAATTTGTGGGAATCCAACCTATCATATGTACTCCCGCCATCCATTCATCATGCCATGTTTGATTGGTCAATTTTTTTACCGTTATACAAGTATGCTTTGTGTAAGTATAAGTTCCGAATGTGAATTATTCTGTACAAGTTTCAACATGAATTTATCAGGAAAAAGGGGAAACAAGGCGGTTAAAGAGGTTATCGCCCAACAGTGGTCCTGCCCTTTAACTGCTCATGTTGTCTTTGATATTGAAATTGTAAAATGTGATTTGTCCATGATAACTCTGAGCATCTATTATAAGAAGCCCAACTTTAGTTATCTCAAGATTCATGCGATCCTTTCTTGTTCGGGGGTGGGTAAGGGTCCACTTGTATTTGCACCTATATAAGGGAGCCACTTACCCTACATGCACACTGCGCAACAAGGTAATCAGACGTATGAGCCGGAGTAATAGTTTTGTATTTATCATCTGTGGGGAGATTCAAACTTTGGACCTTATGTTTCTGGTGCTACACCTGTTGCACATTTCTCTTATATAAGGAATCACATGGTTTCCCGTGTTTTTTTTGCCTTCGTGTTTAGTAGGGTAAGCATTAGAACTGATCTTGGTTTTTTAGTTGCTGATGAGACTTACAACTCGTAGAAATTTGTTGAAATCAATATTAGAGAGTGGTGTCAAACTTGTTTGCTCGCTTATTCATTTGTTGAACTTCTCAGCATCGTTGTTTCTGTGAGAATGATTGCTTTAACATCAACACAATTTGAAAACTAACATGCTTTTCCCTCAAAGAAAGAGAGGAGAAGAGTTTCATGTCTTCAGTGACATCTCCTAAATAGATATCTACTACAATACTATGATCATGCTTCATTGGTGAAGTTCAGTTTGATGATTAGAAATACTCCCTCTGTCTTGGAAATCCCCGAAAGTTTGTCCCTCTTTTTTCGTTGTTATTACAAATGAACTTTGAGCAATAATTTGGGCTACTTTTAATTATCCTAATGAAAATTTACAACTTGTTACTGATACACCATTATAAATACCATCAATACCATTTTTAAATTGTCATTAAGATAATTAAAAGTAGCCTTAATTATTGCTCAAAATTCATTCGTAATCACAACGACCAAAGAGGGACTAACTTTCCTGGACAAGGGGATATTTACTTTTATGCAGATATTGTCTTTGTATTTCATCTATTATCAATGATTTTGTAGGCGACAACAGCTAGATACTTGAATTTTTTGAGATCTCGTTGGTGTATTAGAATTTTCTTATATGCAAAGCTGAATTAAGAAAGAGAGTGCTACAAAGAATACTATCCGACATAAAAGAGGACGAGAATAGAGAGAGGGCCGAGCAAGAGAGAGAGCCGAGCAAGAGATAGAGGGAGAGGGATAGTGCTTGGTGGTTTCAACAACGTGTCAGTGGCAGCAGATCCACATAAGGATTGAACATTAGTTACCCATTGATTCTAGTTTTTGAGGCTTGATTTGGTTTCTCTTCTTTTTTGAGTGTAAACCACATGAGGGCCCAAACCACTAACACTTATTAAGATGGAGTTAAAGGTGCCGTCAAACACACAGTTGGGTTTTGCGATTTGAATTGGAGGAAGTCTTGTGTGAGACGGTCTCACACATGAGACGGATCTTGACGAGAGAGGAAATGGCCCTGACCGCCCTGCCCATAGGGGGCAAACCATTTACTCTCTCAACAAGACCCGTCTCATATGTGAGACCGTCTCACACAAGTTTTTGTCTTTGAGTTGGTGTGACTCCAAAAAGACAAAAGAGTTGGAGTACATTTGAACTGGTTTAGGAAGAAAGTTAGGAGATGAGATAGCCACCTTGCTTCCTTCATGTTTGTAATATTGAAGTGAATATGTTGTGACAAGTACAACATATATCATTTGTTAAACATCCTTTTTCTTTCTTTTTCAGGTGGAGTCTGCATATGATACGTTGCTCATGCAGAGCTTATCCCAGAGGAGAGCCGGGAAAGTTGTAAATAATAGCATCCGTTATGCTGATGTTAAAACAGTCAATGCTGCTACCATGGGATCGATGCCTCAGTGGGTGGAGGGTACTTTGAAAAATCCACCCATTTCAGTTGAATCACCATCTGCTCGCGATTTGGGCATAGAAGCTGGGGTATATGGTGCTTTAATGGCGTTAGCTTATGTCAATGGAGCCTCAACTCCTGCAGGGTCATATGCTGGGGCTGATGTTCCCGGGCTCATCTTGGCTACCAGTTTTGGAGCGTCATTGTACTTCATGACCAAAAGAAATGTTAAGTTAGGTAAGGAGCTTTTTCAGTAGCTTTCCTTAATTGCATGCAATATCTCAATTGTTTGAAAAGTGTGTGTTTTTTTTTTTGAAATATTCTGCATGTTTATCCCCTTCCACCCTGCAAAAGTAACTCGCACACACGGTTGTTGGAATTTTTAGTGTATGCCTTTTGAATTGAGTTATGATATGATAGTCTTATCCCACCTTTGTTTACCTTTTACAATTTTAGACAACAAAACAAGTTCATTAACTTTGTTCTTTTTCATTTACATTAAATCAGTGGCGAAGCGAGAATTTTTCGGAATGAGGGTCAAGGTTGCTTTTGGGAAAAATATTATAATTGAGTGTCCAAATTAGCATAATGGCGGGGTCAATATAATACTACAGTACAAACTTTACCTAAAATTAAGGGGTCGATATGCAAAAACCCATCATTTTTAGTAGTAAAATAACATTTTTATAAATTTGAAGGTGCTAAAATTAACACTTTCCAAAATTGAAGGAGGTCTAATGACCCCCCATGCATAGCTTTGCCACTGAACATAACTCACTTCTACTCTCGACCTTCATCCCAATTACTTGGGGTCAACGTGCACCTTTTTTTTTTTTTTGCCTAGGATTCATCTTGATAGGAATCTGATAGATTTTTTTTTTCTTACACTTTTTATTTGCATGATCACCTAACATCATGACAATTCTAGCTTACTTTTCACTTGAAACAATTTGTTCTAGCTGTTAAATTCTCAAGTTTAAGGAACGTCTAAAGGCTTTTTAGCTGTCATATGCTGTCTGTTCCTTTGTAGAGAGTAATTAGCAAGTTTTGTTTATCTGCAGGAAAGGCCACTGTAATTACTATAGGTGGTCTCGTCGCTGGTGCAGTCGTGGGGTCAGCAGTTGAAAACTGGTTGCAGGTAGACATTGTCCCGTTCCTAGGCATACACTCCCCTGCAACTGTGGTGAGCGAATTCATTCTTGTTTCTCAATTTTTGGTATCTTTGTACTTAAGCTAGGACAAAAAAAATGAAGGCAAAATTATGATATAAATGCTTGTAAACCTGTATAAATGATGTTCTTTAGGATGTGTATTCTACATAAAAATGTACAAAAAGATTGCCTAGAACTTAACAAGTTTGTCAAGACATATGTTCACGTAGCTGTACAGTTTATGAAATAATCATTTCTAGTTTCCAGAATTGAATCTATCCTCTTAGAGCAGTTCCAGATTGATAAAACAATTACAGAATTGTGTATAATATGTGGGTCCCGCCTCTAAGTACCTGGAACTACATATCACGGTCAGTGAAAACTCTTATTAAAGGTATTTTGTAGTTTGAATCCGTGACCGTTGGCTTACGATATAAGCAAAATTAGGTTTGATCCTTGATAAAATTAAGAAGCTTGATCAGTGCTTAGAAAATTTCATGCATGAAACTTGCAAAAGCATGACACAAGCTTTTATCTTTATGCTTTTTAGGGCTTAGAAAAAGCATGACAATCAGAAAGGTTTTAAGAAGCCTGTCTATCTCTCAGGTGCTGCGAAAAGTTAGGGCTGCATATATTTAAGATAAGGTTATGGTTTCAGAAGAAGATGTAAAAGACAATCATACCCTTTTCAATTCAAAAGAATACATAATATCGCTTACAAGGTTTCCCATCTGAATCTTCCTCCCTTCCCATTAAAGATGCTAGGAATTAGTAAGGTCAAGGTTGAGTTTCAAGAATTCTAACTACACATCTACATAATAGTGCCTTCGGGAGTTGCTTCAGCACAATCTAATGTACAAATCACTGAAATTTACCTAAATCCTACAAATTAATAATAAAAAATAATAGTATAAAATTAAAAATGATTAAGAGAGGCCTGCCAGGTGTGTCATCTACTTCTTTCTTGCTCCAGATTTGAAGCGAGTTTTCAACTTTCTTACTGTTTTCCCGATTAGTAACGAGGTTATGGTACGTTTTAAGGGAAACCTTCAAAAACTCGACTGTGGACTTAAAAACCCGAGAGAACCCATTTGAAATCCATTCAATGTGAGTCTCAGTTTATTGCATGCAACTCTGGTTTTTCCGTCTCTCTGTATCTACCTTACTTCTCAAGTCATCCAACAAATCCTTTCTCTCCCTCAAATTTTCATACTCTGGTCAATCCCGAGTTTAGAGTTACAGTCCGAAAAGGCAAAAAGAAAAAAGCTTAATACACAAAACAATGATTGAAAAATTTGATTTCTCAAATGAGAGGACAATCTAGTGAAAATAGGTATTTTGGAGACACAAGAGGCAAATCAGAAAAGATAAATGTGACGGCAATTTAGGGAATGTACAAAAAAATGCTTAAAAAGTTCTCAAATGTGATTCTTATCGTGGGACAGAGAGGGTACTTTTAGTTCTATGTTTAGTATATGCAGGATAAACTAGAGAGAGTGTTAGCATATTTTTTTGCAAGTAGGGTTTCTTAGTACAACTCTTGAGGTGTCTTAAGACAATTTTAATATGATAAAATGATAGTAATAAGTTTACCTTGACCTCCTCGTAGAGTTTCTTTTCCTAAGGATAAAGTCTTCCTAGTGTCGATGCATGAATGACTTCCAGAAACCATTCCCCCGCAATCATCAAAAAGATCATTGTTGAAATCTGTCCGTGTTGAAGAGCTTTTGGAGCTTGATGCCACGCCTTTTACAAGATGATGAACTGGAAGATGTAGTTCGCACATTTCAAATAATATTGACCCCTCATTTTAGTACAACTCTTGAGGTGTCTTAAGACAATTTTAATATGATAAAATGATAGTAATAAGTTTACCTTGACCTCCTCGTAGAGTTTCTTTTCCTAAGGATAAAGTCTTCCTAGTGTCGATGCATGAATGACTTCCAGAAACCATTCCCCCGCAATCATCAAAATGATCATTGTTGAAATCTGTCCGTGTTGAAGAGCTTTTGGAGCTTGATGCTACGCCTTTTACAAGATGATGAACTGGAAGATGTAGTTCGCACATTTCAAATAATATTGACCCCTCATTTTAGCCAAAGTCAAATTCTAACAAGTAACATCTACACTTCCACTCTTCAAATAATATTGACCCCCGCCCTTGTAACAAAATTCTGCTTTTGCCACAGCTGTTAACGACGTTTTGTTGGGAATGCAAACTGTTATCATAGGCTGCTAGTAACTTGTCAAAGTCAAACCTTCTGGCGGAATTCTTAAGACAGCAGCATTTAATTAACTAAATATAGAAAAGATGATTATGGAAATTAAGAAAAATTTCAAACGCTTGATAGCATAACAAAGAGGAAAGGTAGGTTTCAACCAAAAGCTTTCTTTGCATATTACAAGGGGACCAAAAGCTTGAGGCAGCAGAACATTATGACGCATCGAGTACTCACACCATCTTTTGATATTTTTTGGACATTCATTGTGGGACGGGGGAGTATTTATTTATGGTTATACATTAAGATATTTGTCAAAATTAGTGCAATATAGTGTAAGAAAAACTATAAATGCTTAAAAAGAATTAGCTGAGGCTCTCCAAATTGGATTGCAAATGAAACCTGCTGAGCACTAACATTCTGGAAACATTCTTCCCGGAGCTATAAACTCTAAGAAATCAGTCTTCAATATCTTTCAATGCTCTGCTTCCATTTTCTTTTCCGCCCTCACTACTTTTCTTTCTTCTTCTTTTTCCGCCCTATCCCCTTATTCTTCTTCTTCTAACTCAGGAATTCCTTCCTGTTCCCTTACTACCCTCATAGATAGCTTGACAGTACCTGAAACGAGCCTCTGCAAGAGCATACCTTCTATCTACAGCTAGTTTTACATGATGCTCTCTGCGTATGGATACCACTTCTTGCTCTTGTTCAAACTTTGAAGCCACACAACCACCCATTTCTTCGAAGATTCTTTCTTTTTTTTGTGTGTGCGCGTGTGATTGTGCTTGGTGAAAGGTGGGGTTTGAGCCAAAATGAATTCCTTTTTTTTTGGGGGGGGGGGGGGGAGGGGGGGGCGGAGGGGGAGGGGGAGGGGTTCTGAGTGGAATTTTGGGAAAATGGAGTTAGAAGGTACCGGTTAAAGAAGCTTAAGGCCAACCCATTTCTTCATTTCTTGACAATGTTGCAGAGCTGTGCTCTGTTTTGAGAAGATGGCATCAAAGAGGAGGTGAGTTTAAGCCAAATATGCACTATTCTATTTTTTTTATTTTTTTTTTGGGTTTTGAGAGAAAATATTTCAAAATTGAGAGATAAATGATTCTTGGAAAAAACTAGTGTAACTGAAAAGAGTTAGAGAGCAACCCATCTCTCCATTTATTGAAACTGTTGCAGAAGTGTGCACTCCCTTGTTAGAGAAGAGAGGTAAAGGAAAAGGTTTGAGTGTTGTTATTTACACTCACTAAATATTTTTAATATACCCTCGTAAGCATGTTTAAGTTTTAAATGATACAATTCTGTAAACAGTTACGGGTATACTAACAACTGAGAAATTTTGATTAAATGATGTATTGTACGATCTTCATACTGTCACAATTTTGTACTCCCTCCGTTCCATAGTGCTTACTAAAATTGAATGTGCGCATATAAGAAAAAGTAGGTGTTGTGAGTGGGAAGGAGTGAGAAAATGAGATAGTGAATAGTTGTTGTGAGTGAGGAGGAAAGAGAAAATTAATACTCTCTCCGTCCCACTCGAATTAGGACAAATTTCCATTTTAGATGTCCCATTCGAATTAGGACAACCCAAAAATAGAAATGTTTTATTTAATGGGACCTACATTCACACTCACAACAACTTTCCACTCATTATTCTCTACCCCACTTTCTCTCTCCTACTTTACTTTTCATACTCACAACACCTACTCCACTACCACTTTTCCTTAATCTCCGTGCCCAACCCAAAAATCCTAATTCGGGTGGGACGGAGGGAGTATTTGAGTAAGTAACCATTAGTTAGTATGTTAGTATGGGACTCCCAAAACGGAAAACAAATAGCCATTAGTTTGAGATGGAGGGAGTAAATAAGAAAAGTCCACATTTTTTCCATTAGCGATGAAATCTGAGACAAGTTCGTCAATCGTCTCGTTAGTCTGATATCTAAATCTGGTGATCTGAGGATTTGAATATGGTGTTCATCTGATGATCTAAACAAGTTGTTTAAATCACATCTGGAAGACGTCTTACTCAGGTCAGATTGGTGTAATAGGTTACTCCCTCCGTCTCAAAATAGATGTCGTTTTGGGAGTAAAATTTTGTCTCAAAATACTTGTCGTTTCACTATTTTCAAAGTTTTTTTTATTGCTCTATACCAATTATACTCTTAATAATGATAGTGAACTATCTCTTACCTAACCATTTAATTACCTAGGTAGTTGAATTACTTTAGGGGTATTTGGGTCTTCTTCACGTGCATTAATGGTATTTATTAATATGTGTGAAACACTCCAAAACGACATCTAATTTGAGCCGGAGGGAGTATTTGTTCTAGACAGGTTGCCTACAAAAATTTGCTTCTGTCTTTCACTAAGTTAATCTTCCATTACAAGTTACGACAGTCTCAACCTGGGATTAGAGACTCGTTTGACACTAGTGTCAGCACTCATTAGGCTATGTACAATGTCAAAAGTATTCAACACTCCACATCATCTTCTCTTTCTTCCATCTAATAATTCAACACGCATTCAACTTTTACACAATACAATGGTTTTTGTTTAATAAAATTCAACACCCTACCCCCACTACTTTTATTTCACATTCTTATTTTCTTTTATAATTTTGTTTTTGTAATTACAATTCAATAACAATTATCCATTGAAATTAAATTAAATTAAAATAATTAATAGTTAAATAAATTATTTAATTATTTAATTTTATATTTATAATTATTTTTTTGTAATTACAATTCAATAGGGATAGTCATTATTAAAACAAATATAATTACAAAAAACTTAAAATGAAAAAAGACGGGTTTTTTTTCCTGTCCAAATCAAATGAAACAACTCTATTTATAGAGATTTTTTTTTTATATAAATTTTGGTGTAAATTTTTTTATTAATTTTTTTTTTTGATATAAGATAATTGACATTGAAAAAATTGGATGAAAAATAGAAAAGGAAAAAGAGCGGAGCAATCAATGCTTGCCAAGTGGTGGCATTAGAAAAAAAAACGTTTTGGCGTCTAGACGCGCCCTATCCAATCGCGCCACGTGTCATCTCAGCCTGCCCTCTTTTGTTTTCAATGGGTGTTGAATTTTTTAACAACATATAATCCACCTCCCCTTCAACACCCTCATTACACGCATTCAACTAAATAATCCCCTTTTTAACACCCCGTTGTAAGTAGTCTTATGGGAAAAGACACCCCAGCTGCTAACGGCCCCAATTCAATTATAACGAACGCACGGTTGGGATAGTGAGGTAAGAAGACATTCTTACCTCTTGATTTAATGAAATTCTGTCTCATTAAATTTTATATATTGGATGTCCCATTTAAAATTTCAAAACATAAAATGAAAAGTTTTTAGTACTTCTTATTTGTGGGCCCCACATCTCATACTCACAACAATTACCCCCTAACTATTTCCTACCTCACTTTCTCTCTCCTACCTAACCATTTACAGTCACAGCACATCATTTTTTTCCTAATTCTTGAACCCAAAAAATACTGTTATGCCATAGTCTTGCACAGGAGATATAAAACCTTTGAATTGCACATTGGTTGAAAAATAAAAAGGTTTAAATTTATTTTCAACCACAATACATTTATCTCAAACTTTACACTAAATCTCACTTGCAACCCTTAATCAAAGTTTCAGAGTGATACTTAGTGTTTGTAATCATTTTATTTCACCCCTCCATTTAACGGACGTTAAAAGAACTAACGCCAGTTAGTACATTAATATCTATACACAAACCAGTGAGCATTTTGGTTGAAAAATAAAAAGGTTTAAATTTATTTTCAACCATTGTACTTTCACCCGACTTTCACTTTAACCATCTTACTTTATTTTTTGCACGAAAACCATTTTACTTTAGAAAAGCTCTCATCCAAACCAAAAAAACGCGGATTAGTGACGGATTAGACACGAATTTGTGGTTGCGATGGAAAGTTTTCAAAAGTAGAGTTGTTTTCATGCAAAAAATAAAGTATAATGGTGAAAGTACAATGGTTGAAAATGAATTAATTCCAAATAAAAATAAAGAATCTGGTTGTTGAACAACAGATGTGCAACTTTTCCAGAATATCCATTTCTGACATACATTTGGAGATTTTTTATACATAAGCCCAGTTAATAAAGTAACTTCCACTCCATTTCAGTTAAATGTGCCAAAGTTACTCACCCTTATGTTCTACCACACACAGAACACAACCAAACCTCAAAAGCATACGCAGAAATGAGAACTCAAGTTCATTAAGCTCCCTACAAGAAGATGAATATCATCCATGGTAATCTTAAAAGGTCAAATGACATTTAACTATTATAACTATCATCGTAAAGTTCTCATTTTTTGGGCACATAAACTAAAACCCATATCAGGACTCAGTTAAATCATACAGTACAATACATTAAAGAATTAACGGTTTCCTTTTCCTCCATCTTTTAAGAGGTGCGACATCTACCTGGTTTCAGTATTCACACGAGAGAAACTTGTACAGTACAACAGCAGCATTAACATTAGAGATAATGTTTGTTTTTTCTTACTAATCAAGTGGGGCCGGATTCTGTGGGCGTGGAGCAAGGGGCAAGTGTGTTTGAAGGCAAGTTGATTCCTGCTCCTTTCACGGATACGCTTGGGCTCCTCACTGAGCTGGCCCGGCTAACGAGATTTGTGTCAAGAAATACAACCACAACTGTGATGTCGTCGTGGAAATGTCTGCGGACCCCACGGTCAATCTTCTTCAAGTCCGAGTATCTCATTTCTCTCTTCTTTGCTGCTTCTTGTAATGCAGCTTTCACTAACCTCTTCGCACTTCCCTGCAAATCAAATAAAGCTTATTTTCCTTGGTACAATGGCCCTTGGTGTTCCTCTCAGAAAGTTAAAAGGGTTTAAAGAACAATCCAATGAAGATTAATAATCACCAAATTAACCCTAATTGAACTAAACATTTATTAAGGAAAACCAGCTTAAGCCTGATGATCAAGGGTATTTATACTCCCTCCGTCCCAACACAAGTAGGACTAGAGGAGTGGGCACAATAATTAAGAGAATGTAGTGAATGTGTGATAGAAAATGAAGAGAGATAATGGGTGGGGTAAATAGTAGTGTTGGTTGAATAAAATGAGTGGTGAAAAATGAAGAGAGAGAATGAGTGGGGTTAAATAGTGGGGTTGGTTGAATATAAATATATTATAACATTCCATTTTGGGCAGTCTCAATTGTTCTGGGACGGCCTAAAAGGGAAAGAAGTCCTACTTGTGCTGGGACGGAGGGAGTATACAATTACTTTAATCCTTGTACAGTTTGACTTCAAATGTGGCCTTTTCGAGCAATGTGTACAGGCCATCTTTTCTTCTGTTAAAGGAACAAGGTTTATATAGTTTTGATGACTCGACCTAAACCTACAGTTTGATCTCATTTCAGTACTCCCCTGCATCCCAAGGAAAAAATCATAGTAGCTCATTCCAAAGTCAACTTGACTTTTTTTATTAACGATGATGTTATGAATTAATTCAAATTTTCAAGAGACCAATTAATAGATCCCTACAATATGTAACAAACAAATTCACAAGTGTCTTTTCTAGTTTTTAGGTATTGTATTAGGCCAATCTGTTAAATTCTTGGATTTTTGAGATGAGAATTTCAAGAGTGATGTTGGGAAGACCACTCAATTTTAGACTCATGTTTTCAGAAGTATGACACTCTTTTGGCACGAGCAGAAAAAGGAAGTGTGACTCTATCTTTGGGACGGAGTGAGTACTTTATAAAAGAAACAAAGTGGTGCCAAATTTGGACCCTACAGTTTTAATTATAATATAAACACAGCAAAATGTAGAAAGCCTTACACTACGTGGATGGTTTTGAACCATGTCAACGGCTTCTTGGTTAGTGAAGTGCTCCCAAAGGCCGTCTGATGCAAATATGATAAACTGATCATGCGGTTGCAATTGGTGCACTGAAATTGCCGGATCTGAGCTCAATATCGGTCTTTTGAAAGGTTCCCGAAGGCGAAATTTCGCATATAATGGTTCCCGGTTGAATTCAGCCCTCTTTAAATATACATCACCAATTGATCTTGAAATCTGCAGAAAAAAAGAAAAGATAAAATGCTAAATATCAGAAAGCTCTTTAACTACACTTACGTATGACTACAGAAAAAAGATATCCAAGATATAACTATCAAGGCTTGGTAAAGTACTATGACAATAATGGGAAATGCGAAACCAAGTGTGAAACCCTTGACTTTGACCACCCCAAAAAAGAGGAGTTTGCTTTCCTCTTTGGCACGTGCTCAAAAAAAAAAGGCACGTCTTCTCATAGCTAGTTCACATTCTTCAGAGATTATTACAATAATGTTTCTGAATTGATTTTATTTTTATAAACTTTAGTACTTTGGGTTAAATGACATGGGTCCACGTAATGATGACAATACTTTTAGGAAATTAAGGGACCGCACACCATTTTCTTAACTTGTAGGATAAGTCAAAACATAGCTCACATTTGGAACAAATGGAGTAAAAAATAAAGGGGCAATGGTAGGGGCACAAAAGAAGGTCTCAGAAAGATGGATATAAAATGAGGTGGTGTTGTGGACCCGGCACACTCTAATTAAAATTACCAACAAAATAATGACATCATTTTGTAAACCAAATTTTGTGACTTTATGTTTACTCAAAAATCAAAGAACGTACTTTTTGCCATTGGTTTTCAGATCTCTATTTCTTTCATTCGTACTCTAAGGCTTCATCTTCCATTATGTTAAAAGTGATGCATACTTTTGGTGATTTTAACTGCCTAAGGGAATAGCCGAATCCTAACAAGGGTAACACATACCAAGTCCATTGACTTACTCTCTCCGTCCCAGAAAGATAGTCTCATCCGACTTTTGATGGTCAACACAAGTGAACTTTGACTAGATATTAATGGGGAGAATGGGGATTTGTACCCCTGTACTTAGGGTTTACATGCAGATATGCCCTTAGACCAGTTTATTGGCAATTATGCCCCTATACTCAACTTTTGGACCAGCAAATACGACATTCGTTACATTTTCGTTCAAAACTTAACGGAATTGTTCACTAGGCATCCAGAAATTTATAGCATTTTAAAGGGCAAATATAAATTCACAAAATTTGACTCACAAAATGATGTGTCAAGATTTTATTGGTGCTTTTAATCAGAAATTTATTGCATTTTAACGGAATTATTAATTTATTTCACTTTAATTAGTAATGACACACCATCATCACTTGATACGTAAACGTATTAGCATGCCCTTTTTGCTTCCACTAACACGGTGTACTACATATTTAAATATAATGGGTTGTATAACATAAATTTCTCCATACTCTTGTCGTGAGACAATTATACTATTTTTTATCACAATAATATCAACTTATTCTGTTTAATTTCTTACAAATAATTGCTCTTTTTTTACATTTAATATAAGTGAATTTTAACTAATTGGTGATTATTTTAATAAAATTTCAATAAATGTAATTAAGATATCATAAATTCTTAGTTTATTACAAAAATATTACCAAATAATAATTTTAATTTTATTAGTATAATTTTTTTTTATTAAAATCTTCAAATTTCAATTGAGTTTAAATTAATTTTTTGAAGCATAAAATATACCAATAAAAAATATTAATAAATTAATTAATTGCATGTTCTTTTGATTTGTTGAATTTGAAACTAACAGAATAGAATTAATTACGTAAACTTATTTTATATTACCAATTTTAAATTCATAACCATGATGGATTAACTGAAATTTATACATCCAGAAATTAAGTGCGTTCTATCTTTTATTGGTGCTTTTAAAGAGAAAAGGGACCTAATTTGTTACATATTAGTTTGGTCGAAGCAGAAAGATGAATGGAAGAATAGATACCAACACTTAGGTGAAACGAGGCCACTTAACACAAGGCGAGGTCGTTCCTTTATTCAACCAAACGACTTCGTTTTGTTAAATGGTCCACATGTATAAGTAATTTTGCCAATTAGGATGCCCAGTTAACAATTCCGTTAAATTTTGAACGAAAATATAATGGAGGTCATATTTGCGGGTCCAAAAGTTGAGTATAGGGGCATAATTGCCAATAAACTGGTCTAAGGGCATATCTGCATGTAAACTCTAAGTACAGGGGTACAAATCCCCATTCTCCCGTTATTAATGTCAATCTAATCATCCAATGAAATTTTAGAATTTGTTGTACGAACGATGTCAATAACTATTTACAGAATTTCACTAGGATGATTAGAATGACATTAATATTTGGCCAATGTTCACTTGCATTAACCATCAAAAGTCAAATGTGACTATCTTCCCGGGACGGAGAGAGTATAATCCAACCAAAAAATGTATATTCCAAAGTTTAAGATCATAAAAAAAAATGAATAAACGGACCTGTATCAAGCCTTTCACACGCCAAACATTATGCTTCAAAACAACTATCTGCGAGTCATCGGGATGCATCGATTGCAACTCCTGTCTCACGGACTCTATACAAGCATTGTGTTCAGCAGAGAGCTGAACAGCAAGAACCTCCCCTGTTGCCTTTACAAGTCTTCCAAGGACAGCTCGAGAATCTCCAAGATTAGCAATGTAAAGGGTCCCATTACAAATAACTCCAACAAGGCAGCACGATCCAACGGCTGCGATTTGCGGTTTCATTGGCCATTGCTTCGAAACAACAGAAAGGAAACCATCTTCAGTTGCTTGGAATGCCTTCTTTATGACCTCCACAGACATGGATTGGTTCTCTGAAGTGAACCCTGTGAACAATAAACAATAAGTTGCTACCCTGATCAAAATCCAAAAAAAAAAAAAAAAAAAAAAAGGCCATGACAAGCCAATAGTTCAACTTGAACAATAATTATTTGTAGTGGGGCCTTTCATGAATCCACAATTATTATTGGTTCAACTTGTACAATAATTCTATAATTTTTTGTAGTAGGGCCTTTCATCAATCCAAAATTATTATTGATTTTTACAGTAAGATTGTTTATCGAAAAGAAGTACTAGGAAGGAGCAGAATCCAAGGATCCCGTTTATTAGCGCTTTGAACTTTTCTTTTCTTTTCTTTTCCTTGCGAGACCCCCTTCCCCCTTCCCCCAAACCAATAATAATAATAATAATAATAATAAGTATATAAATATCAAATACAGGTTCCTTTTGTTTGTTCCAGAAAAATATTGACAAACGCTATGAGCAACACCATAACAATGTGTAAACGAGCCAATTAGAAATTTCATGAGCATTAAATCTCAAGTGTTCGACCATTAGTGTGCAATTAAGATGCAAAAGAATGTTCTTCCCGCATTTGGCAAGTTTCCGTTACTCACTTAAATGAAAAATCCAAGAACTACATTTGAGAATAAAGACAAAAAACAATAGCTTGATACTAGAGATAGTAGTACCAAATTAAAGCAAATTTTGACAAGTAAAAACCATATCTATTATTGTTTACAACAACAAAACAAGTAAGATGTTTAAACCATTTAAAGGCCATGTCTAATGGATAACCAATCAGTGACATCCACCAAGAAGTTTATTAGCAAAAATAGTGATTTTTTTTTTGTGCCTGAAGAATTACTAAGTTAATCTTCTCTTGTTCCAAATCAACAATATTATTTTCTTCTCCATGGCCAAATGAACTGCAAGAATGCTTAACCAAACAAATTGGATCAACCAACAAGAAAAATCAAATCCCAAATTAAACAAGAATTTAAGAACTTACTCTTGAGGTGTTGAAAGAGGTGATTATTGATGTACCGCGACGTCTCAGGCCCACCATGCCCATCGTAAACTCCTACGAAGGTACCATACGGACCGGACTCGTGCAAGCCCAAACAACCCGATTCGAGTTGGCTTTGATCTTCTAGTAAATTATTAGCTTGAACTACAGCCATAGAGAATTCCCCATTAGAATGTTGCCCTGTATCCTTGTACCATAGGAGCCCATCTTGTCGACCACCATTGTCGGAGATGGTCCGAACGGGCCGACCCGATCTAGGCCGAAAACAGGCCCGTAAAAGGTTCATCAACCCTGATAACATACCTCCTCATCTCATCCAAACCACACTCCAAATTATCCGCATTTAATAAAGTCTCAATGTAATATTCGCCTTCAGACAAAACAGTCAATCCTTAACTATGTAAATGTTCAAGTAATCTACAATAAGAACAACACAAGAAGTGATTTTTAGAACTTTAACAATGACAATTCAAGTAAAAAGGGGAAAAAATAGAGAACCCTCAAGATTATCCACATTCAATGAACACTCAAATGAATTTACTCCCAAAAGAAAAAACCAAAGTTTTGATAATTTCATTCCCAAACAAAATAACTAAGTATTACTAAATGATAGTGCCCAACTCAATTTTCTATCTTTAAGCAGGAAATTACGACCTTAGTAGCCCGCAAACAATGAAAAGTTCAATATCAATTGAGAAAGGAAAAGGGGGTCCTTTGAAAAAATAATGATAATGGTCAAAATTCACTTTATTCTTGGAGAACTTTCCTGGTCAACAAATTTTTAGTTGACAAACAACTAAACAGCTTAGCAGCAAAAATTCATAATAATAATATAAAATATGGCAAAAAAAAAAAAAAAATACTTGATTACCTGTGGACTTCAAGAAAGTGAGGAAGATCTGAAAAGGAAAGGATGGTTAGATCTAATGATCAATCAAATCAAAAGAGGGAAAAAATTAAAAGTGGGTTTTGGATTGGCTTCTCTAGTTTCTCACTTTTTTTCTCTCTTTTTTATCTTTTTTGAGTATGAACATGATATGTTCATGAGAAAACAAAGAGGGGGAGGGAGTTGTGAAAGAGATTTTAGAGAGAGAGAGAGAGAAAGAAAATGATCAAGAAAACTGAAATTGAAAGTCTCACTCAACAAACAAAACCCATTAAAAACCAACAATGGAGGAGCTTGAAGCCAGCAAAGCAGAGGACCAATTCTGGGCTCCACCAAAACACACACACTGAAAAACACACACACAAATCTCTCTCTCTCTCTCTCTCTCCTCCCAAGAAAACCCGGTTCAGAGATTTTAGGGAGAGAAAGTGTGGAGAAATCAAGAAGCAGAGAGAGAGAGACCCCAAACCGGGTTCAGAGATTTTTAGAGAGAGAAGCAGTGAGAAATCAAGAGAGAGAAAGACAGAGAGTCAATGGAGGAATGGAGCTATCAAGATAATGTGATACAGTGCTGCTTAGTGTTGTGGATTGTGCAATAAGTGAGCTTCTTGTGTTGACACGTGGCATATTATGTGTATAATATAGTGCACTTATATTACATAACAATTAATTAAAGGTCCACCTTCATTGCAATATTAAATACTAGTATGTCCTAAAGATGAATAATAATTTTAACAAAACTCTAAAAAAAAAAAAAAAAAAAAAAAAATAAATTTAACAACTTACATCATTTTTTTTTCGAAATAAAAACTATAGATTTATAGAGTTAGTAAAGTATATAAAAGTATTATAAGTAAAATAAATAAATTAAGCAAGTGGGAAAATGATTTTGAGTATGATAATTAGTTTTTGTTGGAGAGAGTATATTTAAAAAAAATTCTTTTTTTTTTTTGAAAACATATTTAAATTTGTTTTTATAGATCGAATGTTAAATTAACTAATAAACACAATGTAAACTTAACTTTGTCTTAATTGCTTTAAGTTTAGTCTTCAAAAGAGTGACTCGTTAAAAAAGTTAAGTTTCACAATCAGATTGAGGTATAAAAAAAATTTCATTGCCATCTGATTAGGACATCATAAAAAAACTGTTTTAAACTTAAATTTTTGTTTCAAACAAAGTATAAACTCATTTCTCTTTAGAATTCAATAATTACTTGCTTATTTATTTGGTTGTCTTACTAACTTGCTATAAAATTGCATTTGGCCCACTTCTTGTTTACATTAAATACAACCCCCCCCCCCCCCCAATTGCTCAGTTGTAGAAAAAAAAAAAAAAAAAAAAAAAAAAAAACCTATGATCACATTCAATTGACACAAGCAAATGTCACTCATTGTGGCTTAGTTGGTTTCATTATGAGTCCATAGGATTTTGCTTTTTTGGACCACACAAGCAATATACTACTTTGGTCTCAAAAACGTTAATTTTATTTGACTTGTGATTATCAACACAAGTAAGTTTTGATCGAGCATTAGTGTCAATTTAATCAATAACAATTTTATTTTTAGAAATTTATTAGGATTAAGTGATTGTCATTTGGTCAAAATTCACTTGTATTCACCACTAAAACTCAAATGAGACTATCTTTTTCAAAATTGAGGGAGCATGTAACTACTAGACAACCTAGATCAGAACATCGAATTTAGTATAGTAGTAAACTTCTTTCATTTACCAAATGAAATATACTGAGTGTGGAACTAGAACATGACAGGTTGCCAGGTATTCTTTCAACTTTCTTCTAATTAACTTAATAGTGACAGACAATGGTCAAACAAATAATCATGGATCAAGTTCAATTAATGATTTAAAAAACCGAAAAATTAAGTGCTTCCACTATAATCATCAGGTTTATATGTATTTGTGAAAAACAAATGAGTTACAACGACATAACATATAACTTACGAAGTCGTGGCTATTCCATAATTGTGTAGACATGTGTACGACAATTTAAAATCAATTAATGATAGTAGAGAAAATGAACCGTGATAATGAGCGCATATTGGTTCACTAGATAAAACTTAGGGGGCAAATATGTAAATATGCACAAAGTTGAGGGTGATTGTTGCAAATGTGTCCTAAATACCAACGGTACTCCCCCCAGCTCATGGTGAGCTTTTTGGTGTTTGGACATTTTTTGGAGGGCCGTTGGCCGACTTTTAATTAATTTTGATGTTTTGCACGTTTGCTTGCCCTTGCTAAAATACAAGTTTTATTTATTTATTTTTCATTTTGAGAAATCTTGTCCAAATTGATTTTGGATGTATAGAAAGTTCTACCTAGTTGTTCTTTTCCAATTTTTTTTTTTTTTTTTAGAGGGGGTTGGATTAGTTGAGTATGTTTTGGGAGACACTAGTTTCTCCTTAAATTACAGAAAGTCTGTTTTTTTTTTTTTACTTGCAAGCATTTGGCGAACATTTAGAAACAATTTGAAAAACATTTTTTTTATATAATTTAGGAAGAAACTGATTTCTCTCAAAATTTTGTGGGATTGGTTGTGGCCAGGTGGGGAAAGAGAATTTTCCAAGATAATAGCTAAGCTTATCTAATATATGAAACTACACTTATAAATTTAATAACATGTAAGTATCAATCTTTCAAAAAAAAAAAAAACATGTAAGTATCATTATGTCAATTTAACGGAAAATGGATATCACTTGAAAATGTCAATGTCCTTGGTTTTATAAAGTGTTATCAAAGGTATTGGCAGTCCAACGATAACACTTTAGACAACACACACACACACGAGTTAAAACAATTTTCAAAACGAGTTTGCAGCGGAATAAAACACAAGAATTATTTTTCTCAAGATATATAAAGTATATATCTCGAGAGGTGCCTCAAAAGGCGAGACCTTCACTATTAATAAGAATTGTAAGTACAAGGTCGAGAGCTCCCTATCGCTATTACAATTTGAGCTCTATGGAACGACTAAGACTATACACGAGACCCTATCCTAGCCAAGACAAACTTATAATCAGAGATTACAAGAATGGAATAGGTTTGGGAAGACGGGGTTTATCGGAACCAAGGAGTGTATAGACTTTCTTGTGCAAGGATGTGTGTTGTAGTGTTATATCTTCAATCTTCATCCTCCTTGCTATTTATATACTTGAAATACTTGAGGAATACTCCAAATATGGCTGGAGAGTTGATAAAAAAAACGTGGTGTGAGTAGTGGAGTGGATGCCGAGCCTTGAGGAAGAATTTCTCCACATGTCCATAATTGTAGGAACAAATTCTTGGTGCCCAAGTTCTTACTTCATCCTCTTGTACCTTTAAGCTTCAAATGGCTTGTACTTCCTTGCTCAACACTCAGATGTTGAATGAGTCAATCTCCCATGTTTTTCACTTGCCTTTAATCCACAAGTTATGCATTAAATCTCTTTTTATGCATAACTTCAACTATCTTCAACTTCCTTCCTTATTTCTAGCATTCCACCTTGTTTCAACCTGAAATATGGACCCAACAAAATACATTCTTGCAAAATATGTTAACTATTAGTACAAGATAATATTGTGAAAAGAAATGTTCAAATATAATTTAATTTTCGTCTGGTAACACTGAGACAACGTTGACAGCACTTGTGTAACACCACAGTGACAGTCTGCACTAACATCACCGACTAGATACACCAAAAAATTGTCTAGGATTTTAGATGCAACAAAAAGGAATTAATGATCGAATTTGAATAACCCAAATGATTCACTGATCTTAAATCTTAATATGCGATTTTTTGATGATAAATTGTACTAACATTATTTTTTATTAGAAATTTTGTTTTTTTTTTGTTTTTTTAAAAAAAGGCACTTGTTTGAAAGAAAATCTATATATATAAAAGCCGAGGAAGACTCCTATAGAGTCGCCACGTGGACAAAGCTTAATTTACATGAAGCCACGTCATCACCTCTCAAATTAATAATTGATTTTTGGAATTCTTACAATTAGTTAATACTATTAGTTATTATATAGGTTAACTATTACTATGAATATTATTAGTTAACTATAATAGTTACTATATAAATTAACTATTACTATGAATAGTATTAGTTAACTATAATAGTTACTATATAGGTTAACTACTACTATGAATGATATTAGTTAACCATAATAATTATTATATATGTTAACTACTACTATTAATAGTATTAGTTAACTATAATAGTTACTATATATGTTAACTACTACTATTAATATTATTAGTTAACCATAATAGTTACTATATATGTTAACTACTACTATTAATATTATTAGATTAACTATTACTATTAATAGTATTATTTAACCATAATAGTTACAATATATGTTAACTTTTACTACTAGTAGTAATTGTTAACTATAATAGTTACTATATATATTAATTATTACTATTAATAGTATTAATTAATTATAATAATTACTATTCCCTCCGTCGCGGAGTAAGAGTCCTACCCTCATTTGCACGCATATTAATAAATATTAGAAGTGATGTAAATGTTGTGAGTGTAAAAGTACAGTAGAAGAGAGAATGAGTGGGAGAGAATAGTGAATTGATTGGTGTTTTGAGTATAAAAGTAAAAATAGTAGAGAGAATGTGTCGCGCCCCGACCCCGCGGGCCGGGAACTCGCGAGCTGGATGTCGACTTAATAAATAAAACACCAAAATAGAGAAGATAAAAATCCTCTTTATAACAAAAGATATAATACACGGTTTTAGAAATCCCTTCTTAACAACTTTATAATACAACTAATATAAGCTCCACAAGCTTACACCAAAATACCAAAACATTTCAACTCTTAATGACGTCTGTTTGGTAACAAAGAATCCCTGCGCAGCACCAACCGATCAACCAATCAACCATAGTAGCATAACAGCTGAAGAGAAATCCCCGGTACCGGAACCATGAAACCAATAGTAACAAGGGAAAATGACACAAAGTCATAACCCAAAACGAACTAGCTAGAATACTCACTCAAGGGAGCTAGCTCATCCCAACCAAGGCCATATGGAATGGGAAAGAAGGACCAATGGACAATATCATACTGGACTCGGCTCGTGTGCCATTACAATATTTCCCATTGCCTGACTCGAACACAAGTACCAGCTGGACTTTCAAATAAAGGCTAAGTAATAAAATACTAGCTCGATAAACAACCAATGATTCCAAAGTAGGGAACCATGCCAAATAGTCATCATAAAGATAAGTCAAACCAAAATTACATCAAGAAGATGTTCCAAAATCCCAATTAACACTTAGTCAAATTCCACCACATATTTGATCACAAAGGACCCATTTCCAACACTAGAGTGTACCACGATGATCATAAAGGTCAACTAGGATAGTACACAAAACCTAGACCAAACCACACTCTTAAATCACACAAAAAGAACAAGTACAAACTTTCAGTAACCATTGTGCGGCCGCCCATAAAGGGTTGTGCGGTCGCCCACTATACCCTGTAACCAAGACAAAAACCTCTCAGATAGATGTGCGGCCGCACGCCCCATTTTGGGCGGTCGCCCACCCTACCCGGCTGGCCAAACTGCACTAAATTATACTCCCTTCGTTTCACCATCTCAAAAGTATTACACATTAACACTTATAACTCTCACATGAAACAACCCAACACATTATACTCAGTTAAACTCATTCCAAAACATCCCAATACAAGTATTGCATAAACCCAAACCAAGTAATGATCCAAACATCAATTATCAAAAAAATAGCCAAAATACCAATCAACTCCAAATTCATCCATAACACAATATATAACTATCATGGCATCATATAAGCTAAGGATAAACATTTTTAGCATAAAAGGGGGAAAGCAACTTACTTGGAAAATTATGAAATGAGACGGAAATCGCTCTTACTTAGCTATAAACGATCCTAATGATAATCTGAGCATTTTATATAAAAGGAGTATTAAGAAAAGATGAATAAAAGAAGAACAAAAGAAGGAAAATGAGAATGGAGTTCTTACCTTTCTTTCAATGGAAAAATGTGCAGAGAAAGAGAAGAAAATTGGTTTTGGTTTGAATGAAAAGCATGGGAGGAGAGGGAGAAGATAATATCTAATACCCAAAATTACGGATTGGTCACTCATAGTTAAAACATTAACAAAAAATCCCCAAAGTTCCAAAATACTTCAAAAGACTCCCAAACTCAAATTTACACTACGAACCTTAAAGTTTCCACTTAACAAAATTAACTCAAATAAATCATAAAAATGATTAAATAAATAATAAACAAAGTGCCAAGTTTCGGGTCGTGACATTCACTCCACCTTAAAAGAAAATTCGTCCCGAATTTTAGAAATACTTACCCGAATAAAAAAGCCACGGATATTTCCGTTCCATCTCTTCTCGAAGCTCCCACGTTGATTCTTCGACATTGTGATTCCTCCATAGTACTCTCTATGCTTTTATTCCTCAACTCTTGAACTTTGGTATCAAGTATCTGAACTGGTCGCTCCTCGTATGACATGCCAGGCTCTATATCCTCAGGTACCCTCGGTAACACGTGAGATGAATCGTGCAAATACTTCCGAAGCATAGAAACATGGAAGACGTTATGCAACCGGTCTAGAGAAGATGGCAATGCAAGTCGATAAGCAAGAAGACCCACTTTTCCCAAAATCTCGAACGGTCCAATATACCTCGGAGCCAATTTACCTTTCTTACCGAACCTTCGAATACCCACTTTCGGAGATACTTTCAAAAACACAAAGTCTCCGGTCTGAAAATTAAGATCCCTTCTTCGGTGATCAGCATAGCTCTTCTGTCTACTCTGGGTTGTCTTTAATCGATCCCGAATAATTCTGACTTTCTCGACTGAATCTTGAATCAAATCAATACCCCATATCTTCGCTTCCCCGATCTCATCCCAACAGATAGGTGATCTACATTTTCTTCCGTACAAAGCTTCATAAGGAGCCATCTCGATGCTAGCCTGATAACTGTTATTATAGGAACATTCCACTAAAGGTAAATGCATATCCCAAGAATCAGAAAAGTCTACTGAACAAGCTCGTAACATGTCTTCAAGAATCTGTATAGTCCTCTCGGATTGACCGCCAGTTTGAGGATGAAAAGCTGTACTGAATCTCAAATCTGTACCCAACGCTTTCTGTAACGCTTGCCAAAATCTGGAAGTAAACCTCGGATCTCGATCTGATACAATACTAACCGGAACTGTAATCTCACTATCTCATTAATATAAAGGGTCGCAAACTTTTCCATCGAGTATCTAATATCAATCGGTAAGAAATGAGCAGACTTGGTCAATCTATCCACAATTACCCAAACACTATCATATCTCCTACGGGTACGAGGTAATCCCGTAACGAAGTCCATAGTCACATGTTCCCATTTCCACTCTGGAATCTCTAATGGCTGAAGTAGTCCTGCGGGTCTCTGATGCTCAGCTTTGACCTGCTGACAAGTTAAACACTTTGATACATACTCAGCTATTTCTCTCTTCATGTTGTTCCACCAGAAATGTTGCTTCAAATCTTGATACATCTTCGTACTCCCGGGATGAATAGTGTATCTCGATTTATGACCCTCATCTAAAACTTGTCGCTTTATCCCATCGACATCAGGTACACACAAACGTCCACGAAAAGTCAACACTCCATTCGAACTGATAGAAAAATCCTTAAAGTTCTTCTCATTCATTTTACCCATTATTTTCACTAACTCCGGATCTTCTTTCTGAGCTTCCTTTATTATCTGAATTAGGGTTGGAGATACCCTAATATTCGCAAAAATAGCCCCGTGTCTCGATTCCCGAGGACACCAATCCCGAACATCCTCTAACATCTTCCACTCTCGAACCATCATCGAAGCCATATATGATTTTCTACTAATAGCATCAGCTACTACATTCGCCTTTCCTGGATGATAAGAAATGGTACAATCGTAGTCCTTAAGAAGTTCCATCCATCTGCGTTGTCGGTTATTCAGTTCCTTCTGAGAAAAAAGATACTTCAAACTTTTATGGTCCGTGAAGATCTCGAATTTTGCCCCGTAAAGATAATGCTTCCACTTATGAAGAGCGAAAACAATAGCTGCCAATTCCATGTCATGAGTAAGATAATTCTGTTCACTCGGACTCAACTTCCTCGAAGAATATGTGATAACTTTCCCATTCTGCATTAAGACACAACCCAAGCCTTCCTTCGATGCATCACTATAAATCACTAAGTCATCGTTCCCATTAGGCAAAGCTAATATCGGTGCAGTAGTCAACCTCTTCTTCAGCTCCTCAAAACTGTTGTTACACTTCTCGGTCCACTCAAATGGAACATTCTTTCGGGTCAACTGAGTCATCGGTGTAGCAATCCGTGAAAACCCTTCTATAAACCTCCTGTAATACCCTGCTACCCCAGAAAACTTCTGATCTCAGTCACTGTTTCTGGTCGCTTCCAATCAACTACCGCCTCAATCTTCGAAGGATCTACCGAAACTCCTTTATTAGAAATAACATGTCCCAGAAAAGAAATTTCATCGAGCCAAAATTCGCACTTACTAAACTTCGCGAATAGCTGTTCTTTTGCGAGTACTGTCAAAACTGTCCTCAGATGTTGCTCGTGCTCCTCTCGAGATTTAGAATAGACAAGTATATCATCAATGAATACCACTACGAACGTATCAAGATAAGGATGGAAAATCATGTTCATCAAGTCCATAAAGTCAACCTAAACGGCATAACTAAGAACTCATAGTGACCATACCGGGTGCGAAAAGCAGTTTTCGGAATGTCTTCCGATCGAATTTTCAACTGATGGTATCCACTCCTCAAATCAAGTTTAGAAAATACCACTGACCCCTGAAGTTGATCGAATAAATCATCAATATGCGGTGGAGGATATTTGTTCTTCACCGTTACCTGATTCAACTTCCTGTAATCAATACACAACCTCAACGAACCATATTTCTTCCTTACAAACAAAACCGGTGCTCCCCACGGTGAAACACTAGGTCGAATAAATCCTCTATCAAGCAACTCCTGTAACTGGACCTTAAGTTCTTTCAACTCTGCTGGAGCCATTCTATAAGGTGCTTTCGAGATCGGAGCTATACCTAGTAATAAATCCACACAGAACTCTATCTCTCGATCGGGTGGCATATCATACTCAGAAGAGAAAACATCAGGAAATTCTCTAACTACCCGAACACTCTCCAACCCAGGTGATTCTTTCTTAGTATCTAGCACACTAGCCAAATAACACTCACAGCCACGATGCAACAATTTCCTAGCTTTCCCATAAGAAATTATACGAATATTTCTACCCAAAGGAATAGCCTCAAAAACAAACTTAGGCATATTAGGAATAGAAAAAGTAACGACCTTTCTACGACAATCAACTGAAGCATGAAATTTGCTCAGCCAATCCATACCCAAAATGATGTCAAAGTCTTGTATCGGAAGAACTACTAAATCCGCACACAAAACATGACCACAAATAAACATATCACATGCACGAAACACCTGATCAGTAACCAAACACTCTCCCATAGGAGTTGACACCTCTAACACATAAGGTAAGGACTTAGATGAAGCATTTAGCAAAGAAGCAAAGTGCACAGATATATATGAATGCGATGATCCTGGATCTACTAGTGCACGAGCGCTCACACTAAACACAGAAATAATACCTCCTATCACTGAAGGATCATCAGTAGCCTGCTGTTGGTTCATAGCAAAAACTCTTCCTTGAACCTTAGGCTTCCCTGTTGCATCTCTCTTCTGGCCTTGTGAAGTACCAGCTCCTGTTCCCGATGGTTGATTTTTGAGTCTCGGGCAATCCCTCACAAAGTGTCCCAACTGACCACAATTAGTACATTTACCCTGCTTCTTCCAACATCTATCCTCAGAATGTCCTTCCCTCTGACAGTAAGTACAGAGTCTTCTATTATGATTCCCTTGGTTCCCCGAAGTAGTGCCTGGATTCCTTATTATTGGTTTCCCTCTGAACTGTGACTGTCCTCCTGAATTTCCTCGGTTATCCAAACGTTGTTGTGGTTGTGATCTGATCTGACCTCCTTGTCTACCCGTGTTAACTACCTCCGTCTTCCTCTTGTGCTCTCCGATGTCTTGTTCTACCAAGTAAGCACGATCTACAGCATCCTGATAAATCTGAATTCTCTGAGCGATTAACTGAGTTCTGATAGTTGTTCTCAAGCCTCTAATGAACCTCATCGCCTTCTGCTCTTCGGTTGTTACAAGATAGCCACAATACCTAGCTAATTCTGTGAACTTAGCCGAATATTGAGCTACTGTCAAAAAGTTCTGCTCCAAGTTTAGGAACTCAATCTCTTTCCTGTTCTGATCAACTAAAGGAATAAAGTGCTCTCTGAATTTCCTTACAAACAGTTCCCAGGTATACGGTACATGAGTCTCATCCCAACTCGTCTTCAAAGCATTCCACCAGTGTTCTGCAGCTCCAACCAGCTTATAGGCTGCAAACCTTACTCTGTCCTCTCCCGTGCAATCAAACACACTAAAGATTTTCTCCATTGACTCTATCCACAATTCTGCCTTTTTCACATCCGGCTCTCCATTGTATTCAACTGGTTTCAATTTCAGAAATTGCTCTAACCCTTGCCTTGGTGGTGGTGGTGCTTGTTCCTCTCTCGCGCCTCTGGTCATACATAGCTTTCAAGGCCGCTTCAAACATACCATGATACATCATACGGGCTTCCTCTCGTGATTCTTTGTGGTTTGAAGAACCAATATGACCTTCTCCACTCCTCGTTCCAACCATTTTCAAACAAATACCTGCATAAAACACTCATCGTTACTAACTCCGAACACAACTACCCTCTTAGGTCATTCTAGTCCACCTATAACTTATACTTAGAGCTAAACCATAGCTCTGATACCAACTGTCGCGACCCCAACCCCGCGGGCCGGGAACTCGCGAGCTGGACGTCGACTTAATAAATAAAACACCAAAATAGAGAAGATAAAAATTCCTCTTTATAACAAAATATATAATACACGGTTTTAGAAATCCCTTCTTAACAACTTTATAATATAACTAATATAAGCTCCACAAGCTTACACCAAAATACCAAAACATTTCAACTCTTAATGACGTCTGTTTGGTAACACTATCCCATAGGTCATACATTTAACAACAATGTAAACCGAATAACACCTGCCCAAAAGTCACAAACACTCTCGACGTCCTTCTCGTGATCAACGAGTCCTATCACTTTCCTCCTGGGGGGGGTTAACGAAACAAAGTTGAAGAGAAAGGGGGTGAGATAAATCTCAATAAGTCACTTATGCAACTACATGACATTTTATTATGCAATAAACAATAATAAGTCCCACATAGCACTTAGCACATAACAGTTAACAGATAGCAGCGGAAATAAACAAGTTACGAAGGATACTAAGCCAAGGTTTCACCAAACGGATATAACAAAGAATCCCTGCGCAGCACCAACCGATCAACCAATCAACCATAGTAGCATAACAGCTGAAGAGAAATCCCCGGTACCGAAACCATGAAACCAATAGTAACAAGGGGAAAATGACATAAAGTCATAACCCAAAACGAACTAGCTAGAATACTCACTCAAGGGAGCTAGCTCATCCCAACCAAGGCCATATGGAAGGGGAAAGAAGGACCAATGGACAATATCATACTGGACTCGGCTCGTGTGCCATTACAATATTCCCCATTGCCTGACTCGAACACAAGTACCAGCTGGACTTTCAACCAATGATTCCAAAGTAGAGAACCATGCCAAATAGTCATCATAAAGATAAGTCAAACCAAAATTACATCAAGAAGATGTTCCAAAAATCCCAGTTAACACTTAGTCAAATTCCACAACATATTTGATCACAAAGGACCCATTTCCAATACTAGAGTGTACCACGATGATCATAAAGGCCAACTAGGATAGTACACAAAACCTAGACCAAACTACACATTTAAATCACACAAAAAGAACAAGTACAAACTTTCAGTAACCACTGTGCGGCCGCCCATAAAGGGTTGTGCGGTCGCCCACTATACCTTGCAACCAAGACAAAAACCTCTCAGATAGATGTGCGGCCGCACGCCCATTTTGGGCGGTCTCCCACCCTACCCGGCTGGCCAAACTGCACTAAATTATACTCTCTTCGTTTCACCATCTCAAAAGTATTACACATTAACACTTATAACTCTCACATGAAACAACCCAACACATTATACTCAGTTAAACTCATTCCAAAACATCTCAATACAAGTATTGCATAAACCCAAACCAAGTAATGATCCAAACATCAATTATCACAAAAATAGCCAAAATACCAATCAACTCCAAATTCATCCATAACACAATATATAACTATCATGGAATCATAGAAGCTAAGGAGAGTTAAGCACCTATTTGGTCCTTAACCTATTGAGTTGTTTTCCTTTTGGTCCTTAACCTATTTTGGTTTTCCTTTTGGTCCTTGATGTACCTAGTTGCAGGATAAAGTGGTCCTTAACCTATTTTAGTTTTCCTTTTGGTCCTTGATGTACCTATTTGCCGAACAAAGTGGTCCTTAAAATCGTCGACATGGCTTGTTGACCGAAAGGAAAACCAAAATAGGTCAAGGACCACTTTGTCCTGCAAATAGGTATATCAAGGACCAAAAGGAAAACTAAAATAGGTTAAGGACCACTTTATCCTGCACCTAGGTACATCAAGGACCTAAAGGAAAACCAAAATAGGTTAAGGATCAAAAGGAAAACAAATCAATAGGTTAAGGACCAAATAGGTGTTTAACTCGAAGCTAAGGATGAACATTTTTAGCATAAAAGGGGGAAAGCAACTTACTTGGAAAATTATGAAATGAGACGGAAATCGCTCTTACTTAGCTACAAACGATCCTAACGATAATCTGAGCATTTTATATAAAAGGAGTATTAAGAAAAGATGAATAAAAGAAGAACAAAAGAAGGAAAATGAGAATGGAGTTCTTACCTTTCTTTCAATGGAAAAATGTGCAGAGAAAGAGAAGAAAATTGGTTTTGGTTTGAATGAAAAGCATGGGAGGAGAGGGAGAAGATAATATCTAATACCCAAAATTACGGATTTGTCACTCCTAGTTAAAACATTAATAAAAAATCCCCAAAGTTCCAAAATACTTCAAAAGACTCCCAAACTCAAATTTACACTACGAACCTTAAAGTTTCCACTTAACATAATTAACTCAAATAAATCATAAAAATGATTAAATAAATAATAAACAAAGTGCCAAGGTTTCGGGTCGTGACAGAATGAGTGGGGTGAATATTAAATATTCTTTGCCATTTTAGGAATATGACTCTTACTCTGGGACGTACCAAAATGAAAAGTAGGATTCTTACTCTGTGACGGAGGGAGTATATAAATTAATTATTATTATTAATCATATTAGTTAATCATAATAGTTACTCTCTTCGTCTCAAATTGAATGTTCTGTTTTCTCTCAAAATGAATGATCTTTTGAAATTTACCTTCACATAACTTTTTTTTATATAAAAATCATTATATTTTTATAAAACTAAAATTTAAATTTGAATAATAACAATTATATGATTTTCTATTAATATTATTTTTTTTCTTCAAAATGATATTTAAATCCCAAATGTACGTTCACTTGAGGAATGATGTAGTACTCTATAAGGTAACTATTACCATTTAGCTCACTATTAGCCAATAATATGAGTCAGTCTTATGAAAAACATGTTTTACATTGAGAGATGTGTAAAACCTATTTTACATTAAGAAATTATGTTTACATTAAGGAATGGAAACAAGTTTTATACTAAAGCTAAGTAAAACAAGTTTTTTTTTTTTAATATTTTCACTAATAATATTAGTTAACTAGAACAATTACTATATATTATAACTATTACATTTATAATCTAAAATAGATACTATTATAATAAATTATAATTAAAACATTATTTTACTAATACATTAGAATATTTTAAGTAATAATAAAATATTAGTTACTCATAATTGTTACTATATTGGTAAATATTCAATTTTCTATATAAATAAGATTACTATTACTAGCTAACATTATATTTAAAATGATGATTACTATATAAAAAAGTAATCACCTTCTATAGAATAATATCAGTAAAATTCTACCGTGTAGAGCACGTGCTCAGCACGTGCTCTTCACGTGCTCTTTACTAGTAAATTAAAAAGAAGAGAGGATTTCGTATTGAAAGAAGGAAAGCATTGATTTCAAAACATGATTCATAAAATAGAGTAAAACTAAAGTTTATAAAATTTTGATTATAAAAAGTTGGTATTCAGTGATTTGATGTTGAGTTTGGGAATTTTAATGCTTATTAAATAAATTTTCAATCACTAAATGCTAGTATTTGTATAATCAAAATTATGTAAACGTTTTATTTTTGTAACTTTAGCATATTCTTCTTTCTGAATAATAAGGGAATTGTTTTCTTATATTTTTTTGGTTAAGGATGAGAAGAACATAATCATGTGAGGGATTTCGAACCGCTGCACCAACGAGTTAGCTGCACCCCTGCACCGATGTGAAAGTTATACAACGTTTTGTAAAACGTTTTCTACTTAATGTAAAACGTGTTCTTGCAAATGTAAAAACGTTTTCAGGAGCTAACTGATTTCGGTCGTTTTTACGTTATGTAGTGCACTAAAAACGTCGTTTTACATACGTTGTGTAACTTTCATCCGGTGCAGCGGTGCACCAAATTTCGGTGCAGCGGTTCCGGGTCCTCATGTGAGTTGGGCAATAGTCATATGACATCATGTCTTTGAGGGTCATTTTTCATCATAAATATGATTGATTTTTGACGATCTATAACTTAATCAAATCCACCTATTTGCCTCTTTCAAAGAAATTTACTAGGTAGTAAACAAAAGTTTTTATTAGTAACTAAAGTATGATTTACCGTAAAACTACTTTTTGACATTTATTAGGAAAATTCATTTTTTATAAAGTTGTGTACATCAAATTAGTATTGTAAATGAGTACTTTTTGAATCAAATATTGGCCTTGACATATCGAAAGTATATTTATTATTGATCCACTAAGCGAATATATTCTTGAATTCTCATCGATTGTTGGATCAATTTTATTAATGTTTTTTTTTTTAACTTACTGAAAAGAAATTGCAACTCACATTAAATCAAAAAGACATTGACCGGGAAGTTCTTAGAAAAGTTTCAAAATGACCGAAAACTTCTCGAGCATTTTAATTTAATGACAAACTTGCGAGGAAGTTGTTTATTCAAAAAGGAACTTGTCAGCCATTTTTCCTAAGTTAAGAAACTTTCATTTTGATTTGTGTAGTGTAGTAACTTTTGTCGCGAAGCCATCACATTTATGGAGAGATTTTACTTCGTGAATGAAAATGGGAAGGTATTGTATGATAATAATCTCGACGGTATTATACTCTTTCTGTCCAATAAAAACTAGTATTGTTTGAATTTTTTTATCAATATAATTAAATTTTGACCATAAGTTTATAAAAATCTAGCTATCTAATTTTTTTTAAAATTTTATTTACTTTTGAATATATTATTAATAGCAATTTTAAAAATTGCATTGAGATATTTAAGTTATAAAATTATGATCAAAATCTAATTGTGACAGTGTGATGTTGAAGGAATACAAAGCAAAATGAGTTGCGTGTCAAAAAAAAAATGAACTAATTATAGAATGAATTTCCTTTTTTTTCTTTTTTGTTAAAAAATTTAAAAAAAGATAGAATATGCACAATGATGATGATGGTTAGAATTGAAATGATAGAAATTATTGAATGTACGGAAGTCTCATCTCATGTCAATTCCCAAAGGGTAACGTCTTTTGTTTTACTAAGACTATGTACAATGGAAGATGAATGACGGTGTTGAATGGGATTAAACAAAATGGGGAGGTGTTTAATTGGTGCAATGGTGTTGAATAATTGGTGCAATGGTGTTGAATGGGTGTTTAATGGGATGGAAATGTTGAACGGATTCAACTGCGTTGAATGGGAAAGTGGGGCAGCATTTTCGGACACGTGGCGTGCTCCAGTTGGGCTAACGAGGCGCGTGCGGTACACGCTCAGACAAGGGCGCTTGTGGCTCTGGTCCTCAGTTTTTTTTTTTCTTTTTATCTGGTTGTGACACTTGGCAACTCCCCATTGGTTCATGGAATTTCTGATTTAATTTCTCATTCTAATTATTTGAGCTCAATTATTTTACAGTAAATGATTTTTTTTATTTTTTTACACCAAAATTCATAATTTTTCCCCTCTACAAATAGATGCAAGTTTCATTTGATTTGGATAAAAAACCTCTTTTTAGTGAAATAGATCTCAATAATAACCATTTCAACACTCAAAAAACCCTCATATTTATTTAATTACAATTACAAAAAAAATAATTAATTGTGAAGTGTTTTTTTTAAAAAATTATAATTGATTATTATTATTATTATTACTATTATTATTATTATTATTATTATTATTATTACTATTATTATTATTTTACTAATCATAAAAATAAAGAATATAAAAAAATTTAAAGTGGTGGGGTATAGGATAATGAGTGGGAAAGGTGTTGAATTGGGGATTAAACAAACCATTGTAGGGTTAAAAGTTGAAGACAAAAACTTGTGTGAGAACACTCCAACCCGTCTCATGGGTGAGACGGGTCATTTTTTGACCCATTACCCGACCCACAACCCTGCTCCAGGACCCATGGGGGGACCCTGCCACGTGGCAGCCCCTCATTGGCCCCAAAAAAAAAAAAAAAAAAAAAAAATTTTTTTTTTTTTTTTTTTTTTTTTTTTAAATTTTTATATTATTTTTTTTTGGTTTTTTTTCGGTTTGTGAAAAGTAATAGTTACCATCTCTTAAAGTAATAGTTACCATCTCTTAAAGTAATAGTGTTATTCCTATGTTTTCTTCGTTTGCCAAAAGTAATACTTATTATAACTAAAATGTAACAAACGTGTTATTTATATGTAATAGTATTTGTAAATAATTGTAATATATATGTATAGATATCTATTTGTTTTCAAACAATAAGTTACAATGGGGTCAAATTTATCATGATACATGTAAAAGTATTACATTATCTATAGAAATCTGTTACAATTTCGTCAATCAAAGTGTTACATTTACTTGTATAAACTTACTATTACATTCATATACATAAGTTATTACTTTTCAAATGGGTAAAAACGAGCTTTTGTTTTTTTAAAACAAGTATTACGTTTACTTATGAACAATGTTACTTTAAGAGATGGTAACTATTATTTTTTGCTAAGAGCCGAAAAAAAAATATAAAAACTCAAAAAAAAAAAAAAAAAAATCGGCCAATGGTGGGTTGCCACGTGGCGGGTTCGGCCGATGGGTCATGGGGCGACCCGTCTCATGCATGAGACGGATCCCCTTGTTCTCATGGGAGACCACCTCAAAGTTGAATGAGTGTTGAATGAATGAGTTGGAAGAGAGAGAATATGATGCGGAGTGATAAAGTGTGTGTTGAATGGAAATTGGTGTTGACGTGTTGTACCTTTTAAGCACACATAAAAAAAGAAAAAAGGAAAAAGAAAAAAAGAAGAAGCAAAGGATCAAATTAATTCTCTTTAAACAGGCAAAAAAATATTTGTAAGTGTACATTGTCATCGGATTTCGAACTACTCACACTCACGTTTGCTCCACCCTACGACTTGGATGTTGCCACCTCACCAACTTTTGTGCTGGACTGTCGAGACGTGTTTAAGTTCGGTGGCACCCACAAATTTTCGAAGCAATTTCAGCCACACACAAAATAAAATCGCAAACATAATTAAATCGAAGCCGTTAAGCAAAACAATAGAGTAAACTTGGGTGTAGCAGTTCCAAGTCCTTAAAACAACTCATAAATTTCTAAGGAAAATGATAGTATACTTTAGTCTTATAAACAACTTTCAACCAATCATTCCTCAATAATGAATCATGGAAAAAGCTCACAAAACAATTTTCTCAAAACTTATCATAAAAGTGAATTATTTTACAAATGAAGATAGATATGGACTTTATGGATAGAGAAAATGATGGATAGCTTCGTTTCTTGAGGGAAAGAGAAGTATATGTCCATTTATGTACCTAACAATTAAAGTTGACTCATTTGCTAAAACATTATTTCTTTCTCATGAGTAATTAATATAATAGCATTGCACTTTGAAGAAAATAAAAATATTATGTTTTCTTGTTTGAAATGTTCATTTAGTTTAAAAATATATATCTTAAAATAATGTATTTTTTAAAGAAAAAAAAAACTTTGTCCTTAAATGGTATTCTACCAAAATATTTTTACTAGTCATTTTATACTTATAAAATTTTAGAAGGTGAATACAAGAAATTATGCATCTTTGCCATTTATTTTATAAAAAGTTAGCACTTACAAAATGTTCCTTAATTTTTCTTAAGAAATTTGACATCTAGACACTTTGTAAAATATATAACATAAATACTCTTAATAATATCACTGTGTAAGAGGAAGCATCTGAAAATTGATTTCTAGCTTACTCAAACTATTTGATAATTTATCTAAATTCAAATCTGAAATTAAGATTACGACATTGAATGGAATAGAGAGATGGGATGAATGGTTGTTGATCTAGTGTTTGTGTTTTTTTTTTTTTTTTTTTTTTGAATTACGAGTTTCTAGAATATATATATATATATATATATATATATATATATATATATATATATATGAAATTATTTAAGAGGCAAGTAAGTGATATTTTACATCTAAAAAAATAAGTGAAAACAATAGGCCTTCAGATCTGAGTGAAAGAAAAACAACATATTAAATTGTTTTATTTCTAATGCACCCACCTATTCAGATCTAAATAAAAGCTGAAAATGAAAAACAAATGAGGTTCAAACATGATGATTGACAATAAAGCTTATATAACTCCATATAAAAATTGATATTATGTTGATACATCGTGAGTATAATAAATAAAGAGGTGTAAAAAGGACAATAATAATATTTATGCACAGTCATTAAAATTGTTTAAAGTTTGTTGTAATGTTATTAGAATATCTGTCATAGTATAAAGTAAAATCATTTTTTTTTTCATTTTGAAAGGAGTGATTTAATGTTGCTAATTATTTTGATTATTGTATTGTTTATATATACTCTCACCGTCTCACTAAAAAAAAAATGCACTTTTATGCATTTTTTTTTACTTAAAAGCTTGTTCCCCACTAAAAAAAATACACATTTTCAAAATAAAGTTTTAAATTATCTTTTTATTCAATGAGTCTCACTTGCATATTTACAATAATTATTCAGTTACTATTTTTTACCCCATATTACTTCTATTACTGTACTTTTTATATTCACATTACTTGAATCAATTATACATTTTTTAGATTCATGTGCCTAAAGTAAAAAACATCTTTTAGTTAGAGGGAGTAGTATATATTTATTGTGTGTGTGTGTGTGATGATTGATTTAGATTGAGTCTTTAATATATGTTACATAGAAACTAATTAAGAACAATACACTTTTTTTTTTTTTCAAGTAGACCTAATTAAAATGGAGATGTGGGAACATCTCAAACCTAAAGTGCACCATTTAATAGAATATGACACATCCATCCCCACGTGACCCTCACCAAACTAATGAACACCCTTTTAATGTGGATTACACATTTGACATCAAATCCATATCCTTAGCAAAATATATATCATTATCTTTAGGATATGATTCTTAGTCTAATTTATTTTGTTTTAAAATGCAAGTAAATATTCAATACTACACTAATCTTGTGTCCACTTAGTCTAATCTTGATAGTGAGTGGAGATTAGTTATGAACCCAAAATTAGAGGTTAATGTTCATAGGAAAATTAAAACGCCTACTACTTCCGCTCTAAAATAGATGTTTTAAGAAAAGTAACTTATTTTTTATTAAATGCAAAATTATATTTTTTAGACATTCATTTTTTAAAATTAGCTTATTTTTTATTAAAAGAAAAATTACTTAATTACAAAAATTGTTGCCAAGTAAAAAGAAAGAACTTTAGAAAGGAGGTAAAACATTGTATACCTTTGTCTCATAATAAGTGACGTGACCAACTTTTCAATGAATATGATTTTAATTTATTTTGACACCAGAAGAGCGAAGTATCAAACCTAGACATTCCAAAAGGAAGGTAAGAGAATATATAATATGTTGTGATAAAATTATATTATGATTATTTTAATTTAAAAATGTGATATTTATTATTAGGTTACTAAAAGATAATATTGTGAGATTGAAAGATTTTTTTTTCTTCCTATTATTCAAGTGTACTATTGGATTACCCGCTTTTTTTTTTAATGAAAATACTATTAGATCCCTAGTGATACAACTTGGATGGAAATATAATGGGTAATGGGTGGGTCACTATGCAATAAGTCTAATAAATAAAAAATATATGGGGACTTTTTTTATTTTTATTTTCTCCATTGGAAGTTAGTGCATCTATATCAAAATGATTGTAGACTACAAATGACCAATAGCTTTACAATTTATGGACCCTTATCTCAACCACTAAATAAATAGATTGATTTCACAGATAATGTTCTTCTACCTGCATGACTAGTCCTTTCTTAATTCAAAGCAATGTATTACGACTTTGGATATAGTCTTTTCTGCATTTAATTATGTGGCCCATCCACCAAATTTTTAAGTAAAAGGGACAAAAAAAAATCACTGGAAATCAGCAATTATTGAAATAGTCATGCTATATATAAATAAATATTTATATATGCATTTTAGAGCCAGTCTTATGAAAACTTGTTTTACACTTCAAAATAGAAAATGGGTTTTTTCGTAAGTGTCAGTCTTTTGTCTTATGAAAAATCTAATTTCAAAACAGGTTTTACACTAAAGCGAGCTTAAAACATTTTTTTCACTAGATTTCACGCATTTATTAGAAAGATATTTTTATTCCATTTCTAATGACCAATTTGAAGGATGTTTGATCAATAATTTACATCAATTTATCAATTGTAGTAGAATTTAAAATTTATTAAGAACAAGGAATTTTCAATGTATATTTCTTGATGCAGAATCTAAGAGAGAATAACCGAACTTGAAGAGACAATTCAAGAACACAAGACTAGTTTCTGAGAGAAACTAAATTTTATTGAATAAAACAAAAAAAAATTGTCTACTATCCATGATTCCCAACAATATATACAAGAACTACCCATGACTAGGGCTGTAAACGAGCCGAGCCGAGCTTTGGGGTGTCGAGCTCGTTTAAAACTTATCGAGCTCGAGCTTTTATCGAGCTCGAGCTCGAGCCCACTTGCTTGTTCGAGCTCGAGTTGAATCGAGCTTGCGAGATGCTCGCGAACAACTCGAGTCGATATCGAACTCGAGTTTTAACGAGCAGGGCTCGAGCTCAAGCTTTTTTTTAAGAAAAATATGGTCTTAACGAGCTTATCGAGCCGTTCGAAAACAAAAATTCAAGTTTAATAAGCTTATCGAGCCGAACTCGAGCTTTTAACGAGCTAAACGAGTCGAACACGGTCGGCTCGATAACAAAAACGAGCTTGACAATCGGTTCGATCTCGACTCGAGCTACACCTCGAGCTCACTCGAGCTCGAGCTTTCACGAGCCGAGCTCGAGCCAGCTCGGTTCGTATAACAGTCCTACCCATGACCTAGAAACTGCCCCACTAACATTACTTAATTAAAAGAAGGGGAAATGACAATTTAGGGTCCAAAGTTTAGGGGGTGTGTGCTAATAGGGGTCTGATGTATCAATTTTGTCAATTTAGGGTCCGAAATTGCAAAAGTTGTGCAGGTTAGGGTTTTTTAACGATTCTGATAACAGAATCCAGTTAAGTCAAACGTGTTTTGCACGTGGACTTAACTGGAGTTTGTTTTGAATATTTGGATGTTTATATCGTCATTTCAGACAAAGAAAATTAATAATATTTTTTTTTTGAAATATTAAATTTTATTTTCTTATATTAAATTAACTAATAATTAAAACATTATTAAAATACTTTTCAAGAAATAAAATATTTTTTTTCATTTAAAATCACTATAAAATAAAATGTATAATTTTTAAAAAGAAAAAAGGGTAAAAAATTGTATAAAAAACACTTATTTTTTTAAAAAAAGAAGAAAGTGAGGATCAGACATTTTTTTTTTTTTTTGTGATGGTGGTTTGTATTGTTCATTATTATATTAGTATTCTAATTATTTCATTTTTTCATAAAATTATTTTTAAATTTATTAATAATTTTCCTTGTTTATAACTTCATTTTTTCTGTTTAAAAAAAAAACACTTTAAATTTTATTTGTATTTTTATTTATTAGTATTTTTAAAATTAATTAAAATTATTCAAAAAAATAATAATAAGAGTAAATGACAATTTAGGTTCTACTGTATAAGGGATGTGTGAATTGACACAAAGCCCAGACGAACATCCAAAACAAACTTCAGTTAAGTGCTTCTGTTATAACTGGATTTTCTTTACAATTTAGTCCAGAAACCCTTAATTGACTAACGTTGTCAACTATGGACCCTAAATTGACAAAATTGATACATCAGCCCCTATTGGCACACACCCCCTAAACTTTGGACCCTAAATTGTCATTACCCCTAAAAAGAAATTAAAAGAGACTAAAAATACTGAATTAAAAGGCCTAAAATCATTAAAATAACGTTTTCCCCCCTCAAACGACCCCCGGGTGGCTAAAATCCGGCCTAGTCATCGCGAACCGATGATTTGATATCTCCTGCCCGTTTCGAATGTCCTCACCAAATTTCGTGTCATTCCGAGATCGTCACTTTTGGACCGAAAATTACCTTGTGGTCCCCTGCATCATTTCTCATAAAATTTTATTTTATTGGGATCGTTTTTTTTATATTATTATTTTGATCAAAATTTAATCAAATTTTAATCGCTAAACAAAGTGAGATTAGCTTTTCAAATGACTATTCAAATGTAAACATAAGAGAGAATAACTGAACTTGAAGAGACAATTCAAGAACACAAGACTAGTTTCTGAGAGAAAATAAATTTTATTGAATAAAACAAAAAAAAACTGTCTACTATCCATGATTCCCAACAATATATACAAGAACTACCCATGACTAGGGCTGTAAACGAGCCGAGCCGAGCTTTGGGGTGTCAAGCTCGTTTAAAACTTATCGAGTCGAATCGAGCTCGCGAACAACTCGAGTCGATATCGAAATCGAGTTTTAACGAGCCGAGCTCGAGCTTAGGCTTTTTTTTAAAGAAAAATATGGTTTTAACGAGCTTATCGAGCAGCGTTTGAGCTGTTCGAAAACAAAAATTCAAGTTTAATAAGCTTATCGAGCCGAACTCGAGCTTTTAACGAGCTAAACGAGTCGAACACGGTCGGCTCGATAACAAAAACGAGCTTGACAATCGGTTCGAGCTCGCTCGAGCTCGAGTTTTCACGAGCCGTGCCCGAGCCGAGCTCGAGCCAGCTCGGTTCGTATAACAGCCCTACCCATGACCTAGAAACTGCCCCACTAACATTACTTAATTAAAAGAAATTAAAAGAGACTAAAAATAATAAATTAAAAGGCCTAAAATCATTAAAATAACGTTTCCCCCCCCCCCTCAAAAGACCCCGGATGGCTAAAATCCGGCCTAGTCATCGCGAACCGATGATTTGATATCTCCTGCCCGTTTCGAATGTCCTCGCCAAATTTCATGTCATTCCGAGATCGTCACTTTTGGAGCGAAAATTACCTTGTAGTCCCTGCATCATTTCTCATAAATTTTTATTTTATTGGGATCCTTTTTTTTTTTATTATTTTATTTTGATCAAAATTTAATCAAATTTTAATCGCTAAACAAAGTGAGATTAGCTTTTCAAATGACTATTCAAATGTAAACATAAAATATGTTTACAGTATTACTCAATATGTTTTGTGACAAATACGAAATAGAAATAAACCACCTTAACTAGTTAAACCCTGCCTAAGAAAGGTTTTGCATGGATGAGGTTTACCACCTTTATTACATCCCATTCACGAGTCAATAATCAAAGTAAATATAGTTAATTAATTAATTAAAAAGTATTAAATGAGGCATCCATCTGCAGCTAAAGCCTAAAGTTTAGTCATTTTCCTTCTACTTACATCACATTTGACCACTTAATTAACGCATGGCCTTAATACAATTGTGGGCCTTAGGATTCCTTTTTTGAATGGATATTAACTTATAAAAAGTGCTATTTTATTAGACAAATTCTCACGTCAGACCGCCGCATGGCGTGCGGCTGGTCTGGCCCATGGGCCGACCCGGCCGCCCCGCCCCGCCCGGGTCCTTCCCCCTCTCCCTGAGTGACACGTGTCCTTAAAAAAAAAAACCATTAACTTTAAAATGCTATATCTTAAGATTTATAACTCAGAATTTTTTGAAAAAAATACCGTTGTGTTCGTCTCGACGAGACGAATAAAACTACATAGGTCATGATATGGTTTGATTTTTTTTTTTTAAACATTTTTTTACACATAAAAAAGTTTGAAGTTCTTGCCAGCTGAAATGTAACACTCTGTTCTGATAAAAGTAACACTTTCATCTTCAAAAAGTAACACTTTTTTCTACTGTCAAATGTAACAGCAGTTTTTATAAAAAAAATTGGGTTTGCATTTCAATTGTTACTTTCTCAATAAAAAATTGTTACATTTCATATATAATGCTACATTTAAGAATGTAAAATGTTACAATTGAGAAAAAAAATGTTACATTCATTTTTTATAAAATGTAACATTAGTTTAGTTGTCAATCCTATATTAATTTTCGGAGAAAAAAAGTGTTACATTTGAAAAAAAAAGTGTTACATTTGAAAAAATAATGTTACATTCCTTTATAAAAAGTGTTACATTAATTTAGTCGTTAATTTTTATGTTATCTTTAATCTATTGCATCAAAATTGTGGTACATTTTTGAAAAAAAAAGTGTTGCTTTTGAAAAACAAATGTGTTACATTTCGTTATAAGAAGTGTTACTTTTGGTGGAGGAAAAAAGGTTGTGAGGGAAAAAAAAAAAAAAGGGGGGGGGGGGGGGGGGATGGCTCGGTCGGCGCCGCCGCACAGCGTGCGGCCGCCGCACCAGAGACCAGCTCATTTTATTATGATTGTTCAAAAATAAATATTGTATTTATAAATTAATAAGTAATTTTAAATATAATTTTATTATAACGTAAACTAATTAATACTCCCTTCGTCCCACTCGAATTAGGATTTTTTATCAAGCAATTTATAATTTAACTAATAATTTGAAGAAAAGTAATGATGCTATTAAAAATTTAAAAATTGTTATTGTACTACGATTAACAATAAACTAAATAACTATTTTTAGATTTACATTAAGATAATTATTTTTCTTCAAATTGTTGGTCAAAGTATAAATTACTTGACCAAAAATCCTAATCCGAGCGGGACGGAGGGAGTACATACTAATATTTATTAAAGTAGCTAAATCAATTAAGTTACTTATTATAAAATTTATAAGTGAGAGAAATATATTATAAGCTCAGAATATAACATATGCCCAATTGGGGCAGTCTTCATATTTACACAAGATAAATTCATGAAAAGACAGTTAATATAGTTAATGTTGAATCTAAGGATGATTGGAAAATGATGTGTAATCATACATATATGGCGGGATTTATAATTATATTTTTTATTATTAATGGTCAATCTTAAGCATCAACATTATTCACTTCCTTCGTGAATAACGTTGCATTTATATTATTATTATAGAGTCAGTGACATTTTAAATCATCCTATAAGGTTTGAATTCCAAATTTAATTATTTATGTTTATTTTCAACAATTTTAACCATCATACTTATAATACATTTTAGTATGATACGGCCATGAGAGACATGGACGTAGAGATATAAATTAATTAATAACATGATAGAACAAAGTTCTGACGAGATGGCAATGATGATGGTTTAAGATGCGGGATGGGGCTGTGACTACGTTAGATGGGTGAAGAAATGCAGCGGTAGCGATAATGATGGAAGTTGATCAACGCCTTTGATGCTTTTAGGAGAGGTGCTTGGTCGTTATGACAAGATTGTTGCTTACATTTATTATAGGTAACTTCCATTAAAAAAAAAATCAACTTAAATTTACCATATTGGATGATGTTAGGGGGTATGAGCATAGTTAATGTGTATTTTAAATACAAAACTAGAACTGCTAAAAATACACATGAATGGTATAATTGGAGTTTAACAAAGTAGAATGATTCAGAATGTCAATATAACGCTTAACATCATAATATCATTTTAAATTTAATCTTTATATTTGGATCGATGGTACAGTTTCAATTATAAAAGAAAATTGTTTTATGTAGGAACCAAAATTGGTCAAAATGATATGAATACACATACAATTTTGGTACCTCACATTTTATTTTTTATTTTTTATTTTTTTTTGAAGTTGGATTTCAATTTTACTAATAATCGATAAATCGTCCTTAGGACACATCAGTGGCCTACAAATAGAATATCACATATTTTTAACAGGATTTGAACTAACTACCTCCATTATGAAAGTTAATACCAGATACCATCAGATTTAACTAAAGTCTTTAGTTATTGACTAATTATAAATCCGAAGAAAGAAACCTCTTGCCTAGCCTATTGTATAATTATAAGAGATTTTTACCAATAAATCTCTACGATAAGGTGGTATTTGCCAATAAAAACATTAATTTTTCTTTTCTACCTTAGGATCCCTAAGTTGAAACCAAAACTCTCATAGTCCCTGACCCTCTTTATAACAATTCTAAATAGCCAAACTACCCCCAACTCAAAGCAAAACCCTCCCCCTTCCTCACGCACACTTTTCCTCTCCTCTTCCCCATCTTTGTTTCTCCACCCCCCCCCCCCTCCCCGACCTCCGGCGACCCCTTCTTTATCTCCGGTGATCAAACTGCACCCATCATCAGCAAAAAAATTAGTACTAGCAGCACACCTCGAAATATTTTCGATAGCAAATCTCACTGGAATCCCTAGCGCACCCCTTCGCTTCCCTCTCTAAATAATAGCCTCTCTCAACGAACTCCTGGTCAAATCTAAGAGGAGGAAGCTTCGATCTCGTCGGTCTTCAATCCCTAGTGTTATATTGAATTCTAGGGTTTCATTGACGCTTTTTTGAAATTGGATCTGAATTATTGATTCAATAGGCTTAAATATATTGTACTATGTAATAATTTTAGCATACATATGGTAGTACAACAAATTTTTTAGGGGTGTGAAATGAATAGCAGCAAAGCCGTAATTATATTGGGAAACATCTAGATTGATCAATAATGTTCTTTTTAGTTTCAAGTTTCAAGGACTGTTTTCTATGGTAAAGTGTTAGATTTCTTTACTACTGGACTTGTATGAGAAGTTAGTTAACTAAGAAATAGATATCTACCAATGGAGGTAGTAGACATACATACATGTGCATAATTAATGGATTTTAAAGTAGTGGACTGTTGAACTCAGTATTATACCTAAGACACTTATTTGTTTAGCTAAATAGGTATGTATGCATTTTAATTATTGTTGACTTATGTTTTCGTCCAGTTGAATGAGCAAAGGTTCTGAATTTTTGGAAGGATTGCTTTAATACTTGTATTTTTTCAACTATATTCTTTTGATGGTATCAGTTGGCAGTTGTGAGTATCATCTCAAAATTTGTTTTGGGTATCATATCAAAATTTCATACTTAATCTCATTTTTATACTCAATTATGAATAAATGAGAAACGAATATCTCAGTTTCATATTTTAAAAATATGAGAAATTGAGTATCATTTATGAAAATTGAGAGATAAATTAATCAGTTTTATATACTCAATTATGAAGAAAAAAAATGAGAAATGGATTTCTCAATTTTTAAATTTATACATCTGAGAAGTTGACTATCAGTTGTGAAAATTGAGAAATTAATTTATCGATTTTATACTCAATTATAAAACAAATGAGGAATACATATCTCAGTTTTATACTCAATTATGAACAAATGAGAAATGAATGTTTCAGTTTCTTAACTTAAACACCTGATAAATTAAATCTCAATTGTGATCAATGTTTCTCAATTTTTAAAGGGCAATGACATAACACAAATGTGAAATCACACAACTGTGTAATCATACAACTGTGAAATCAAATGATAAATGATTTTAAGTGAAAAATAAAAAACGACACAACTGTGAAATGACATAACTGTGATATCACACAACTGTGAAATCATACAAATGTGAAATCAATTGGAAATGATTTTATAAGTGAAAAATGACATAACTGTACTCATACAATAGTAAAATCACATAAATGTGAAATCATTTGAGAAATAAAAAAAATGTTCAATTTTTTAAGTGCAAAATTGGGTTTTTTTTAAAAAAAAAAAATAAATTGAATCATATCTTGAATGTGCCAGTTTGATTCGTTTTGACGAGTAAGTTAATTCGGTAGTGTCAGATTATTTTTTTGATCTGTTAATTTTGAGATATAGCATTTTAAAATTTTGATTGAGAAAAAAAAAAAAAAAGGAAGAGAGAGGAAGAGAGAGGGGGGGGGAGAGGAGGAGAAAGAGAGAGAGAGAGAGAGAGAAAAGCATTATGGGGTGGGCTGTGTGTTGTTTGTGGGATGGGTAGCAGCTGACGCATGACTGCTTGGGGCAGGGGTATTTTCATCCAATGAAATTTTAAGGGACTTATAGGCGAGTTTTGAAAATATCTGTCTTTATTGTTCGTTTTTATTTGCATGGGGACCTATTGATCAAAGCCTCCAAATTTAATGACAATATATATATATATATGCCAAGTAACAAAAGTTTCAAAAACAAAGGAGGTCAAGTGACATCCCATATATATATATATATATATATATATATATGCCAAGTAACAAAAGTTTCAAAACAAAGGAGGTCAAGTGACATCCCAATAGAAAAAGAGATCTCTGTAGGATGGGCAAATGTTGTAGTGTAAAATAGCCCCAACGGCTAAAATTTGTCTCCATATTTGCGCAACTGAAGACATGTTGGTTGGGCAATGATTCAATCACCGCGGCATGACAAAGTAATACTCCGTATATCAGAATTTGTGGCGAATACAGAAAAAGAGATTTCAGTATATGACAAAAGCATAAAAAATAAAACAAACAATAATGAACTCACATCTTCGTCATACACCGGATAATGGTGACCAATGCTTTTAAAGCTGATATTTTGGAACTGGTTAGCAATATCATTGAGCTAACATCTTGGAAAGTAAAGTAGCATTGCTTCTGCAACTGGTTTTAATGCTTTCCACTCTGAATAATCCCACACATGTATTCCCAAATCTGATCGGAGACGATTGATGTCATATAAGGAAATATCCTCGGTATAAAATGAGAAGTCCCCTTCATGCTTAAGTAGGTAACTTTCCAAGAAGTTGGATTCTTGTAGATAGTGAACTGAAAGGAAGAAAGACACAGTATCAAGTACAAAAGGAGAGTAAATGAAAGGGAAAACAAGGGTCACACACAAGTTTTTAGGGTCAGCTCCCAGTAGATATAGGCTTTGATCAGTCACCGCTCAGGCTAGCTTAAAGACAGAGTATTAAGTACTTTGTTATGGGACGGAGGGAGTAAGTAAAATAGCCATTCATGAGGCTAACTATGAACAACAATGTTGGTTCAATCTAATTTAACTGAGCACAAGATAAGCCCTTAAGAATCTGTGTTCATTGTTGTTCCTCAACAGCTTGTCTTATTTGCCGCTCCTAGTATAAGCAAATAGTAATGTACGACGGCAGTAAAATATAATATGTCAAAATTCCAAAGAAAATAAACTGAAGTGGTTGGAAAGAGGAAAGCACCTTCTGTGATAAGATGTTGATTTTCTCCATAAGTGATACAGACAAACTTCCTGTATCATTGCCTCTTAACCATCACATGAACACAGAATAAAGCAGCAGCAACCTGAAACAAACAAGACATTAGACCTTAAGATCAAAGAAATGAAAAGATAAATTAAGATACAAGTCTACGTTTACTTAAGGAGCTAAAAAATTATACTTTTACAGCTAGATTGGTGTATCTTTGTGGATTTTGACAAATATCACTACGAGCAATTACTGCAACTACAGAGTTTGGACATCCCATGCACTATTAGGTCTGCTAAGGGTCTAAGTGAAATTCACTTATCCATGCACAAAGGCTGGCACTAGAATATTTACACGATTCATGCATGCTACTGATCCACAATATGTTGCACCCGATTTGAATTTCCATGTTTTCACCACATAACCATAAATCTGCTATTCTATTTGTAGCTCAAACCATGGGTTCCATGGCTGAATTCTATTATACACCAGAGAGTTAAATAGTAATAATGGTGATCCCCGACTCAATTATACCCGCTTCTTGGCTGTGTTAGTGGCATTAGGGTTACGTAACAACAACATCAGCAACAACAACAACAACAACAAAGCTTTAATCGCAAAATGATTGGGGTCGGATAACATGAATCGTCGATTAGAAACTAATTCTACCAAAATCAAATAAAACTTACAAAAACCAGGAGAAGTCACAAGAGACATAATGAATACTAACACAGCTAAGTTACACGTATCATGACCACACTTCATATACATTGACAATTTGTTTGCAAAAAGGCATCAAAGAGAGAAGAAGCACGGACGAATCTACGATTAAATTATGTCCTTGAACCGAAACCCAACAATAAGAAAGTAATAAACAGAGGTGGAGACAAGTGTACCTTCGCTTTGAGATATTTGTCACAGTCATATTCAAACGTAACATAGGACTTGATCAGGTTGCTGAACACTGAGTTCTCACACCACTCCGGCCAAGCCACTGAAATTGGCTTACTAATCAGCGCCGGTTCCCCTCTGCAAAATCCAACTGTGGGATCGAAATTCAATTCAGTTAGCCATTGCTTTCGGAATAGGTTTTTGTGAGTTCGTTAAACTAGTGAAGAATTTCATCCAAAGCATGAGTAAGTTTGTCAAAGCCCTGGGAGATTTGTACACGGCAGGGGTCGAGTTTTATGCCAATCGGCATAAAATTAACAAGATCCTGAAGAATGAGAAGCTTAAGGAACAGCGTAAGAAACAAAATTCAAAGGAACAGAAGAAGAAGGAACCGAAGGCAGAGAAACACAAATTTACATGGAGTCGGATGTGGGCGGCTTTCCTCCAGATACCGTCGGAAGTGGAGGAGGAGAAGAAGGAAGGGCCGACAAAACGTGGTTTACGATGGGTCCGAAAGTTTCGAAAGAGGCGCTGAATGTCGGAGATCAGGAGGAGAAGAATACTTGAGTTCTGTTATTAGGCGAGTAATTACAATTCTGATTCAAAAAATTTAGTTCAGATACGTTAGTCTTGATAGAATAGTAGTTGAGCATGGGCTTTTGGTTGAGTGCAATTTTGGGAATCGTTTTCTGGTTAGCAGTATGGTGGCGTTTAATTTCATTTCCTTTTTCTAATTTTTTTGGTTTCGGAAGTTTCGAAAGAGGCGCAAAATGTCGGAGATCAGGAGGAGAAGAATACTTGAGTTTAGTTTTGTTATTAGGTGAGTAATTATAATTCTGATTCAAAAATTTTAGTTAAGATATGTTAGTCTTGATTGAATACTAGTTGAGCATGGGTTTTTGGCTGAGTGCAATTCTGGGTATCGTTTTCTGGTTCGCAGTATGGTGGCGTTTAATTTCATTTCCTTTTTCTAATTTTTTTTTTTTTTGGTTTCTAAGTAGAATCAAAAATACGTTCACTTAGCATTTTTCCATTCCAATTAAATGACTATTGGGAAAGAACTGAAAAGGTCAGGGGAGTCAAGTGATTCCTCCACTCCTTGGTATTTTTTATTCTACTTAGAACCAAAAAAAAATTAGAAAAAGGAAATGAAATTAAACGCCACCATACTGCTAACCAGAAAACGATTCCCAAAATTGCACTCAGCCAAAAACCCATGCTCAACTAGTATTCAATCAAGATTAACATATCTGATCTAAAAATTTTGAATCAGAATTGTAATTACTCACCTAATAACAGAACTAAACTCAAGTATCCTTCTCCTCCTGATCTCCGACATTCTGCGCCTCTTTCGAAACTTCTGGAACCAAAAAAAAAATAGAAAAATGAAATGAAATTAAACGTCACCATACTGCTAACCAGAAAACGATTCCCAAAATTGCACTCAGCCAAAAACCCATGCTCAACTACTATTCTATCAAGACTAACATATCTGAACCAAAATTTTTGAATCAGAATTGTAATTACTCACCTAATAACAGAACTCAACTCAAGTATTTTTCTCCTCCTGATCTCCGACATTCAGCGCCTCTTTTGAAACTTTCGGACCAATCGTAAACCGCGTTTTGTCCGCCCCGTCCTTCTTCTCCTCCTCCTCCTCCGACGGTATCTGGAGAAAAGCCGCCCACATCTGACTCCATGTAAATTTGTGCTTGTCTACCTCTGGCTTCGGTTCCTTCTTCTTCTGTTCCTTAGGCTTTTGTTTCTTACGTTGTTCCTTAAGCTTCTCATTCTTCAGGATCTTGTTAATTTTATGCCGATCGGCATAAAGCTCGACCCCTGCCGTGTACAAATCTCCCAGGGCTTTGACGAACTTACTCATGCCTTGGATGAAATTCATCACTAGTTTAACGAACTCACAAAAAGCTATTCCGAAAGCAATGGCTGACTGTATTGAATTTCGATCCGGCAGAGGGGAACCGGCGCTGATTGGTAGCCAATTTCAGGGTCAAGTGATTCCTCCCCCTCCTTGGTAGATCCGCTAGTGTTTTAGGGTCAAGGTACTACCTAGCTCACATAATCAGCCTTAAAAAAGACCAGCAATAACAAGATATATATACACTTTGTAGATAGTTTGTATGATTTAAAGCCGTACTAAGTTCAGATGATGAAATTCATGAAGATAACTTACTTTTCCATATTGGAGACTTGAAGCTTCTCGGTAGAATTCAGGATCAGACTCCTTCAATTTACTGTATTCTTCCAGGTCAACGTTGATGTTCTTCGTGCGTTTCTTGTATGCATCGTACAATGTTTTTTAATTGAATATTGTTCAAAGTTCAAACAACATATCGATATCAGTTGTCTGATCAACCCAGTATCCCACTCAGGGACTTTATCAGTAAACTGAACAAGTCCCACAAATACTAATAATGCATCATTAACAAATGAATCCAAAGAAATACTCTGTACAGTATTAATGATGCCTGCTACATATGTTAATTTCAACCCGACACTACTACCCCATCACCCCATTGAAATAAATAGGAAGAAGTTCAAAGCACGGTGAATCACATGACAGCATGTAGGTCCCTAGAGAGAACTAGTGAGAAAAAATGGTCGGGGGAGAGAGAGAGAGAGAGAGAGAACCACAAAAAGAACATGAATTATGAAATGAACCACGAAGGCGAACAAGACCAAGTTCTTCACACCCAACAGAGTACTTGAAAGTATAGATTTATTTATCATCAATATTGTTTAACTGCTGGGGATAAAGGACTTGTGTGAGCTCACACCTACCAGTAGTTATTGGAGCATTTAGTAGGAATTCTAGATTCATGAAATATGGTATGGTAGACAATATAAACGAGACCAAGGGACTAATAAATAACTGTAACAGACATACCATCCCAACCAGCAGGTGCAGGATCCTTCTCCCATTTCTTATACTTGGTCTCAGCCATTTGTTGTGTATCTAACATATATGCTTTGCTCATATCTAATCCATTCGCATCTAGTAGTCTGCCAATTTTTTTCTTCCTCTCCTCAACCCATTTTTGTTTAGAGATTCCCCTTGACTCTTGTGGAGTTTCCATTCTTTTCAGCCACCATTGCAGTTTGGTTGGCTTTTCTGGCCTCATTCTGAAACCAAAGACCATCAAATGATTAGTGAATGTCAAGAGAAAAATGATAAACTAACATAATGCAGCAATACACGCAAAATAAAACCACATACAAACACTGATGCATTGGAAAATACAACCCCTTCAGTCTCAAATTGATAATCCCATTTGACTTTTCAAAAATTCAAGGTTACATTATAAGTTATGGAAATTCAGTGAGTTTAAAGCCTTAATTTTGATAATGGAACTTAACTTTCTGGGACAAACAAAAAGGAGAAATGGGACTATTATTTTGGGACAAAGGGAGTATGTTTTAAGTTGACATGTATTTACCATCTTTAATCTTAGCTCAAATAACTTCTTCTGCTTCCCTGTGAGTTTTGAGAAGTCTACTTCAACTTTGTCTTCAGCAGCATTTTCACTGTCAGTATCTTCATGAGGTGGATCATTTGTCTCGTCATCCGGAGCTTAGTCATGATTAGAAGCAGCAGGTCCAATGGGTTGATTACCAGCAGTGGTTCGCATAGATCCTGTTTAAGTATGTAGAGATAAGTCAGGCAATCAAACGAATAAATTACAAAAACAGACATCCTCATCAGCACTTTTTGTCACTAGACAGGGCCTTAGAGAACAAGGGCGTTCCTGGGAATAAACTACTCAAGCTGATGAGGTTATGGCCACCAAGACCACCAGAAGTCAACCGTGCAAAAGCAAAATTGTGATACTTCTGTCGCCACATGAGTTATATATCAGTCTTTAAGTAGGATTCAAGTCAAAGTTTAGCCTTATAAAGTTAAAATTCACAAATGAAGTCAGACGACTAACTTGTAGCTCCAACGTGATCCCCTTGAGGAGAAAAATAATACTCACTCTGTCCCTAAATGAATGCCCATTTTCAAGAATTTTTGTCTTCAATTGAATGTATTTTTTGGAAAAAAAAATAATTGTTCCTTAATGCTTAATTTCCTATTTTTTTTCACTAGTCTGTTTATACTTGCAAAACTAAATGTTTAGAAAGTGGATAACAAGAATATTTATGGATCTTCGCCATTTAGTTGCATAAAAAGTAGAGATTTTCATAATGTCCCTTCAAATGAAATTTGGACATCATTCAGGGACGGAAAGAGTAATAAAAAGACGGCACATATGTGTTAATAGTGTTTCCTCAAAAGAGGAAAAGAAAATAGTTTAATTCCATCATCAAATTTGTCAACTAAAACAAACTAGCACAATGTTGTCAGACATGCAATTTTATGCATTTCATATGTTAATCATAACAGCACCTCACTGCAGCCCTAGCTTCACGGGCAGACTATACATTGAACGATTTTTAGAGTCATGGGATGTACTAAATTAAAAATATTCAAAGCTACTATATACCAATGAGCTAGGATGGTGTCTTCAAAATTTGAGGTTTTGACAAGCGTAATTTATCAATACACACGGTTGCCAAGCAAATCATAATCCCATATAACCAAATCAATATTATATTGCCATATGTGGACATGAATTTCAGGATTGTACAAGCACAAAAGCAAAATTTATGTGGCAACATCTAGCCTCTCACATCAAAGTGAGGGCCAAGGTGGTGGGGAAAGAAAAAGAGAACAGAAATCAAACAAGAACTTGCAGAACCTGGTACTACCCTAGTTCATCTTTATCCATCTGCTTCTTCGCCTCAGCAATAATTTTGAAGCGATACTCACTACATCCATGGTAAGGGTTGGATGCATTTCTGCAGTCCGGGTGCACTCCACCTTCAGTCATTTTTGCTTGTAATTCACTGTGATTGCCGGAAAGAAATATCATTGCAAGCACAAGCAAGATATGTTTTAAGCACACATCAAGCAAAACAAAGTAGTAACTTTCAACATTCATGTAACGGATAAATCATTGTTCCATCTCTAATTGCAGAAAGTTAGCTTAGGAAGAATCAAGTAAACTAATTTGGCAGATATATGTCAAATTAAAATGAATTTGGGACTCAAGAAGAAGTATATCCAGGTCGAGTAAAGCCAGGTCTCAACGAAGAACACCCTTGATGCACACTAAAGGTTAAAACTTCATCGTTTTCTTTTAAATTCCAAGCTATTTAAAGAGGAAATTAAAAAAATTAAAAAAAAAAAAAAAAAAAAAAAAAAGCCAAACTCTTTTTTTTTTCTTTTCAAATCTTAGATATCTAAAAACTCATCAAGAAAAGAAATCAACTACTGGGCAAACTTAAGAATCGAAGAAGGCTCTAAAAACAAGCAAGGACAAGTTCAATCAGTTCCCATGGTACCCCATCAAAAACGCCAGAGACCAATTCATAGCTTCCTATTCAATCAAACTATCTTGTATCGAAAAAAATAGAATCTATTAACAAGAATTAGCATTGGAAGGTGACTATTCAGAGGGGAATTTCAAAAAAAAACCTAGATTAGAATCAGTGCAAAACGTATTGACGTATACAAAAAATGGTGAAAGATTCTGTGTGTATAATTTGCAACGTCTTCGAATATGATGATTGATGAAGGTATACGCCGATTGAGATCCCAACGGCGAGAGGTAGGGCAGTACGCGGAAGTGCGGAGAGACAAAATTTGGGGGAGATGAGGATTGAGTTTTTTGCAAAAGTGACATGCATGCTTTGTGCAATATATCAATTTGACTCGCGTACATATTAAACATCAAATGTGACATGTGGCAAGATTTTTAGACTAATTTTTAACCCCCGTTAAAATTTTAACGGGGCAGTCCATGTAACTGTAAGCTCCCAAATCAACCTAAATTGCTAACAGGCGTTAGTGAATGTTACCGATCGCTAATAAGTTTGCGGATATTACCATCGAAAATTTCAAATTGACCCTTATTAATTAAGAGAGACATTTTTTCTGATTAACTTGTAATAATAAAATCAAAATACACCCAAATATATTGTTTGCAACTATTACACATCCACCGTCCACCAAGTCCACCGCCGCGCGCCACCGCCACAATCAAATTTGAAAAAAAAAACATCTGCAGGATAACATCAACTAAACTCCATCATTGAGAATCCCTTCTGGTCCAAAAAGGTTGTAATCCCTTGAACTGTAACAAAAAAAAAAACAAAAAAAAAACAAAAAAACAAAACAAAACAAATTAAACTTATACACACTCCAAAAATTCCAAATCTGGATATAGTTACAAACAAAACCACACACAGATCTGTAAATTTATGCACAGGAACACAAACGAACACAGATCTGAAACCTTAGTTTCTAGATCTAGAACCCAAAACATAGACACACATAAAAGCACACTTCTGTGTTGAAACGTAGAGAGAGAAGAGACGGAGAGAGCGGAGGGACTGAAAAAGAGAAGGCACATAAAATACGCACCGCAAATCGAAGACAACAGCAACGATGGCGTTGATTGCAGTTGTGGCGAATGGTGGTGCCGGCGTGCAGATCTGGAGCGAAGTGGTTGTGGCTTGAGGTTTTTGAAGTAGGGAAACCATCAAAAGAGAAGATAAACAAAAGAGGGAGAGAGAAACGGAAGTCGTGGTTACAGAGGACGGGGGCGGCGGCGGCGGCGGCGGCGGCGGCAGAGCACGGTGGTTGTCTTTTAGAGAGAGGAGTTTTTGTGTGGTAAAGAGAAGGTTTGGTAAAATCATTTAGGGGGAGGGAGTACTATTTTATTTTGTTTTATGTTACCAAAATATCGTAAAAGAAAAGAGGGAGTACTATTTTCTTTTGTTAACTTATTAACGATCGTTAACATTCATTAATGTCTGTTGGCAATTTAGGTCGATTTGAGAGCTTACATGGGTCGTCCCGTTAAAATTTTAACGGGGGTTAAAAAATCATTCTAAAAATCTTGTCAATCATAAGTACGCATGTCACATTTGATGTTTATTAAGTACGCGAGTCAAATTGATATATTGCACAAAGTACTACTCCAGTTTTTCACTTTAACCTTTGTACTATCAAAACAACAAAAATAGCATGCGTACTGTTGATAAATTAATAAAAATAACCAAAATCGTTAATCAGTGTTAATAAATGTTAGCTGGCGTTAATAATTTAACAGATACTATTACCAAAGTTTACAAATTGCCCCCTTAGCCAAACATACTCTTTTTTTTGTTTCTTAACATACTCCTAAATCCTATTTGCAAACAAAACACAAAACAAAACAAAACAAAAAAAAAATTACTCCAAAATCCTAACCCGTCCAAATCATATCCACCAAATCATTTTGACCCAGCCTCTCTCTTTACCGAAAACAAATTTGGAGACAACCTCCCTCTCTAACACAATCACCACCACCGTCTGCTACATTGTCGCCCCCGACCATCGCCGCCAATTGCAACTACCACCCCCATCCCTCTCCCGTTTTTCTTCTCCATTTTGATGATTTCCCAAACGACATTCGACATCTCCTTCCCCTTGCACCGTAGACGTCCGCCACCGTCACCTCCTCGCTTCAGATCTAAACACCGCCGTCCTTCGAACACCTACGATCTCCGCCATCTCCTTCCCCGTCCGGTCTTCTTTCTTTGTCCATTCTCTCTCTCTTATTTTTTAGCGTGTGTACGTGTGGGTCTTGTGTTAGAAATCACAAATCTGTGCTTGGGTGTGTGTGCGCGTTTGTGCTTATGTGTGTGTGCATGTGTATGTATGTGAGTTTATATGTTTGTGCGAGTGCAAATCTGGGTTTTTTTTTGTGTATCGGTCTATCATATATGGGTTTTTTCTTTGTGTAAATCAGATTTGGGTTATGCTCATTTCCTCTTACTATTTCAATTGGCGCAGGTAGTTGGAATTAGGTTTGAATTTTGTCTTGTTTCAATATGAAGTGGTTGTCGTTGCAGTTGTGGTTGGTTGATGGTGGTGGGATAATGGTGGCTGTGGTAATGGGTGGTGGTGAGCTTCTAGGTTGGATAAAGGTGGAGGGCAGTTTATGCGTGTTGGTGTATTTTGAATTAATCAATAGGATTTTTTATTTTTTTTTAAACCCTATAATCGTTAGGATTTTTTTTTTAAAAAAAATTAATCATTAGGAGTTAACTACAAAAATATCATCTCCTAATATCATTTATATTGGTATAATGTTTTTTATTTGAATAAAAATTAATTAAAAGATATCTTGAGTTCATATTGATTCTCTTTCAAAAAAAAAAAAAAAAAAAATCATATTAGTTTTGTTAAAATTATTCAAAATATTTATAAGGGCAAATGTGAATTTAAGCACTAAGTTAAGCGGGCATTGACTTTGTTAGAATATGGGGAAAATTTGTAAATTTTATTGTAATATATGTTAGAAAACTAACGCCTATTAACATTATTGACATTTTTAACGATTTTGGTTATTTTTATTAATTTGTATATAGTACGCAGGTTAGATTGGTTGTTTCAATAGTACGCGGGTAAATATGATAATCTTGAGTAGTACGCGGGTTATTTTGGTAGTTTACTCTTTTAAGGTTGTGTGCGTGTGTATGTTTAAGGTCGTGTGTGTTTGTGTGTGTGTATGGAGTAAGTGAAAAGTTTTATTGAAATTTATGAATTCTTACCATAGCAATGGCTGCTCGGTTTGGTCTTTGAAGGTTGAAGGGGTCAAATTTCATAATTGTTCTCTGGTCCGAGAGTTTATTTAATTTCCAGTTTGGTCATTATAATGGTGAAATTTCAGATTGGTCCCTGTATTGTTAAAGAGTAGCTACTTAAATTAAATTGACCATAACGAGCTCGTTTTTAATCGGATTGGAACGGTTTTTGAGGCGAACTTGGTTAATTTTTCGAGAGATTTTGAATGAAATTGGTTTCAGAATCTAAAGCCTTATTAATGTTTCCGTGAATCTCGGTTTTGGCATAAGTATAGTATAAATAGTTAAAAGAAAAAGTTATTCTTTGAAAATTTATAAATAATTCATCCGGGCTCGGGATCGAGTGATTTTTTAGTCTAAATTCATTCGTTTTTCATGATTCTTCGACTGGAATGGTTATCTGGTAGTGAATTGATAAGGAACTATCCTAGATTTGGTAATCTCGTGACAGGACTTTTTTGAATCGTTTGAAAGTAACAAATTATCGATAAATGATAACTAATTCGTATGAAATCGGAATTTGAGTATTTTTTAGAGTACTTTCTATATGTGATAATTTTAGAAGGTCATTGTGGACTGGTTTTATGTAAACTGTATACTTGTTGTAACGATGGTATGATATGTATATTACTTGTTGAAAGTACTTTAAATGGATACTAACTCTTGTACTATTTTGTTCCATTATATGTTAGATCGATTGGTTAAGCTGAGTTGAGCATCTTGTTTTGGAGTATCTTTCGGTCGAGGTAAGGGGTTCTTGTCAACCTAGAAACCTTTCTTGTCTTTGTTATTGGAACAAATTTCTATTGTTGCTCGTATTGTTCATTGTTACTCTGCCATAGACACTTTGAGTTACTTGAATCTTGAGCACTTGAAATCCTCGACTAATAGAGGATCCAACACCGGCTGTTGTCTCGCGGCTCCGATATCAAATTGTCCTCTGCAGACGATAATTTGATGTTTGAGCCAACTTGAACCTTGACTTGACATTTGGCATTCGGCCGACTCAAAAGTGTTATGGAATAGACATCGAAATTCTTTGTTATCGTTCTTTTCATTCACTGGGATGGGTCTTGATATTCATGAACTCGTTTGATCATTACCGCCTTGTTAAATTTATTTGAGATTCTATACAATATCCTAACCTTGTTGGCAGGTTCCTTACTGTGCAATTTTGCTCACCCCTTTATTCTTTTTTTCCCATCCCAGGTGGATCTTAGAAAACATCCGTGATGTTTTGGCGCTAGGGAGTTGGATTGAGATTGGAAGTCATTTTGCTTTTGTGGAAGTGTTTGCACCCGAGAAGGTTCCCGTTTTTCCTTTTTGATTTGAGAGACACCACCATGTTGTTGAACGGAACACGGATCGTGAGATTCTTGAGTTCGGGGGTTAAGTTATGGATTGGGAAGGTCAAGGAGCACCCAATCCACCCAATCTAGGTTTGGTCTTGCTTAGGTGTTTTTAATCAAATAAAGAACAAGTAATTAAAACAATTAAAGCCAATAATTGATTTCTTAATTATTAGAATGTCGGATCATGTGCTTCGAGACCATCTCCATGGATTGGAAAGGCACTAGGCTGATCCTTTTGATGGGATTACACTAGACGTGTCCAAAATCTAACCGGAACCGGCTAACCGGAGATTTTTTAACCGGTTAAAACCGGTCAAACCCGACTAACCGGTTAACCATGAACCGTCTCAACCGTCAACCGTATTTACAAGGTTCGGTTAAGGTTAGTCCATTTTGATAACCGTCAACCGGCGGTTATAACCGGGAAGCTAACCACCGGTTCAACCGGCTATACTAACCGTCAGTTTCTTACCATTTTCGAGTTAGTTTTAAGAATTACAGTCAGTTTTTTTAACAATTTCAGTCAGTTTTTTAACGATTTCAGTTAGTTTTCTAACAAAATTGGTGTTTTTATATCATTTTCAGTTAGTTTCTTAATGATTTTTAGTCAGTTTTCTGACAAAATCATAAAAAACTGTTTCTTTTTAAAATAAAAAAACTAAATAATTTAAAAAGTCTCATAACCTGGTTAACCGGCAAAACCGGCTTAACCGGTTTAACCGTTAACCGGATAACCGTAACCGGATATGGCGGTTAGAAGGTTACTCCACGGTTAGGGATTATCGGTAAAATTAACCGAAGGTTATAACCGGTTAATCGGCGGTTAACCGGCATGGACACGTCTAGATTACACTACTCTAAAACAAAGAATGAGATGAGAAGTAGAGATTAAAAGCGTAGGAGTTTTCCTAAAGCGTTCTTGAGATTCCGATTGATGGCCTTGACTAAGGCCTTGATGATCCAAGAGTTTTGTGATGATTTTGGCTTGAAAAGATGAGTTTTTGATGGTGTTTTGGTGTGAGGGAGGAGTAAAAACAGGATTATTGAGAGAGAGACTGATTAGAGAATTGTTAACCTCTTTTTATGGTGAAAGAACTCTATTTTATAAGTATTGGATTACTTAGAGACCAAGTTTAGGAGTCTTAAGTTTGGTAGGAAATAGAGTCCTTATTTAGAGAGGTTAAGGGAGGTAGGAAATCAGTAGGAAACATCTAGGAAGTCTCCTAATTAGATGTTTCCCAGATTAGGGGAGTGTTGGCCAAGAAAGAGATCGGGACGGAGAAGGAAAGTGGATTATTCCTGAAACAGTAGGAGATGTCTCGTACGAGACATTGATGTCTCGTACGAGGCATCCAGTACAAAAGTATTGTTTTGTCCTTCTATCAGTTTTATTTGTTCATTTTAGCTCCTGACTAACGGAGTCAGTTAGAAACTCAACGAAACATGACAAAACTCCTCAGCAACGATACTTATGAAAGAAGTAACGTCATCGATAGAAAATGCATCATTTAGAACCTTGGGTATGGTCGTGCTATAAAGCTGCCTACGTATTCCTTGGAAGGAAATCAGACCAAACGTAGTTCGACTCTGAAAACACGCAAAAACGGTCGTTTGAGGTTTTTTGAAAATCCTTTTGAAAGCAATACTTGCGGTAAGTAAAGTTTAGAGCTTAAAGAGTAACCCATACTGAGGAATCAATGTCCTTTCCAATTCTGAATATACCTTCTGTTACTGATGGAGCGTCGCGGTTGACGGTATTGAAGTTGTTGGGGAATATCCTCTTTCAATGCTCCTACATTAAAAGTACTGGATATTATCCTCTCTAAATGTTTTTAATTGAGAGTACTGGATCCCTAGATGTTCTCTTCCAATGGCCGCAGCTGATCGAAAGTACTGAACATGTCCTCTTCCAATTCATCATTGAAAGTACTGGACGATTTGATGCCGATTCTGGATTTTTTTTTTTTTTAATATCCTGAATATCCTCTCTCAATGGCCGTAGCTGATCGAAAGTACTGGACATTATCCTCTCTCAATGTTTTTTTACATTGAGAGTACTGGATGCAAAATCTCTTGATTTGATGTAGATTTGTAGAATTCTGAATATCCTCTCTCAATGGCCGTAGCTGATTGAAAGTACTTGACATTATCCTCTCTTAATATTTTTACATTGAGAGTACTGGATGCAAAATCCCTTTATGCCGGTTCCGGACTTTGTAGAATATCCTGAATATCCTCTCTCAATGGCCGTAGTTGATCGAAAGTACTGGACATTATTCTCTCTCAATGTTTTTATATTGAGAGTACTGGATGCAGAATCTTTTGTGACTGAATTCTCTGGGGATCATTTGATCGTTGTTGAATTTTTTTTTAGCACGGATTGGTTTCTGTACTTGTTAATACAACAAGTAGAACATATTCTAGCAAGCAATTTATCTTTGATTTTAATTTGAAATTGGACTCATGTGGCGGTGACAAATTTATGTTCATGCCCGGTCGGTCAACCTTGGTGTAAGTAGTGTGAATAGCATGGATTCGCGATGGCATGCTTATTGGTGATGAACTGTATGTGTTGATTTGTGTGTGGGGGGGGGACGGGCATGTGTTTGACAAGTTGAGACCTAATCAGGTTTTCTGCAGAGATGATGTGCCACGAAGTTTCTCTGATGGTTATCTCGTGTGAGACTCGTTTGCCTTGTGCAAGATGATCCGTCCAGATCGTTCCTTTAGTCATATCGTGTCAAGGGAGACAACTGTTTGTATGACTACCAATGATGTGCAAGCTCTTAGTAGGCTAGGCGTACTTTTGAATCACTCTAGAATTCCATGTACGAAAGTCTTCGGTGAAGGTAATGAGAAACATTATCTATTCCCCCATGTTGATTTCATGCTTTGGTCTAAGCCAAGCCCCAAGAATCTTATATGTCGTAGATGACTCCTTGAACAGGCTTGTGAGGCTGTTTGATTTGAAGAATAGTGCTCTCCGCTTGTTGGATTTGAGGAAGGTTGAAGAAAAAATGATTTGAAGAATGTTCTCCCTATATATTTTTTTCTTTTGTGACGCACCCTGATTTTTGCCTAGACCGCCCTTTTGGGTTTTCAATCTAGCAGGCATCTCTTTTGCGTCTCTTTTCAATTCATTTATTTTGACAGAGTATGTACTCGAAGATGACTCAGAGAGGAAAAAGGTTTTGTCTCTTATTGGGGGAGAGACATGCAAGATTTTTGGTTTTGAATGTATTAGGCATTTTAGCTATCGACTTGGATTTTGGTAAGTTGTTCCAAGCATCGACTCAGTGGGGATAACGCACTTTGTAATAAGAGTTAGAGGCAAAGAGGATAGCCCCTAGTGTGGATTTACTTTGACGAGTTAGTACGTTTCGAGAATGAATGGACTAGGGAAAGAAAGGATCAAAATCCCCTAGCCTTGATACTTGGATTTGAAGAAGGTTTATGAGAGTGGAGAAAAGGAAGTCCCTAGACTCGGCAAAGAACACTACGTGGCTCAAATACTAGAAAGATAGTTCTACCTTTAATGGACCCTAGTATTTATTTTTGATGTCTTAAGTGTTTGTTCAATTATTTTGCAAGTGAATCATCTGGAAATGTCTTGACAAGTTTTGAGGAGAAGGTCTAATCATTAGTGCGCTCTTCGGATTTCTTCATGAGTAATATCTACGGATGATGGAGACGGTCTTCAAGTTAGGAGTCTAATTTTTTCTTCATTTGGATCCGATCTTTGTTGTAGGAGGAGATGAGAGGCCTCCTTTTTTACTTCATTGTATGTGGTTGAAACTCCTTCTTTGTGGGGTTGTGAAAGCTTGAGAGTTTTTTTTTTTTTTTGACTCTCAAAGCTTGAATCGAGTAGCCCCACTTTTGTTTGGGAATGATAATGCCTTTGACTTTCTTCCATTGTGGTCCTTCGACTTTTGACATGAGCGCGGTGATAGTAATGTGTAGCCCCTAGGCCTTCTTTACTTGTTTAGACATTTTTATTATCAATTGCAAGGTTTTTAGATTAATGACAATTATTGTTTGCGGATCCATCAAAAGGTAGAACAACCTTAGAGAAGTGTATGGGAAATAGGAATGACTTTTATTAATGAATAGAATTCAAAACAGACTCGATAGTCGACACAATGACTTTTATTCTTTAACAAAGATACTCATAAGTCGTTATGCACTTTGAATCACACAAAAATGAGAGCGGATGGTGATAGTGGAAAAAGGCTTGAGATTATTATATTTGAACGTGACAATTGAGTTTATTGTTTTAAATTGTTCCACTCTATAATGATTGATTCATTTAGATATTCGAGCGGACAATTCACAAGAAGTTTAAGTTAATTAATAGCCTTGAAAGTGGAAATGGAAAGATGATTTGAAGTGAAGGTTTGTGATTCGAAAAATGCATAACAATCAATCATATCTTAAAAGGAATAAAAATAAAGGCTTTGTGATTCATAAACAAGAATGATTTCAAAATTTTCACAAGTAAATGCACCTAACTTAGGTGACCCAAAAATTCATTAATAAAAGTAATGCTTGTACTTAATAAAGTTTGCAAATTCTATATTAATACTTAGATGATTTTTTTTTTCATTTATGCCCAATATATTCCTAACTTTTCTTTATCAAAATTCTCAAATGATAAAAGTTTATAAAGAACTAGATAGTAGATTTTTTTATGAAGACAATTTTGATAATGATTATGTCATCATAAGGGTGCATTTTTTTTATTTTTTTTAAGAGATTATACCCCCCTCCACTTAAATCAAACATTATCCTCAATGTGTCAAAATAGGACAAAAAAAAAATTAGGGTGGAGGAAATAGACTTGTTGAGATGGTGGTGAAGAAGTTGTGTGTAAAAGTCTTTGGGGTTTGAGAGAGAGAGAGAGAGAGAAGAAGAAGAATAAGAAAAACAAAACAACAATATTGAAATAATCCATCGGTTACCATCCCGATGATGCTTGATGTTAGACAAAAATAAAAACAAAAAGATACAAATATAAAGCAAATAATACAAAGTAAACCGTTGTCCCCTGCAACGGCGCCAAAAACTTGTTAAGCCAAAAACGAGGGCTTAGTTTATAAATACCACAAGTGCACGGGTTATTGTAATATAGTAATGTGCAAGTTCGGGTCGATCCCACGGAGACAATGTTACTTAGAAAAATGTTTGCTTTTATAGAAAAATAGTAAAAAGAATTGATTGGGGTGGTATAATTGTTTGTCACTTTATCTAGAATTGAATTGCAAACTACTCTAACTTGGATTAAAAAGTTCTTATGTTGAAAGAATTCTCGGGATTGAGACTTGAACAATCATGTGTTCATCAATTAATCATGCTCTTTTAGATTAAAATTTAATTTCAAAACAAGGATGGTACATTAGGCCTATACTACTTCTCACGATCAAGCAAGTAGTATTTGTATTCTTATACTAATTATGCCTTATCTCTCGATGGCCCATAATTAGTAAGAATCCGTTAAGTTTTATAAAAATCCACGTACTTTCCACTCAAGGAACATCCCTAGGCCATTAATCTACTCTCGTAATTAATAGAAACCCAGTTACTTCATATGGTTCCGTTAATCGAGATTCTTCGCTAGGTCCTTCTCTCGATTAACTAGAATTCATACGAATCCTGGACGTCATCATGGTCGTAGGCGTTTAGTTACGATATGAAGAAATTGTTCTAAGATGAAGAGAATAAAAGAGTAGCATGAATTTAGAGTGATGAACACATAATGTTGAGTTTCCAACCCCAAGAATAAGGGGGATTACTCACAAGACATCGTTAAAACTACAAAGATTAATTGTAAATAAGACATAAAATAGAATAGAGAAGAAAGATACTTATTCACAACGATTGTAGAAAGAACAAGGGATGAAAGGAAACCTCAAGTACTTTATTTCTTTACTTCAGAATTTTTACTTAAGAACACCAATTGATATTACAATATGGAGAACAATGATGTTAAGAGAATGTAAATTTTCTGGAGTATTATTACAATAATTTCTGGATGGTAAAATCTGGTGAAAAAGTTTTCTTATATAGGCCTTGGTACAAAGAGATGCATCCATTCCAGGAATCCAACCCAAAAGGTGCCTTTTAAAAGGCAATGGTTCGGAATAGCAAAGGTTTGACCGGATCTTGGAGGGGTTTGGCCGGATCTTTCTTCAAAAATCTGAAATTCCACTTTTTCCAATGGGTTTGGACGGATCTTCTATGGTTTGGCCGGATCTTTGACTTTTTCTGAAAATAAGGAATTCTTCCAATGCATGGTTTGACCAAATCTTTTGTGGTTTGGCCAAATCTTTGAGGGTCCGTCCTGATTCTTAATTTTTCTTGCTTTAAGTCATTCCTCCTCTTCCCAATCATGCTCTAACCTTGTCCTTCATCCAAAATTGCTCTAAAATGTACCTAAAACCTGTCCAAAACACACAAAGCACATTACATCTATGTAATAAAAATAAAGTAAGCTAATTTAAACTAAATGCAACTAAATGGAGATAAAATGACAATTAAATTATAATATATTGTACCATAAATGTCTATAAAATAGTTATTTATCAACTGTCCACGGACAGAAACTCGGTAAAAACACAGAAAAACGCAGCGGATTAAATAAACACGATTTTAAACACTTCAGCAAGACTATGCTTGCTGGAAAACTTTCATTAACAAAAAGCTTGCAGAATACAAGTTAACAAACGATTACAATGAAAGAAAATAAAATACAATATGTTCTTGACTCAAGAACAATTGCAAAATACTAAAGACTTAAAACTCTAGATCTAGAACTTATTAATCCAATCCCAAAATCTGCACAAGGTAGAAAAGAATAAAGGATGGATTGCAAACAAGTGTTCTTCCCGGATCTAGAACAATAAAAAATCAAAACAGCTTGAAAATCAAAACTCTTTGAGAACAAAAGACTTCAAGTAACAAAACGGACTATTTGAAGAATATGAATTTCTTTCTTAATCGCTGGAATCCGTCCATATCATGGTTGGCCTCTCCTTGTTTATACAGTCTCTCCATTGCTTGATCAACAAGAGTCCAACCCTACTAAAAATACAAAAGATAACTACCAAAGATAAATATTAGTAGGTTAGTCAAATAAATCAAATAAAAAGAACTATCCTAAAATAAACTATTCCCTAAGATAAATAATACAATATCCTAAAATAACTTAAATAAAGTATTTACAATATACAAACTAACTTAAATAAAATGCAAATCAGAATTACAAAAATCAAAATGATATTAAGAGTATTTCATACTCTTTCAATCTCCCCCTATTTTTGTGGTTCTGATTTAAAACCTGTATGAGCAAAGTTAGAACAAGATACTCAAGTCTCAATCTTCACCCATTGAACTTCACTTCACCTTCATTCACGGCATTAGGAACTCGAGCTTGCTCCCCCTTAATTGGACACCACAATCTCTCCCACTGCATTAGAAACTCCCCCTAAATAGATTATATCTCTCTTTCATGATCATCTTCTGCATCTCCATTGATGATCATCTCCTCCATTGATTAAATATTTCCCTATCCTCCCCCTTTTCTTTAGATACTAGTAATTTAGCACGTGCTCTGCACGGTAATGGATTGGGAGCACATAAATAAAAGAATGGGATGACAAAGTAGTAAACTACTTTTCTTAAATATTGAGTTCAAAAAAGAAAATGAGATACACTTAACAAATGACAATTTTATCCATGTATTTAAGAAGTTATCTATTTGAATTTCAGTATAAAAAATTGGGGTTGACTTGCAAGCCAATAACGTTGAAGTATGAGGAGAGCGAACAATCAAAAATCTTTTCGATAAAGTTTAATCCGTTTATCAAAAATTAATGAGACCATTCATTTATGTGTAGAGATTAGTTAATATACCATATTTGGTTTATTTTTAGATGAACGTAAACTTTAGTGGTTCATTCGTTGAAGATATTGTTATACATTCGATGTAAATTTCATGATCTTTAACATGTTCTCAACTTTTGAAATTCTATGACCTATAATTGTAAATGAAGTGGTAATTTCTTAAGTCATAATAAATTAAAGATAATTGTATGCTATATAGTTACTAATAAAATTAGCTTAGCTAAGAATGAGAAAAATAAATAGCCTCTTAGTTGTAGGGGCAATGCTGACATCGCTTCATGAGACGTAAGATTTGGTTAATTAATATTATAAATAATAATAGTTAATATATATAATAACTATTATAATTAACTAATAATATTAATAATGAAAGTTAACTTATATAGTAACTATTATGATTAACTAATGTTATTCATAGTATTAGTTAACTTAACTTATATATATAATAACTATAATAGTTAACTAATACTACTAATAGTAATAGTTAACTTATATAGTAACTATCATTGTTAACTAATACTACTAATAGTAATAGTTAACTTATATAGTAACTATTATGGTTAACAAATACTATTAATAGTAATAGTTAACTTATATATTAACTATTATGGTTAACTAATACTATTAATAGTAATAGTTAACCTATATAATAACTAATATCTTTAACTAATACTATTAGCTAATAAAAATAATATCAAAAGTCACTTAGAGTTTAAGGTGGTGATGACATGGCTTCACCAAAAACAACCTTTAACAAAAAATGTCCACGTGGCGAATCCACATCCCTCCGCCTCAGCTTTTAATATATATATAGATTTCAAAACAAAATGTGCGCACATTATGAAAATATCTTAAGAAACCCCTTTATGAATTATGATCAGAACTGCACAGTTGTGCAACCAGTTGAGTGCGGAGATGTGCATACAGCTTCCAAAACATCAGCAAAGACAACTGTCAGAAATGACATTCTCACAACAAAAATGAAATTTCCAGAGAGAGATATCATTATTGCAGATTATTATTGTAGAGAATTTCACATGGTCCAGGGAACAAGAACAAACATGATGTCCAAACCATTTGGAGGATCAAATTGGCCAAAGAACATGAAGTCAAAAACCAAAAATTTATCCTGATTTTGTGATGTCGCACGAAGAAGCACAAACTCGCCCAGCACACAAAGATCCGCCCGCACCACAGTTACGACCCGCCCGGACCTCGACATCCTGGCAATACGAGGCTTTCGACTGGAATTGCACGGCCGTGCCACATTTAAGGCACGACCGTGCTCAGCAAGACGCCAGGCAATTTAATATTTTGCATAATTCCTTTTTGGGTTAATTAATTGGGATTATTTTTGGTAAACTTTTATGAGTCCTTTTTAGATTAGGGTTTCATTATTTCCTAGCCTTTAATACTCTTTTATTTCATGGTATTGAACAAGTTAATTTTGATTATTTTTATAAAGTTTGCTTTTGCATCTTTGTGGGTTTATTCCCTTGAAACCATTGTTGGTTTTGTTGAAGATGGATTCATTCGTTTATTCGAGAGATTCATCACTATTGGTGTTGTTCTTGCCAAACCCTAATTCGTGGATTCGAATTGGGTCAATTAAATCGTTGATTCGATTGATTGCCTATCCGATTACTTTTATTTTAATTCCGCTGCAAACCATTTACATCAGTTAGTATCAAAAAAGGTCGATCCAAGGAGGAAGATGACCAATACTCAGGGAATCGACAACAACAACCAAGCAAATCTTGGTAGTTGACTGCTGTGCTAGAACAGTTCCGACATGATTTGGAGCAACGCGAAGCCGATCGTGTTGAACGCAAAGAACAACGAGAGGCCGAACGGGAACGACTGTTGATGGAGTCTTTGCGGGCTTTGCAGATTGGTATTGACAACCTTGGGCAGAGAGCAGAACGTCCAGATGAACGTGTAGATCATAGAGTTCCCGATCGTCGTGGTCAACCAACCGGACAAAATCAGCATAACTTGGGTGGTGGAGGTAGTTTTAATTATGAACACAATCCTAAAATTAAGGCTGATTTGCCATTTTTCCTGGTGAATTGGACATGGTTGAATTTTCTGATTGGCTTGAGGAAGTAGAAAAATATTTTGCTTTAATGAATATTCCTACTGAACTACAAGTTCCTTATGTTGCTTATAAATTGAGGGGTGGTGCATCTGCTTGCTGGAGGCAATTACACACTCAATACATTCGTAACAATAGACCCATGATTACTGAATGACCTATGATGAGACAGGCCTTAAGGCAACGATTTTTACCTGCTAATGTTGAACAACAAAATTTGCTGCTTGGTTGTCAAAATCCGACGGTTAGTGATGATGTGGATTTCAAAGAAGAAGTGGTTAGTAAATATTCTTCTTCCGTGGGTGGAGAGATTGCTCCCGTAACGAAATCCAAGGAGCCACTTTTTAAAGTGGTGGTGAGGGAAGATTGTGCAGCCGAGTGCTCGGAAGAATGTCGACTTGCCCCTCAGCCTATTATTGAAGAGCTTCGAGATTCAGATTCAAACGGCGAAGCTTTAATTGCAGTCAAATCCGCGAATCTGGATCTACAGATTATGAATGACAGTTTCACAGAACTAGAGGTTAGTAATAATTTCTTTTCTGCAAGTGGAGATATTGTTGTTCAAGGGAAGGACGGGCAGGAAGATCGACGGGCGAAGGCTGAGACGGATGGTCTAAATTTATATCCAAATGATATTCGTTTGCCTAAAGTTGTGTGTCGTGGTCATATTTACTCCAAGTATTTGTTTAGTTGGGACGGGAACTTTCAATTTTTTGCAAATCAGTCAAATCCAAAGATGTTGCTTTATTCAAAGTATCTTTTTCAGTGGGACGACGCTTTTCAAAAATCGGAAATGAACTCGAGGACGAGTTCTTTTAAAGAGGGGGTATATGATGTCGCACGAAGAAGCACAAACTCGCCCAGCACACAAAGATCCGCCCGCACCACAGTTACGACCCGTCCGGACCTCGACATCCTGGAAATACGAGGCTTTCGACTGGAATTGCATGGCCGTGCCACATTTAAGGCACGACCGTGCTCGGCAAGACGCTATGCAATTTAATATTTTGCAGAATTCCTTTTTGGGTTAATTAATTGGGATTATTTTTGGTAAAATTTTATGAGTCCTTTTTAGATTAGGGTTTTATTATTTTATAGCCTTTAAATACTATTTTATTTCATGATATTGAACAAGTTGATTTTGATTATTTTTATAAAGTTTGCTTTTGCATCTTTGTGGATTTATTCCCTTGAAACCTGTTGGAGTAGAGATCTTCTAAGGAACAAATAGGAGGTCAAACTGGCGGAGCAACCAAGCGGGCGCCTGGTATAGACCAGGCGGGCGCCCTAGCGGGCAGGAGAATTTGGTTCCTAGCGAGATTAATTCAGGCGGGCGCTTGGGGTAACCTAAGCGGGTGCTCGGTGCCCCCGATGTGAATTCGGGGAATTGCAGTTTTGACGGGTTTTCTCTTATGTTTAGTGTTGGTCCCAAAGGGCAACAAGGGTATGAAAAATAGCTAGAGGGGGGGTGAATAGCTGTTTTAAAATTCTTTTTGTACCCTTGATAAACTCAATTGCAAATGCGCACTTTATCAAGTAAGCGTTATGATATGCGCCTAAGTGAGTAAGTGAAATGCACATCGGAATTTAGTAATGTAAATAGGCGCAAAGTATGATAAAGGGGGTGCACACACTCTAAGTATTTTGGCTCAAAGTGGGTGAAATAAGAAACTAAGGCAAATGATATAACAAACGCAACACAATTCAATCAATCAATCTACAATGAATAAACAATCAAATAGTTAGATATGATATGACTTGAAAGGAAATAGCAAGATAGTAAGTACGCGCTATTTGGAGAGGTTCGATCGGGAAAATGATCTACGTCCTCTAACAAGATGGTTAGTCTTGGATTTCTAATGGAGATCTTATATAATGAGAGAGTGTTACAAATTACAATCGTTTTAGCTTATACACTAACTTAAGATCTAATATTCTATGAAAGAACAAATCCTAGACAATAACCGGTGTATCTCTAAAAGAAAGATCTAAGTGATCAAACTTAAAGAGGTGCGTGTGTGATTTTTGATTTGAGGGTCTTTAGATCTTTGAGATTGAGAGCACAAGAAAATTAAAGTGTTTTTTCTTGAGGATCTGGGCTAAGGATGAAGTTATGAAGATGTTCTTGAGAATTCTGGAAATAACAAAGGTAATCTTCAAATTTTCAACAAGTGCTTGAGAGAGAAATTCTTGAAATGCTTAGCAACTTCAAATGGTTGAAGTTATGGGGTATTTATAGTAGAGCCCCAAAAACTAGCCGTTGGAAATCCTTGGTGAGTCAGAGAAAGGACGGATGTGCTGTCGCTCATTGAGTGGAGCACGTGTACTTTTATAGCCGTTAGACATATAACACAAATATGACCGTTATGGACAGGTGTTTTTAAGATGCGGGTGCATACGTGTTATTTAACCACCGTTGGATCATTGGCATAGTTTGAATCTCTTCAAGTTTTCGAGTCTTCATTAAATCACTGAATGTTATTTCAACATTTATGCGCGTTGAGCCAAGGGGCGCGTAGACATAGCGCGCACTAAGCCATCTGGGGCGCGTGAGCTATGCTAGGCGCATACTCATGCGCGCGCCTAAGGAGGCGCATGGCGCATGGGAGAGGCGCATGGCGCGTGGCTCAAACTCAAAGTGTGATTTTCTTGAATCTTGATCTTCTTGCCCTATACCTAAGCCTAGTCTATTACAATGGACAACCTAAAAAATGAAGTATAAATACTTCTTACATGTGGGTCTAAAGTCCATGAAATAAAACTTAGGTGATGAATCAATCAAATCTAATCAATCCTATTATATTAAAACTGAGATATAAGTGGGCATACCCAACAATCTCCCCCTATTTGATTGATGCCATTACCTACTATATCAGGGACAAACATTATACTTGATAATAACATGTCCAAATAAATGAAATTGGTAAATCATGTCTCAAGTTAATGCACACACTAGTCCAATATATAGATTTCTAATCTATTCCAATAAAGATAAAACATTACAAATGGAAAGATAGAAACAACAGTTTAACACATTCATAATGATATATGAGTTTTAGTTTTGAAATGTGTTTAAACAAAGTTTAAACTCAATGCATGAAATATGAAGCAGTTCAAGTATGATGCATATCATTTTAAACAACATTCAATGTTCTACAAACCAGAAGTTTGAGTGAACAAGTTTTGAAACAAAAGTGATATTTTGTTCTCATTAATACTCAAAGTGTAAGAGTTACAGAGTACAAGTATTTAACAGAACAAAAACAAAAAGTGCTAAAACATGTAAGCACTAAATCACTAACAAAAGTTTCTAATCAAAAAAATTCTAACAACTTACAAACAAAACATAAATTAAGGGTTGGGAGTAGGCGCGTCGTCATCCTTCAATCCTTCTTCTATTTCTGAAACAGAGCGCTGGATTTGTTTGGAGAGTTGGTGACAACGGTTTACGACACCGTGAGTATCAGTGACACCATCTCTAATGTAGCGCAAATGATCAACATTTATGTTTTGATACTCATCAATGGTGCGCTGAGTGATGGATTGCTGTTGTGAAAAGTTTTCAGTGAAGGCTTGGAAGTTAGCTTCAACAGCAGCTTGGGCAGTAAGTATATCAGCGGAAACTCTATCTGTGCGCCTGTCTGCACTGGAATGCGCGGCATTAAAGTGAGTGACAACTAATTCCTCAAAACATCAATCTTTGAGAGCAGTGAATTAATGTCAATATGTGCGCCAGGAGCAGAGCTGGAAGAGGGCGCAGGAGTTTCAGGAGCTGAAGGCGCATGGGATTCAGGAGCTTTGGGTTCTGTACCAGGATCAGCACCATAAACTGTTAAGCCCAGGATTTCTAGCTCATCCTTAACTTCTTTGAGTTTATCAACATCACTCAACAATTTTTGGCTATCTCCAGCCACCATCTCAAACAACTTCCTTATATCACCTGCTATATTCAACACCTCCCTTATGGCGTTAATGAAATCTTGGCCATCAGTGAGTTTGATGCCACCATCTATGCGCTCATGTAGGGAAGCAAGACTACCTTTGAAAAGTTCATTCATTTAATCTATAGCGTCATTCCATTATTGAGGAGTAAGGAAATGTTTGTCCTTGATATTCGCATCTATGCGCGCCATCTCCCCCTTAATGGCAGCAATCTCATCAGCTTGCTGAGTAAGCATAGAAGTATGAAGCTCCATCTGAGAATTAATGCGAGGTTAGCCTTGCTGAAGTTGCTGAAGCAAAGAAATAATCACACTCATGTCAGGAGTGGGAGGAGGAGGCGCAGGAGAAGTATGGGGCGCAGAAGGTGATTGAGTAGGAGCGCTAGGAGAAGGAAGATATTCATCGCTTGAAGTAGGCTCTACTGAAATAGTTGGGGGTGCAGAAACACGAGGAGAAGGCGCAGAAGGGCTCTTACGCCTAGTCAAGGGCTCTGGATCCCCCTGAACTGGATTATCACTCAAGTCACCAAAAAGTTCATCAGATAGCCTATCTTTGAGGGCTTGGCGCTCAGCAGAGAGTGACTCTGAAGTTAGTTTCTGAGTTGGAGCAGGAGCAGAAGGCTTTGATGGAGGCGCACGAACAATAGGAGGCGCATTTGAAGTGGGCGCGCGTACATCAATGCTAGACCCTGCGCCTTTGCGCCTTTCAGACTTGGATAAATCAACAGCATGTTTCAATCTGTAGTCCTCATACCTCTTTTTCTGTGCTTCCAGTCTACTGACTTCCTTAGCGTGTTTAAGTTCCTTCTCTTCTTCAGTCTCAGTTCTTGGGCGCTTAGGAGGTCTGCTTGTTCCTTCAGCAACCCCTTTTCCTTTGCCTTTTTCTGCGCCTGGAACAACTGTAGGTTCTGCGCGAGGTGCTTCTTCAATATCTTCGCCATCTTCTGCGCCATCTGCATTTTCATCAGACTCAGTGGCTTCATCAACCAACTGAGTTCCTTTAACTCTTGGCGCGCGCTTAGCCATGCGCTTCCTGTGCCTTTTCATAACCAAATTGTCTTTCCCAAAGATGGGAACGTCAGTGGTTTGATAAGCTGGGTTCTGAGCGAGGAAATTAGCAAGAGCAGGATAAGTGAGAAATATCTTAGTGAGTATTCGGCAGTGAGTTTTGAACTTCGTCTTCCCATCGGCCTTGTTCTTGTTGTACTTATCAATCTGGTCCGACAAAGTTTTGAATAAGATTTGAGGCCAGTTGAGGATTGTGTTTCCCATAATAGCTGCAGTATATTCCCACTGCTCTATTGTGAATATGTTCACATTTCCTGTCTTGAAAATAATGGAAGTCCCCACCAAATGCGCGATGTGCGCCAGTAAATCACCACCATCCCTTATTTCAACAGATTTGATGTTATTCTGCAGAGTAGGAATGTTGAGATGGGTTCTTGCCATAAGATTCTGCGCAGCAGCAGGATAGGTATTGATTTTACCAGCTACACTCAGAGGGCCAGTTGTGTTGAAGTTGATAATATTCTTGAGAGTGCCAGTAGAGATAGTTATAGCAACGTTCTGAACGGTGGCGCATATCCTGTAGCGCACATATCCATCAGCAGGAGTCTCAACGAGAGCAGCAGTTGAGAAGAATTCATCTACGAGGAGCGGTGAGTAGAAAGGTTGCTCCAAAGTAAAGAGAGGCAGAAGACCGGCTTGTCTGATAAAGTCCATAATATCAACGCCAATTTGGACTGCAGATAGCTCAGTGAGATCAAATGTCTCACCAGGTCTGAAATTTGCTGGATCCTGAAAAACATAACAATGATTTAAGTTAGGAGTGTATAAGGCGCATAGAATCATAAAATGAGTTAAGTATAGAGTAGGCGCAGGACAATATATAGGCGCATAAAAATAGCATGCGCATACTATTATTAGGCACATATATGTTGTAGGCGCATACAAATACGAGGCGCATATCATGATTCTATGAAAAATACTAAGGAAAAATTAAACATAAAAATTTGACTAAGGAAAATTTAGGCGCATAATGGTTTTAGGCGCATAATTTGATTGAGGCGCATAACATTTGTATTTGCATAGGGCGCATACAATTATTAGGCGCATGAATCAAGGAATGCGCATAAGGTCATAGGGCGCATAACCAACTAGGCGCATAAATCAACACTTAGGCGCATATCTATGTGAAATTCATACTAAGTATAAAAACACACAAAAACACATAAACACATGCAAACATACATATGCAAGTTTTAAGAATCAAAATATGAAAATTTTGAAAAACATGTTTTGAAAATTTTGAAATCCAAGTCATGCAAAAAATAACGAAGAACACGAAGAACATGCTTGAGTGCTTGAAGAACATCAAGAACACCAAGACCACATAATTCGTGAAACTTCACCAAATCAAGCATACAATATATCAAAACGACCACACGAAAACGAGGATAACAAATATGTAGATCAAAACAAGTAAAAATCAACAACAAATCTAGAAAATGGATTCAAAGATCCGAAAATTTGAAAAGTAAAAAATCTAAGATTTTCAGATTCACAAAATATAGTGCATTGATCGTTGAAAAGTTTAGTTTAAAAGATTCTAAATCACAAAACGAACATAACCTAACAAACGATTTTGAAAACGGATCACCGAAACAAGATTAATCAAAAGAAATGCAATTTTTGTTTAAAACAAAAAAAAAATAGCCCAGAAAAACGAAAAAAAGATTTGCAGAAAATAAATGAGATTAAGGTTAGAAATCCATACCATTTCGTCTTGGGTTGATTTTGTAGTTCTCTTAGGACCCATATATGTATATATAGAAGATAAAATGAAGAGAAAAAATGGAGAAAGTGTAGAGAAAGAGAGAGAAAGAGAGATGATGAGTAGAGAGAGAGAGAGAGAAAAACTGGGAGAGAAGAGAGAGATGAGAGGCGGTTTAGAGTTGGTGATGTGAGAGGATATATATATATATATATAGGTTTGATTTAAAAAATTGCACAAATATGGAAATAATAGGGTTAAAATTAAAAAAAATTGAGAAATTGAAGGGATGGACATTAATGAGGAAAACAAAATTTCGGCTCATCATGGCAAAGGAGGACGGCGCATATATGAGGGATTTTAAGGATTTGATGGGTAATAAATGCTGAATGACCCAAAGTACACTGATGTGACATTTTGGGTAAAGAGAAATTGTCCCACTTCACTCATAAGTGTATGAACAATTATGATCAAATTTTTGCACAAACCCCAAAAACATATGTTTTGGTGTAGGTTTGGGGTGCAAGAAATATATCCCTAGAAAATAATTTTTTTTGAAAAACGTAAAACGAGGGAAAAATTAATTGCACAAGTACCCTTGAACAATTAAGGAATGTCAAAAGACAAAAATTCCTATAATAAATTATCAGAATAACTTACCTGGTACATGTGAAAATTGAATGCGATCAGTCATTAAAATAATAAATTTTGAGCATTGATTGAGCCGCACCATTTATTAGGCGCATGGGAGGCGCATAGCTCATCGAGGCGCGCAGAATGATAGTGGCGCATAAGGCACTTGGCGCGCAAAGAGTGAGGGGCGCATTCCATGCGCATGAAGTTTCCTTGAAACTTTAAAAATGATCTAACATATAAAACCTAGTATACTCATAACTCACTAAAACAAAAAAATCATTAGTATTGACAAACTATATTGAATTTAGTTGAGTTCAAGCATACCCATTTCACCTCTAAAAAATATGAACCGTTTCGCGTCAAGTGCTTTCGTTAGAATGTCGGTGATTTGATAGTCGGTTCCCACGTGTTCCAAATGAATATTGCCTTTCTCCACGTGGTCTTTGAGGAAGTGATATTTGATGTCGATGTGCTTGGTCTTTGAGTGCATGACAGAATTTTCAGAAACGGCAATGGTTGAAGTGTTGTCGCAGTAGATGGGACAATTTTCTTCGATGATATCATAGTCCACCAATTGCTGCTTCATCCATAGTATTTGACAGCAAAAACTTCCCGCAGCGATGTATTCAGCTTCGGTTGTTGAGACAGATACTGAAGCTTTGTTCTTACTCGCCCATGACACAAGTCGATATCTGAGGAAATGACAAGTGCCACTTGTGCTTTTCCTATCAATTGTGCACGCTGCATAATCCGTATCTGAATAACCTACAAGTTTAAAGTTCGAATCTTTGGTGTACCAAAGTCCAAGGTTAACAGTACCGGAAAGATATCTTATAATACGTTTCACAACAATTAAGTGCGTTTCTCTAAGGTCAGATTGATAACGAGCGCAAACACAAACACTAAATACTAAACATAATATCGGGCCTACTAGCAGTAAGATAAAGGAGTGAGCCAATCATACCTCGATAGAGCGTTTGATCAACACGTTTACCTTTTAAATCTTTGTCGAGTTTGTTGCCGGAGGCCATTGGAGTATCGTATGCTTTAGCATTGTCAAGTCCAAACTTCTTGATTAAGTCCTTTGTGTATTTGGCTTGGTTGATAAATATGCCTTCATTCATTTGCTTGATTTGAAGCCCGAGGAAAAATGTGAGTTCTCCCATCATGCTCATTTCAAACTTGCTCTTCATTAGTTTCTCAAAGCGCTTGCACAACAATTCATTAGTAGAACCAAATATAATATCATCAACATAAATTTGAACAAGTAATTTATGACCATTATGTTTGGCAATGAAAAGAGTTGTATCGATTTTACCGCGAGTGAAGCCTTTTTCGATGAGAAACTTGGATAGTGTATCGTACCATGCTCTTGGTGCTTGCTTGAGTCCATACAAAGCTTTCTGGAGTTTGTACACATGATTTGGAAATTTTGAATCTTCAAACCCAGGTGGTTGAGCAACGTAGACTTGTTCTTGGAGTTCACCATTTAGAAACGCGCTCTTCACATCCATTTGATATAGCTTGAAGTCCTTGTGAGCAGCGTAAGCTAGAAATAATCTGATAGCTTCAAGTCTTGCTACGGGCGCGAAAGTTTTATCGTAATCAATTCCTTCTTCTTGTCTATAGCCTTGTGCAACCAATCTTGCTTTGTTTCTTGTGATGGTTCCATTCTCATCCATCTTGTTTCTGAACACCCATTTCGTACCAATCACTCCTTGATCATTTGGTCTTGGAACAAAAGTCCAAACCTTACATCGTTCAAATTGATTGAGTTCTTCTTGCATAGCAACAACCCAATTAGGATCTTGGAGCGCTTCATTATCCTTCTTCGGTTCAATTTGAGAGATAAAAGCAGTGTAAGCATCAAAGATTGTAGCTCTCCTTGTACGAACACCAATGTTTAGATCACCAATGATATTATTGATTGGGTGACCTCTAACTTCACGAATTTCAGGAGGTAAGTTAGGTTGAGTCGTAGTAACTTGAAGGTCTTCAATTGGTACATCTTCACCAGATTCTAAATCATCAAAGTTTAGGGGTTGAATTGGTGTAGAGTTGAAACTTGGATTTACACCAGATGCAACAGTAGATATAAGCGCATGAGAGGAATCAAGAGGCGCAACATGTGAGTGAGGCGTAGCTGATGATCCATTTGGCGCGCCATATAAAGAGTTAGGCACAACTGATGTGGATGGATTTCCTTGAGTTGATAGATTCTGATTTTGAGTAGGCTCAACATAAATAGGAGCACCTGTATCATTAAGCTCAATAGAATCATCAGCAACATTTGGAGCCAAATGTGACTCAAGGAGAGAATGTTCATCAAATGTAACATGTACAGATTCAACTAACACTAATGTAGTTCTATTAAAAACGCGAAAAGCTTTAGAATGTTTGGCATACCCAAAAATACATTCGTCGGCTTTGGCATCGAATTTACCTCTATGTTCGTTTCTGTTGTAGAGGATATAACACTTGTAACCAAAGATCTTGAAGAATGCAATGTTGGGAGTTCTACCATGCAAAAGTTCATACGAAGTCTTGTTGTGAAGTTTGTTGATGAGGGAACGATTTTGAGTAAAACATGCTGTGTTGATAGCTTCTTCCCAAAAGTACTTACGCAATTTCGCTTCAGCTATCATCGTCTTTCATGCTTCAATCAACGTCCTATTCTTTCTTTCCACAACACTATTTTGTTGAGGAACCTCAGCGGTTGAGAAGTTGTGATCTATCCCATGATCGTCGCAATATCGAGCAACACCGTTGTTCTTGAATTCTGTTCCATTGTCGGATCGAACACTAACGATGTCATCTTCTTTTTGGGTTTGGAGCAGTCTGAATAAGGTGGTCAAAATGTCGTAGCAGTCGTCTTTTGAGATCATCATTTCCACCCATGTATATCTTGAATAATCATCCACCATAACTAGAGTATACTTGTTCTTTCGAATACTTACGGTGGTGACTGGTCCAAATAGATCAATGTGGAGCAGTTGCAAACATTTAGAAGTTGAGGGATTGGTCTTCCTGGAGAAAGATTTCTTCGGTTGTTTGCAAAGTTGACACGCGGCGCACTTCTTGTCATGATGATCAGCAACCTTGGGAAGTCATTTAACAAGGTTATTCCTGCTGAGTTTAGATAGATACTTGAAGTTCAAGTGACTTAAGCGCTTGTGCCACAGCCAACTATTTTCGCTCACACTTTTAGCTACAAAACAAAGATTAGTACTAGAGTTCATATTATGGAAATCAATAATGTACATATTTGCCATTCTTGATAAGACATTGAGTTGAGGTGAAATGGCATTCTAATCCTTTGTCACAGAATTGAGATATGGATAATAAATTGTGCTTGAGCCCTTCGACGAGAGAGACTCTTTCAATGCACACTTTGTCTTTCTTGAGCTTTCCATATGCAACAACTTGACCTTTGTTATTATCACCAAATATTACTGAGGGACCTCTTTCTTCATGGACATCTTCTAATAAGGATTCATCTCCAGTCATGTGTCTTGAACACCCACTATCGAGAATCCATTCATAATTTCTAGCTTTTGAAGATCCAGCCATTAAACAAAGAACCTGAAATATAAACATTTAAGCAGGTCCCTTTTATTCCTTTTGGGTCCTAGGGTTAGAAACTTTTGACAACCCACTCTTGCTTGACCTTAAGGTTTTTACGTCCTTTGGCATTGGGAGTGAATCGAAAAAATCATTCCACGGCCTTGTGTCCAAAACAATCACAAATGGAACAATGTTGAAAGCCACCAATCACATGAGTTTTCACAAACTCTTTACTTTTCTTTGGGATAGCATTCTTCTTTGGGTCAGATGGACTAGCCTTAACAAAATCCTTCTTTTGAAATTTTGGAGCGCTTGATCTAGGAGGGCGCATAGGGCTAGGAGGCGCACGGCGATGAGGCGCGTGGCTCCTAGGCGCATAGTGAGCACTCGGAGAAGGAGCGCACTTTGTTTCAAGAGGGATTTTGCTAGAGGATGATTCATCTGTAGCTATATCTTTCCCATTAGCTTTCCCAAATTGCTTCGTTGGGTAGACATAATGGAATGTTTGTCTCTTGACTTTTTCCTGTCATTTTCCCATTGAATTAGAATGTTTTTCCTTGGGAATTTCAAAAGTTTGCTGGTTAGTAAATTCACTATCTCTTTCAGCACAGACATCACATTTAAAGTTATCACTAGTTGATGAGAATCCCAAGCCACTTTTATCACCACTGACTTTTTGGGACTCAAATATATTCTCCATAGTGACACGAGAATTTGACCACTCATTTGTAATCTTTTTAAGATCAGTAATTTGAGCGACTAATTCATCGTTTTGAACTTTAAGAAGTGAGTTATGTTATGTTAAAAAGGTGTTTTTAACAGTAAGAGGAGTCATGCTCTTTATCTGCTCCTTAAGGAGGGTGGGTTCAGATTTAAGTAGAGATTTCTCGGTCTTAAGCTGGGAAATTTCATCACATGATAGTGCTAAAGCTTCCTTCATATTATCAAATCTAGTGATTACCTTTTCCGCCTTTTTGAACATTTTTTCTTGTTCAGCAATCACTTCATCATCATTGCTTTTGGAGATAGGAGCAGTTGGTTCAACTTGAGGTCTGATGTAAGCTCCTTTTCTCAGCTTGTTCCTTGCACTTAGATCACATCGTGAGAATAACAATCCACCATCGCTTTGAGCCGGAGTGAGAAATCCTTGTTCAACGAGCTCGCTGATGGTTGGTCCTTTCTTCCTTTTTACTTCTTGAAAACCTGCAGATTTCTTAATAGGTTTATTCAAGACATTCATATCAGGAACATCCTTGGAGAAGTCATCATCAGAATCATAAGTATCAACTTCATCATCATTTGCCACCAAACAAACGAGTCCATCATCAGAATCTTCATCGCTCTCATCTGAGTCTGTTTCAATCCAAGTGTTCTGCTCATTTGCTGGTGATTCTTCTTCAGCAACCATTCCCTTGTGACGAGTGAATTTGGGAGTGAACTTGGGAGTATGGCTGCTCTTCTTCTGCATATATTCAAATTTTGGTATTGGGCAGCTTGAAGCAAAGTGTCCTGGTTTCCTGCAATTAAAACAAACAAGGTCTTCTTTTCTTTTTGAATCACTGCTCCTCGTGAACTTTGGAGGAGCTTTGCTGGTAGATCCTTGAAATTTGCTGGTTGAGCCGGGTCTTGAGAATTTTCTGAATTTTTGAAATTTCTTCACAAATAAAGCGAAGTCTTCATCATCCATGTCTAATAGCTCAGAGGTAGAAATTTTGGGATCGGAACTTTTCTCTTCTTGAACCGGAGCAGGCGCATGCGCTTCTTCTCTATGCACCACCATTGCTATGGATTTTGACTTTCCTTCAGTTTCACTGATTCGTTGGAGTTTGAGCTCATAAACTTTGAGATTTGCATAAAGGTTCCTTAAAGTCCAAACATCCAAAGTTCCGGTGTCTTCAAGAGCGCTTGATTTATGTAGGTATCTTGATCCAAAAGCTTGGAGAAAGTTGACATTCAAATCTTTGTTTGAAAACTTCATGCCAAGTGAAATACATAGATTTATAATTTCACAGTAGCGTTCATAAGTTTGTCTTAAGGTTTCACCGGGGAGTTGAGAGAAATTGTTGAATCTCTTTTGCACTTCATATTTCTTGTTCTCCTTACAAACGGTATCTCCTTCTATATGCTCTTCAATAGCGTCCCATAGCTCATTAGCAGTAGCACAATGCATGACTTGTTGTTTCATAGCCGTGCTTAGAGTGTTTAGGAGAATGTTTCTTGCTTTGCCATCATTTGCAACTCTTCTTGTTTCTTCCTCAGTCCATTCTTCCCTTGGTTTCTTGATGGTTGGTTGAGCAGCATTGGTGCGCGGATTTGGATTCGCTTTCATAGGGATGTAAGGTCCATAAACTACGGTGTCATGAAGTCTTTCATGGATTGAAGTGAGATGAGTTAAGATGCTGAATTCCCACACGTCGAAATGATCTTCATCAAAGACTGAAACATGTGTGTAGTTAGCAGTTGCCGAAGGTTTTGAGTTTGCCATTTAGAATCGGCACCCAAGCTGTTAAGCTTGAAAAACAAAAGCGTTTTATAAAGGTGTTTGCTCTGATACCACTTGTTGGTCCCAAAGGGCAACAAGGGTATGAAAAATAGCTAGAGGGGGGGTGAATAGTTGTTTTAAAATTCTTTTCGTACCCTTGATAAACTCAATTGCAAATGCTTACTTTATCAAGTAAGCGTTATGATATGCGCCTAAGTGAGTAAGTGAAATGCACATCGGAATTTAGTAATGTAAATAGGCGCAAAGTATGATAAAGGGGGCCCACACACACACTAAGTATTTTGACTCAAAGTGTGTGAAATAAGAAACTAAGGCAAATGATATAATAAACACAACACAGTTCAATCAATCAATCTACAATGAATAAACAATCAAATAGTTAGATATGATATGACTTGAAAGGAAATAGCAAGATAGTAACTACGCGCTATTTGGAGAGGTTCGATCGGGAAAATGATCTACGTCCTCTACCAAGATGGTTAGTCTTGGATTTCTAATGGAGATCTTATATAATGAGAGAGTGTTACAAATTACAATCGTTTTAGCTTATACACTAACTCAAGATCTAATATTCTATGAAAGAACAAATCCTAGACAATAACCGGTGTATCTCTAAAAAAAAAGATCTAAGTGATCAAACTTAAAGAGGTGCGTGTGTGATTTTAGATTCGAGGGTCTTTAGATCTTTGAGATTGAGAGCACAAGAAAACTAAAGTGTTTTTGCTTGAGGATCTGGGCTAAGGATGAAGTTATGAAGATGTTCTTGAGAATTCTGGAAATAACAAAGGTAATCTTCAAATCTTCAACAAGTGCTTGAGAGAGAAATTCTTGAAATTCTTAGCAACTTCAAATGGTTGAAGTTATGGGGTATTTATAGTAGAACCCCAAAAACTAGCCGTTGGAAATCCTTGGTGAGTCAGAGAAAGGACGGATGTGCTGTCGCTCATTGAGTGGAGCACGTGTCCTTTTTTAGCCGTTAGACACATAACACAAATATGACCGTTATGGACAGGTGTCCTAAGATGCGGGTGCATACGTGTTATTTAACCACCGTTGGATCATTGGCGTAGTTTGAATCTCTTCAAGTTTTTGAGTCTTCATTAAATCACTGAATGTTATTTCAACATTTATGCGCGTTGAGCCAAGGGGCGCGTAGACATAGCGCGCACTAAGCCATCTGGGGCGCGTGAGCTATGCTAGGCGCATACTCATGCGCATGCCTAAGGAGGCGCATGGCGCATGGGAGAGGCGCATGGCGCGTGGCTCAAACTCAAAGTGTGATTTTCTTGAATCTTGATCTTCTTGCCCTATACCTAAGCCTATTCTATTACAATAGACAACCTAAAAAATGAAGTATAAATACTTCTTACATGTGGGTCTAAAGTCCATGAAATAAAACTTAGGTGATGGATCAATCAAATCTAATCAATCCTATTACATTAAAACTGAGATATAAATGGGCATACCCAACATTTAGGTTTAAGTCTCATTCTAGGTTTGCTATATAAATAAAGTTCCGCCCCATAACTCATTGTAACTCCATACAAACATATTATAGTGCAATATCCTGGCTTGTTAGTGCCCCCAGACGTAGTAAAACATATTGACGATCTGGGTTAACAATTTCTATGTCTTTTCTTGTGCTTTATTTTCTCGTTCTTGTTTGTGGTGCTATATTGTTCTTGGGATATTGCTTGGGTGTTGGAGAGTCAATTCCACAACAACTGGTATCAGAGCTCTGGTTTATCGCTCCGGGTTATAGGGCGATTAGGGTTTATTCCAGCAATCAAGAATGGGCAATGATAAACAAGCGGTGGAGAAATTCGATGGGTCTGACTACGGGTTTTGGAGGATGCAAATAGAAGATCTCTTGTACAACAAAGATCTCTGTAAGCCTCTAAAGGGAGTCAAGCCGGAAGGAGAAAAGCAGGAAGATTGGGATCTCATGGATCAGAAAGCCCTAGGGGTGGTTAGATCTACCTCAAAGTGGATCGCGAAGACTACCAAGAAGGCAAAAACCACAAAGAAGCTATTGGATTATCTTACTAAGAGATTTGAAACTCCATCTGTTGCAAACAAGGTTGATTTGATACGCAAGATGGGTAGTCTCAAGATGCAAGAGGGAGGATCCTTAGCTAAACACATCGATGAGTTTATGGATGTTATAGACTCATTGACTGCGTTGGATATTACGTTTGATGATGAGGTTCATGCGTGTTTGTTGCTAGCGTCTTTACTAGGAAGTTGGAGCGGAACGGTGATCGCGATCAATACTTCAGCGGGTAAGAACAAATTGAAGTATGATGATGTTAAAGACTTTCTGTTGGGCGAGGAAAATCGTTTGAAGAAATTGGGGACATCGTCTACTTCGGGATCGGCCTTAGCTACTACTAGCAGGGGAAGGTCGGGTACTAGCAATAAAGAGAGAATTGAATCAAGGGAAAACGTAGTGGGTGGTAAGGGCAAGGCCGTGGAGATCAGAGACAAACCAAGGGTCGTGAAAGGATCGGTTCAATGCTATCATTGTAAGGAGTTAGGACACTACAAGAAGGATTGTCCCATGCGAAGGGATAAATCGGCGAATGTGATAATCGAAGGTGAAGATGTACTGGTTCTAAGTGTTAGTAGTGCGCTAGAATCATGGGTGCTGGATTTGGGGGCATCATTCCACTCACGCAGGCATGCAAAGGAGATGGAAAATTATACTTCCGGTTATTTCGGTAAGGTCTATCTGGCGGATGGCGAGCCTTCGGAAATCAAGGGGAAGGGGGATGTCAGAATAGGAGCATCGGACGGGAAGGTCCTACATCTACACGGGGTCAGACACATTCCGGGTTCGAAAAATAACCTGCTATCAGTTGGGCAGTTGGATGAAGAAGGTTACAAGGTAACTTTTGGCTGCAGGAACTGGGTTATTACCAAAGAGGATTGTGAGATCCCTTGGAGTAATAAAGAAGGGACATTGTATTTGGCGAATAACACCAAGGATAGTATCGCGGTGGCGTCAGCCAAAGGTGATATGGACTTGTGCCACTGTCGATTGGGTCACATGAGTGAGAAGGGGATGAAGGTACTTTGCTCAAAGGGAAGACTACCGGGTTTGAAGACAGTCGACGTGGGGATCTGCGAAGATTGTGTGTTTGGCAAACAGGCGAGGAGTAATTTCTCGAGGACAAGTAGGACTTTGAGGGAAGTAAAGTTAGAACTGGTTCACACGAATTTATGGGGACCGGCCCTGGTAACTTCTCTGGGTGGTGCGTCTTATTACATGTCGTTTATTGATGATTCGATAAGGAAATTCTGGGTTTAATTCTTGAAACACAAAGATGAGGCATTCGAGGTGTTTAAGAAATGGAAGGCTTTGGTGGAGAATCTGATGGGTCTTAAGCTTAAATGCTTGAGATCAGATAATGGTGGGGAGTATGAGCTCGGGGAGTTTAAGGAATATTGTGCAGCGAATGGCATTCGCATGGAGAAGACTCCAAAGGGCACACCACAACACAATGGGGTTGCAGAGAGGATGAACAGGACATTGAACGAGTGGGCTAGAAGTATGAGGTTGAAGTGTGGCCTTCCAAATACGTTCTGGGCATATGCAGTTGACACGCCAGCTTTCTTGATCAGTCGGGGACCATCGGTACCATTGGGGAAAGAAATTCCAGAGGAAGCATGGAGTGGCAAGCAGGTAAATCTGTACTTTCTTCGCATATTTGGCTGCGTTTCATATGTTCATATAGACTCTGTTGATAGAACTAAATTAGATGCTAAATCTGTAAAATGTACGTTCATTGGTTATGGCGGGATGACTTCGGGTATAAGTTTTGTGATGACCAAAATCATAGGGTTATTCGTAGTCGAGATGTTGTATTTAATGAACAGGTATTGTACAAGGACAGAAAGGGGGCATCTGAAGGGGATAGTTCGGAACCAAAATTTGTTGAGGTGGATATTCCAAACTCGGGTGGGAGCAGGACAGTTCATGATGACCAATGTCAGGGGGTCACTGAAGATGAACCACATACTCCAGAACCGGATATTCCGCTGCGTAGATCCAACAGATTGCGTGGATCACCTGACAGGTATACTCCTTCAAATTACTATTTGTTTTTGACAGATAGTGGTGAGCCGGAATGTTATGCGGAGGCTGTTCGTAGTGCACTTTGTGATAAGTGGAAAGCTGCGATGGATGATGAGATGGACTCATTAAAGGCCAACAAAACTTGGGAGTTGATTAAACTACCAAAGGGGAAGAAGGCATTGCATAACAAGTGGGTTTACATAATCAAGGAGGAAGCAAACGGCAGTAAACGTTACATGGCAAGGTTGGTTGTAAAAGGGTTTCAGCAGAAATACGGTATTGACTACACCGAGGTATTCACTCCTGTTATGAAGATGACCACTATCAGAATGGTTCTGGTTATAGTAGTGGCAGATAATTTGCTGCTGGAACAGATGAACGTAAAGACGGACTTTCTTCATAGGGATTTGGAGGAAGAAATTTACATGGTACAACCAGAGGGTTACTTGTCTAAGGGTAGCGAGGAACTGGTTTGCAGGTTGACTAAGAGCTTCTATGGCCTTAAACAAGCTCCTAGGGAGTGGTACAGAAAGTTCGATGGATTCATGCACGATATTGATTTTATCAGATGTAAAGCGGATCATTGTTGCTACTTCAAGAACACGGACAACGGGTACATAATCTTGCTGTTATGTGTGGATGACATGCTAATAGCGGGCTCTAGCAGTAGAGAGGTAAACAGATTGAAGGCTCAGTTGTCAGAACGGTTCGAGATGAAGGATTTGGGGGAGGCCAGAAAAATCTTGGGCATGCGGATTGACCGGAATAGGGAGTCAGGTAAGTTGGTTCTGTCACAAGAAGAATACGTTGAGAAAGTCTTGGCAAGATTTTGCATGGAAGAAGCGAAGCCAACAGGGACACCATTAGGTATGCACTTCAAGCTATCCGAGAAGGACTCGCCTAAGGGCAAGGAGGAGCGTGACAAGATGGAGAGGACTACATATGCTTCGGCAGTGGGGAGTCTAATATATGCAATGGTGTGTACAAGGCCGGACATTGCACATGCGGTGGGAATAGTCAGCCGGTACATGGGCAATCCAGGGAAGCAACATTGGGAAGCGGTCAAATGGATCCTGCGTTACTTAAAGGGTACTGCTGGGAAGGCTCTATGTTTCTCAAGCAAGGAGGTCGTGTTAGCGGGTTATGTTGATGCGAATTTGGCATCAAGCGATCTAGACAAGAGGAGAAGTACTACAGGTTATGTTTTCACATTGGGTGGTACGGCTATCTCTTGGGCTTCTAAATTGCAGAAGATCGTGGCTCAGTCGACTGCGGAAGCAGAATATGTGGCAGTGACAGAGGAAAGCAAAGAGATGGTATGGTTGCATAACATCCTGGGTGAACTTAGGAAGACGCGAAGTGGTAATGCTCTCTACAGTGACAGTCAGAGTGCAATTCATTTGGCTAGGAATCCAGCGTTTCATTCTAGGACGAAGCACATTGAGCTGAGGTTTCACTACATCAGGCGTCTCTTGGAAAGGAAGATCTTAAGGCTGGAGAAGATATTGGGATCAGAGAACCCGGCTGACATGTTAACCAAGGTGGTAAACCATGATAAATTGAAGCTATGTATAGCTTCAATGGGGGTTGGATAATAGGAGAGGAAGAAGGCACTACCATGATCGAGGTGAGCACTAGGACGACGCCAATGATGAGTTGAAGACGGATACGGGGTTTGTATATGCGGTTGATCTTTAGGTGGGAGATTGTTGGAGTAGAGATCTTCTAAAGAACAAAGAGGAGGACAAACTGGCGGAGCAACCAAGCGGGCACCTGGTATAGACCAGGCGGGCGCCCTAGCAGGCAGAAGACTTAGGTTCCTGGCGAGATTAATTCAGGCGGGCGCTTGGGGTAACCCGAGCGGGCGCTCGGTGCCCCCGATGTGAATTCGGGGAATTGCAGTTTTGACGGGTTTTCTCTTATGTTTAGGTTTAGGTCTCATTCTAGGTTTTCTATATAAATAAAGTTCCGCCCCATAACTCATTGTAACTTCATGCAAACATATTATAGTGCAAGATCCTGGCTTGGTAGTCCCCCCAGACGTAGTAAAACATATTGACGAACTGGGTTAACAATTTTTGTGTCTTTTCTTGTGCTTTATTTTCTCGTGCTTGTTTGTGGTGCTATATTGTTCTTGGGATATTGCTTGGGTGTTGGAGGGTCAATTCCACAACAAAACCATTGTTGGTTTTGTTAAAGGTGGATTCCTTCGTTTATTCGAGAGCTTCATCACTATTGGTGTTATTCTTGCCAAACCTAATTCGTAGATTTGAATTGGGTCAATTAAATCGTTGATTCGATTAATTGCCTATCCGGTTACTTTTATTTTAATTCCGCTGCAAACCATTTACATCATTTTGTGACCCATTGCAATACCATAGAAGATCATATCCACATGAACTCCCAAAGATTGTTCCGAATTCCTTTGCACATAAATCCGGGCAAACACTCATTTAAAAATATTGTTAACCAAGAAGTGATTAACCCACAATTTGATGAAAATAATAATCAATTAAATGAAATTTTCATGAGGCCAAAGAAATCCTAATTTTGAGTTATCCCTAACAAGCACACATAGTGGAGATTAATCTCAATTAGGTGTGACATAGTATGGTCAACATATCCAATGACCCAGTTTTCACACACATGAATTCAATGATATTTCCTTCAATCATGTAGCCTCTAGAACACTTCATTTTGAGGCATTGAATCAGTCATGGGGAGGAGATTTTCACTCTCACAATGCAGTGTCACCATACTTTTTTCCTCAAGTGATGTATTTTTGTACAACGTCGGCATTTTGCCTAAATGAGTAATGACTTCAAAGATAGGAGGCAGCTTGTTTTCCCCGAAACCTTAGATTAAGTGCCCACTCCATGATAAACAACACGAAGGAATTAACAAGATAATTTTTATTATCCGGTTAAGAAGGGTCTCACATTCAAGGGTCATCACACAGAGCCACGTGAAAGGTCAACAAAGTGATCACAAGAGATAATCGTGCAAAGCATGAATGCAGTTTTTTTCCTTTTGTTTTTTTTTTTTTTTTTTTTTTTTTTTTTGTTTTCTGTAATATACAATTATACAGAGATGCAAACAGTTGCCCGCACACTTGTGCAATCAACTGAACTCACACACACTGAGAGAAAAAACATCTCTCGAAAAACAAAGGCCTTATGAAAGTATCACTCAAACGTTTATTATTTACCTCGAATTGACGATTAATGATTTTTCGATTAACAATATCTCGAACATAGTGAAGCCTAAAATCAAGATGCTTAGAGGTAGAACATTGAATTGGGCCTTTAAGAATCTCTATGGTACCCTTAGCATCACAAAAGACAGACAAGATTTTGTCTTTGTTTCCACGGTCTTTGATCAATTTATACATACAAAGGAGTTTAGTGCACTACTACCAACTGCTACACATTTTGATTCAGCAACTGATAGCGAAATAAAAGTATGTTCCTAAGAACCCATCTTATTTCCAAAATACTTAACATTTGTGCTTTTTGGAACAATGATTAACTCCCCTTAAATTCTACAGATTTTTCATTGGAAACTGAACAAGATGAACTTACCTGGTGGTATACAAAGTTCATGCATACCAAACCTCTAAGGTTTTCGTAGTTCACCCACTTTCCTTTTTTTTTTCTTTTTCATGCACTTACCCAATAATCTGGAAAGTGGGGTGATTCCATTTGAATCTGGAAGGAAAATCTTCAGACCTGCGTATACCAGCTCCTTCATTCAGGTTAAATACTTCTCTGGTTTTAGAATCTAAACCCGATTTTGCCACTGTCTGACCACTTCTAATTTCAGTTGTCTGCTCAGCTGGCGTATCATCTGTCTGCACAAGTGCTGGTTCTGCAGATTCAGTTAAGTTCTTTGGTTCGGATTCATCATCAACCAGATCATGTCCTTCTATACAACCTGTAACACGATTCTCAGCAGATTTGACAATAAGATCAGGAGCATTATCAAAAACTAATTTAAGACATGAAATATTTTCAACCAACTTGTAACAATGATCTGAGGATCTTACTCCTTTCAAAACACACATGTTTGAATCATCGAATACCTCACACGTCTTCTTATCAAACTTGACATGTAGATCAACATTGCACAATTGGCTTATGCTTATCAAATTAGCCTTTAAACCATCCACATAAAATACATTGTGCAACATAGGTAAACCTACTATATTCAGAGTACCTTTGCCCATGATCTTACCTTGGGCACCTCCTCTAAAGTTTACATTTACTTCTTTGCATGGTTCATAATCAATGAGGTATTCAAGGGATCCTGACATGTGCCGTGAGCACCAACTGTCGAAATACCAAGACCCCTCGAAACTACCTTTTGAGGAGGTAAACACCACTTGACACTTAATATCCTTTTTCCTTACCTAAGTAGTTTTTGTAACAGACTTCTTTTGTCTGTTTAGTTGAGTTGCGGGTTGAGTACTCAACTGTCTGCTCAAGTGTGTTAGTGTTGATGCCCTAGACACATTTATAAAACGTTGTGAATGTTATCATTTTATTCATATTAATAAAGAAATGTTTGGATTATTATTATTGTTCATGTTTTCTTATAATAATCTCCATCCCTAGAGCTTATGAAACACTAGCATAAAGGCTAAATGATCATGGGATGATCATGTTAGATTTATGGGTACTTGTTGGAGAACAAGGGACTGGACATGACCCATTGTATGAGATTTATATCATGGTCTATATCGTATGTAAATCTCATAATAGTTATGTCGTTTGAATCTTTAGACATGAAGTTATTATACTGTTCCACTTGATGAACATTATGTTTGACATATTCAAACGCTATCTTTAACCAAGAAGTTATAAAGGGTATGATTGGCATAATCGGATTCAAGTAGGGAAGAATAATAAGCTAAATGGATTTGTCCATCTTTGGAGAGATGTTAAGCTTGGGCCCCTCGTAGAATGATGTCGATGAAATGTTCTGCCTAACTCAAATGAATTGATTTGATCAATGTCATTTGGATTATCAACATATTCGGGATCGAGAAACTATTGAACAATTACAAGTTGACTTATTGACCATGACTTGTGTTCAATGACATCGTGGACAAAGGGATTGTGACATGTTCTATAAAGGAATGCGAACTTATATATAGTTACACTATTTGGGTAAGTATGACGGTTTGCTAGAACCTAATCATATCTTATGGGTTTATGATTGAGCCCATTGCCAACTTCGTGTAATCCTATAGGGCACACACAAATTGAATGAATCTAAAAGGACTTAAATGGAATTTTAGGTCGAAGGATCTTTGAGGGATTTTAGGACTTTTGAGGAGAAAACAGGAAGTCTGGAAAAAGGGAGGTCCGGGCGAACCAGTTCACAGACCCGGGCGGACCAAGTATATGCCCCGGTCGGACCATGATTGATCCGGCCGGACCTACTTGTATGCCCGGAGGACCAAGCCAATTCGACTAGGGTTTTTCCTGTTCCATTTTCTTGCGGGTTTAGTCACTTGTTGCCTATTTGGAATAGGTGTAACAAGTATAAAACTCCCCTCTAGTTGCCCTAATCAGCTCTAAGCTTTGTGAGTGCCTCCAAAGAGCTTGAAGGTTTATTTTCTTGTTCTAAGATCTCTTGGGTGAAGAACAAGAATACACACACATATTAAATCCATATAGTTCTAATAATTATGAAAGCGTGTTTCACAATTCGGTCTAGCAACCAAGATCAAGAAGCTACTTGATATTCGTTCGAAGGTGTGGATACCGATAGAGGGTGAAACTTATCACCTCAATAGTTCATGTTCCTGTTGTTGTTCGTGATCAAGTTTCAAAGTCTCCACCAAGAAGAAGGTTGTTAAACAAACGCAACAAGGGTTAGTATTCTAGTATTCATTATGTTGCATTTGACCTAATCATTTGAATGGATTTATGGGCTTTGGGTTTCATGAAATTTTAAATGCTTATTCCGTTGCGCATGTTACTTGGAAACCCAACAAAGTGACCATCAGATTTCATAAGTTCAAGTTCTTGTTTCAACTTATAGCAAAATGGTCGAATGTGACCAGGAGCAAAACAATGATGACAACATATTTCCTCTTCCTATGTTTTCTGGATTTGACAGGAGATTTGTGTTCATCTTTAGAAAGGCTCTTCCTCTCTTTGACAAAAATAGGACCTCCATAGCCAACTCTTGATTTTCCCTCATTACCTATCTTTAAAACTTCTCCTAACTTAAATTTTCCATTGTTAAATTTAGTTAGAGTTTCAGTTTCTTTCTCTAGACATGTTTTAAACTTCTCACATTCAATATCTTTCCTTGTGAACCTGACTATAGAGTCCTTTTGAGAGTCACTTACATAGATAACCGCTCATTTTTAGCTTTCAGATTCATGTTATCAGAGGATAGTTTTTCAAATTTAATTGTATCCTCACCCTCAAAAGTAAGACCTCCACCGCCAATTCCAGATTTTTCTGTATTATCACGACTTAAAATTTCTTCTAACTTGGCTATGGAGTCTTTTTGAAAATCACTCTCTTTGGACAATCTCTCAACCTCAGATTTTAAACTCACATTTTCAGTAGTAAGTTTATTATTTACCTGTTTGAACAATTTAACATTTTCAATCTGTTTGGTCCACTCATCATAGAGATCAACGTAAGTATTGTGCAACTCCTCATAAGTTGCACTATCTTCATCTTCCTGTTGGGATTCCTCAGATTCACCTGCGAATGAGGAATTCAAGCATGTATACATATCTACACTAGTTGAGTTGACAGTTGTGCATCAAGTTGACTGCACATCTTCACTATCAGAAAGTGAAAACTGTGGTGAACGTAAAAATGACAGATTTGCTGTCTGATCGTCATCATCAGAGTCACTAAGAGTAGCAGAAAAACTCACCCCTCTCTTTTTTAGTGTGTTAGCACACTCATTGGCGTAGTGTCCAAATCCTAGACACTCCCTACACTGAATAGATTCAATCAGTGTTTTGCTTTCTGAAAAAAGGGTTTTTGACATATTTCTCCCTATTATGTGATTCAATCTTAGGGGAGTGAGCAGGACACTTAGGAATCTTTAAGTGCCGTTTTTTGTTCAATATGTTGCTGAATTTTTGAGTGATCAAGGCACATTCATCTTCCTCTAAGTTTGACTCATCAATGTCTTTATCCAATTGAGCCAGATCTTTAAAAATAGTAAGAGCACTAGCAAGAGCAATTGACTTTGCTTTGCTGGTTTGCTGACAGTCCATTATGGTTACTACAAGGATCGACTCTCAATAATGTCAAGAGAAGGCTCCGATACCAATTGAAATATTTGTAGCTATGACTGTTTCTGGGAACGATCACTTGTCAGGACACTTGTGATCAAGGATAATCACACAAGTGACAACACAACTGACCTGACAACTGTCCACTGACAGAAACTCAGTAAAAACATAAAAAAATGCAGCGGAGTAAATAAACACGATTTTAAACACTTCAGCAAGACTATGCTTGTTGGAAAACTTTCATTAACCAAAAACTTGCAGAATACAAGTTAACAAACTATTACAATGAAAGAAAATAAAATGCAATATGTTCTTGACTCAAGAACAATTGCAAAATACTAAAGACTAAAACTCTAGATCTAGAACTTATTAATCCAATCCCAAAATCTGCACAAGGCAGAAAAGAATAAAGGATGGATTGCAAACAAGTGTTCTTCACGGATCTAGAACAATAAAAAATCAAAACAACTTGAAGATCAAAACTCTTTGAGATCAAAAGACTTCAAGTAACAAAACAGACTCTTTGAAGAATATGCTTTTCTTTCTTAATCGTTGGAATCCGTTCATATTATGGTTGACCTCTCCTTGTTTATATAGCCTCTCCATTGGTTGATCAACAAGAGTCCAACTCTACTAAAAATACAAAAGATAACTACAAAAGATAAATATTAGTAGGTTAGTCAAGTAAATCAAATAAAAAGAACTATCCTAAAATAAACTATTCCCTAAGATAAATAATACAATATCCTAAAATAACTTAAATAAAATATTTACAATATACAAACTAACTTAAATAAAATGCAAATCAGAATTACAAAAATAAAAAAAAAACATTAAGAATATTTCATACCCTTTCAAAATAGATCACAAGAAATAATAGCAACTCAATAAGCAAATAAGAACGATAAAACCTAATCAAACACAAGAGAACACGAAGAAATTATTTACACAGTTTGTTAATTCGATTATCTGCGTCTAGAGGACTGCCAAGCGAAGATATTGCACAAGAATATGTCAATATAATGTTACAATAAGTTTGGGGGCAAAACTTTGTTGGGTTTTGAGCACACACGAGAATAAAACCCAAGAGTTCGGGTCCGTTCAAGATGATTAAGTTGATAACAATATGAATTTAGAATACTAATCGTTGTGATGCTTTTAAATTTCAGATATTCAAATCTTCAAACTTGAGATTTGAATCTTCTTTGAGTTCTTTGAATCAAGATCTCATGAACACGAACTTGAAGGTACTAAGATTAACGCCATCTACGAGTTTCCACATGCGAACGAATTTCAAGAACTTCTTCTTGAACCGGATTGCTAGATCCAAATTAGAAAATCAATTTATATTTTATAGGCTACATGATTTCTAGGGTTCTTAATCTTTGATTGAGATCTAAGATTAAGAATAATGTTTCTCAAACACTATGGAGGCTTACGCTGCTGATTAGGGTTGTAGAAAGATGTATTTATACTCGTTAGTCCTTAACCATTAAGGATAATAAGCCTAAATCTCGTAATCTCACAAATTATCCAAATCAGGCCCAGTCCAGCATTGACTCAGCCGATTCCTTTAAGGTGCTCGGCCGAGCACCACCTTAAATCGTGCGCCCAATTCATTACAATAGGAGCACACGTGCTGATCAACCTTGCTCGATCGAGTTATATGACCTGCTCGGCCGAGCACCTCAAAAAATCCATTTTTGCATTAAATTTTATTCGTTCTTTTGTGTGTGACCCCATAGGATTATATTATGTTGGCAATGAGAAAATCATTCTCATAAATCATGAGCGGACTCTGGCTAGACATCTTGGTTACCCAAATAATATAACTTACCATAGTTCGTTTATCCTCATAGAACATATCACAATCCGTTAGTCCACGATGTCATTGAATAAGTCATAGTCTGTGGTCAACTTATATTGTTCAATACTTTTCTCGATATATTGATAATCCAAATGGCATTGATCTCATCAATTCATTTGAGCATGACCATGCATTTCATCAATACTATTGATCGAGTGGCCTAAGATTGACATCTCGCACAAAGAAGGGCAAATCCCATCTTGACTTACTACACTTCCCTACATGACTCCGCCAATCATATTCTTTACAACTACCCGGTTAAAGGTAACGTTAGAATATGTCAAACATAATGTTCATTGTGTGGAATACCGTAATAACCTCAAGTCTAAGGATTCTAACGATATAACTAATATGAGATTTAATTATGACATTTGACTATGACATAAATCTCATAAACGAGTCAAGTCCATTACTACGTTCACCAACAAGTACGCATAAGTTTAATTGTATCGCAAACACATAAACATCATATGATTATCTATTAAACTTATACTAGTTTTTCATAGGTAACTAAGGACAGAGATTATTATTAATAAAACATGTAACAACAAATAATAAACAAGTAGCATCTCTTTATTTGATATATAAAATGATAATAAAATATCGTTCTAATAACGAGACTAAGTCACACACACCATATATCGCATATAAATTAATCAAATTAAAATTTGATGATCCCACAGAACATATTAATCAAATTAATATTGCAATTCTAGATTTCACATAACATATTCACGATCATCATATATCGTATATAATTGTTTAAAAAAACAAAACCACATAAGTATCACAATAAAATGTTATGGTATTGATTAGGTTTGAAGGAAGATGTATTTATACTCATTAGTCCTTAACCATTAAGCATAATAAACATGAATTCCGTAATCTCACGAATTAACATAGTCAGGACGGTGCAGCAATTACTCGGCTGAGTCCTTTAAGGTGCTCGGCCGAGCATCACCTGAACTCATGCCCACTAGTCATTCCAGAAGGCACACCCATGCAGATCACCTTTGCTCGGCCGAGTCATATAGCTTGCTCGGCCGAGCACCCCAGAGAATCCGTTTTGCGTTAAATTTGATTCATTCTTTTGTGTGTGACCCCATAAGATTACATTATGTTGGCAATGGGTCCGACCAAAGTCATTCTCATAAATAATGAACGTACTTTAGCAAGCCATCATGATTACCAAAATAATACAACTTATCAAAGTTTGTTTATCCTCATAGAACATATCACAATCCCTTTGTCCACGACGTCGTTGAACATAAGTCATGATACATGGTCAACTTAAATGGTTTGAATACTTTTCTTGATTCCAAATAAATTGATAATCCAAATGACATTGATCACATCAATTTACTTGAGCATGACCATGCATTTCATCATTAGTATTCATCGAGTGACTTAAGCTTGACATCTCTCACGAAGACAGACAAATCTCGTCTTGACTTATTACACTTCCCTACATGACTCCGATTATGTCAATCATATTCCTTATAGTTACCCGGTTAAAGGTAAGGTTATAATATGTCAATCACAATGTTCATTATGTGAAAGACCGTAATAATCTTAGTTTTAAGGATGCTAACGATATAACTAATATGAGATGTAATTATGACATTTGACTATGACATAAATCTCATAAACGGGTCAAATCCAGTACTATGTTCACCAACAAGTACCCATAAGTTTAATTATATCTCATACACATAATCATCATATGATTATCTGTTAAACTTATACTAGTTTTTCATAAGTAACTAGGGATAAAGATTATTATTAACAAAACATGTAACAATAAATAATAAGCAAGTAACATCTCTTTATTTATGAATAAAATGATAACAAAATATCGTTCTAATAACGAGCCTAGGGCATACACACCAACAGACAAAAAATATTGGCGAAAGGCTGATGGAAAGAGAAATCGGAGCTTGGAATGGTGAGTGGCGGAAGAAGAACGGTTACCGGAGACATTCCAAGAGAAAGAACCGTCTTTCTCTACGTGTGGGGGGTAGAGAGAGGAATGGAATAAAGAATACGTTTTGGAGGAAACTGGTTCCTCTATAATTTATAAAAATTCCTGTTTTTACTTTTTAACCTTTACACCCTATAAAACAACCTTAAACCCTAAACCTTAAACACTATAAAAACATTTTTTTTTTAATTTATGGAGGAACAAGTTTCCCCCAAAATTTTATCTGGAATAAAAATGAGGAGAGAGAGAAAGAGGAAGAGAGGGTTTTATTTGGGTTCAGGGGTAGTGTTGGTTTTTAAAAATCATATTTGACCGTGTCAATGGGGCATTGCGTTTTGATGTAATTTTGATATGCGTGGGCTTTTGAATCTCACCCGGGCTTTTATGGAAAAAGTATTTGGATGAAGGGGCCATGTGGAATGAATCCCCCCCCCCACCCCACCCCACCCCACCCCACCAAAAAAAAAGAGTACTATACGGGTTCATATATTTATAAGGCATGCTATATACAAGGTACTTGCAAATTACTAAACTACCCTTATATATAAACTAAAAAAAAAAACCCAATTCCTTCAGTTTAAAAAAAAAACACTCCGTTCCTCCTCTCTCGCACGCGCACGCCGACGCCGACGAGCGACGACCACCTTCCTCCGCCGCGTACAAAGACGACAGCCACAAACAATGAAGAAGAAGCTCCCCACCGTCGGTGGCAAGTCCGTTGCCGCCTCCTCTACCGCCGCTGCACAGGTAACCTCAACTTATAACCCTAAATTTCAATTTCAAAAGCTTGACTTATATGCCAAAAATTCGCCCCTATAATGCTTAATTGTTGTTTGAATTTGATCATACATTGTTGTAATTGTGTTTTATTGCTTTATTTGTAGTTTATTGTTCGAATTGGGTACGAATTTGTGGTTTTAAAAATCTGGAATTGTCGTCATTTATTTCGTGTGGTTTTACACGAGATCTTCTTATGGGTTTCGTATGAACTTTACACGAAATGTGGAGAACCATTTCGTATGTCTTTACACGAGATTGTTTTCAACATTTCGTGTATAGGCATACGAGATGCTTCTCAACATTTCGTGTAAATCCACACGAAATATAATCTGTAACTGAAAAAAAAACAAAAATTGTAGATTGATGATTTATTGTTGTAGATTGTTTGTAGCACTGTTTATTTGTGGAATTGTCGCTTATTTATTGTCTCTTATTTAAATTTTTTGTAGGGGCATGAACGTTCGAATGCGTCTAATAGAAAGAGGAAGGCCGAGCAGGCAGCTTTGCGCACAAAAAAAAGCATGATAAGAATGTCTTGCTTGATGAGACTGAGGATGTACAGACTGAGGATGTACGACAGGAGGAGCGTACAGGTGATGCCTTCCAGTGACTGTACCACAAGGAACATGACCACCCACAGACACACTTGTGTTGGGATATGTGGGAAACCATTTTATATTGGTATGATACTGTAATTGGGGCTTTAATTCGTTATATTTAACTATCATATTTAAATTCGTTATATTTAACTATCTTAGTTAAATTCGTTATATTGAACTATTTTATTACTTTTGCAGCTGCACATGTCAGATAATGATTACCCAATACCTTCACCAGCGATATATTGGGAGAATGAACGTGAACCAAGCGCAAGTAACCTGGTCATGCCATACAGAGCCCGGATAGACACATTCAATCGACTCTCAAATGCGGCGAACGAAGCAAGAATTGCAAGAAATATGCCATAGTATGTGTGTATCATGTATTGGTTTTTGAATCATCCAGTTTGTATGGCATTTGTTTGTTTGGATGTTTGGATGTATGAATTATGCATTTGCCTTGTTAAAAACTGTTTATTTCGTGTTTATTTAGGTGAAATGCATGCTGTTATTTCGTGTAAAAGTTGGTGAAATGCACTATTATATTTTGTGTACAATTGGGTGAAACTCAACGCATGATTTCGTGTATAAACAGTCGAAACAAACAACTTCAACCTTTTCCATATTTTGTGTAAACCTGTGCGAAAAAACCCTATTGTTTCGTAAGAGAGTACACGAAACACGCGTATCCGGATAAAGGCATTTTTGGTATTACTGTGCCTTGTACACAATGGTGCCATGTATTTAGAATTGACCGTACTGTACTACAATTGACCCGGAGAGATTTAAAATCGGGGCCCGAAGAGACGCTGTAAGTCTGTAACTAGGTGACCTTCGCACAACAATATATTTCTTACGAATCTGCTACCTGAAGAACAAACGAGAGAGAAAGCCCCTCTTTACTCAACGATTTTGTTTTCTTAGAGGTAAACGCTTCATTAACAACTTTAACCCTTGTAAAATCAATTCCATAATTAGTGTTTTGGTCATTATTGAGTTCGTCTATTGTAATTGTCGAGCACCCACGTAATTTAGGGTTTCCTTCGTGAACCAGATGTTCATTTTCTCGTTTTTTTCTCTTTGTATGTATGTGTAATTGTATAATTGTATGCTTCAGTTTGGCTTTCTGATTCTAATAACGTTGTTTGGTTTTCTTATACTGGTGCTGAATGCATTTTGGCAACTAGGGTAAATTTTTATTGATAAAATGCAATTGAATTTGGTTCCTGTTTTTACCTTTAGATGATAGTTTGGAACATCATCTGAACTCCTTCAATCTCACTTGAAGAAACTAGGTGACCTTCTTACTTGCAGCAACCCCTTTCTTGCGAATCTGATACCTGAAGAACAAGCGAGAGAGAAATCCCTTCAATCACACTCCTCTTTACCAACTAAGCTAGACAGAATACTTGATTATGGGGTGCCCTATATGAGAAAAGTTTGTATTTTCTATTATTTGGGGGAAAATAGGGTGCACCTGCAACCAATACATATAAGGTGGACCCACCTCTGTCTATGTTAAAGTAATATAATGGACATTGAGACATGACATATAGCGATAGAAAATTTCGTACATAGAAGAGTAGACTCTCATTCACTGGCGGATCTACAACTTGCTGAGGTGGGGGGGGGGGTGCCCCCCTTTGATTTTTAAAGGTTCTCTTTACTAGTGCAAATATTTTAGTAGTTTCAGGATATTAGTGCAATTTATTAAATTCTGCCCCTCTCTGTGTTAAGGAAAAAAAATGCATTGAAATTTTCTTTTACCCCCTTTCACTAAATGAAAATATTTTTGACCCCCCTTTTAAAAGTTCTTGGCTCCGCCACTGCTCTCATTTTTGGAACCTTTTTTTTGTTTATTCTCTCATTTTTGGATGGAGGGAGTAACATGTCAAGTTGGTAAAATTTCACTAGAAAAGTTCTTGTGTCTTCTTATATTGGAATTGACTGATACTAACTTCTTCCAGTTGGAGGTACCAATGGATTTGAGGGAATATTTTAGTCCAAATGCAGTATATGGGTTTAAGGTAGTCTCTTGTGATTGAAAAGTATCAGGCAGGAATCTGAATATTTATCTTTATTTAACAAAACATCTTATGCTACAAAGAACAGAGGCATTACTTCTTGTTCTTGTTCTTATTTCTACCCTTTGCAATATTAGCTTTAATTTCAAATTGGACTCTTGAGTAGAGGGAATGGAGTCCACACACGGCATATATTGTTTGTTTGTTTCTAGCGTTGCTGCTGCAGGGTGGGGATGGGGTGGTTTTACGTTTTGCGAACACATGACTGATAATAAGCTCTGTCGTGGTGTTGCTGCAGATTTGAGGAACAATAAGGTTCTGCACCAGGGTGCATTGGAGATTTTTCCATATTTTTCCATGGATTTTGATGAGTATGAGTACTTGGAGAAAACAGTGGAAAATCCAGAACCTTTGAAGGAAGGAAAAAATGGCGATGAAGAGATTATTAAATCAGATGACAAAGACCGTAGACGGAGTTCGAAGCACAAAACTAATGGGGATGAACATGACCACCGATCAAAGCGCACAAAGTCTGGAGATGACTCTCGTGATCGTGATAGGGAAAGAGGCTCATCACGCCGTCGCTCGTCTCCAAGAGATGGGGACAGAAGTGAGAGGGACAGACATAGAAGCAGCCATGAACACAGGACCAAGGATAGGGACAGGGATGAGAGAAATGGGAGGGACAGTGATAGAGATAAAGACAGAGATGCGGATAGGGAGAGGGACCGTGCAAGGGATAGGAGAGAGCGTGGTCCTGAACATGAGAAAGATAGGGACACTGGCAGAGAGCGGGAGCAGTCTCGTCAGAGCAGAAGCCATCCGGAAAGGCATAGAGATGAGCGGGACGGAGAGAAGAGCCGGGGAGGGGAGTATAAAGAAAAGGAGAGACAAAAGGAGAGGGAAATCAAAGAACCAGAGCGAGAAAGCAGGTTACTTTTTTCCTTCTATTTATTATTCCATATCACACTTACTTTTTTTTTTTCTTCATATTCTAGGACTCCCTCCGTCTTGGAAAGTTAGTCCCTCTTTTTTCTGTCATTAGTTTGTATGAACTTTGAGCAATAATATAGGTTACTTTCAATTATCCTTGTGAAAATCTAAAACTTGTTCTTGATACACCACTATAAATATTATCAATAACAAGTTTTAGATTCTCATTGTGATAATTAAAATTAACCTAAATTATTGCTCAAACTTCATTCAAACTAACAATGATAAAAGAGGGACTAACTTTCCGGGACGGAGGGGGTATTATTTAAAGCATACTGTAGTTTGCATGACACATGCACGTGTGAAGCAGTAATAATCTGTTACAAACTGGTCTTTAGTTTTGTGAATTTTACATGCACTTGGATGCCGTTTGCTTGCTATATGAACATCTGTCTGAGCTATGTTGGTTTGGAACCTCATACGTCCATTTACTTAGGTTCACAGTGCTAGTAAGAAACTTGAATACTCCCTCCGTCCCATATAAAGGGCACGAATTTTCCTCTTTGGGTATCCCATTGATAAGTCACATTAGTTAGTGAAAGTAACTACTACATTTTTTTAATGAGAAGAATAAATTCAGAAACAAAAGTATCTTAATCAGCATGTCCTAACAAAAGAGGTCATTTATTTTGGTACAGAGGGAGTAATATTTGTTAAAGGTGAATTAGTAACTTCCGTAGGAACAAACACTTATAGACATAATATTTTAGAAAATGAACACTCATTTAGGGAGGGAGTTGGAATTTCTCTCTGTATTGTCAATGTAAAAGCTTATACAGTGGAGTTGGAAGTTACTGTGGATATCTCAAAACGCAACAGCAGTTGACAGGCCTTAGCAATAATGGCTCTTTCAAGGAACTTATTAGAATATATGGCTGGCACAAGTCTGAAAGCCTTAATCCTCTTTAGCTCAACTGAAGCAGCTCGATTATTTTATGGGTAAGGACACAAGCGTCATAGTGATTTTAGTTGTCTGTGCCTATAGATTTTTATGCCCTATGACCTTTTTGTTCTTTGGTGTCTGCTCAATGCCATGGGTACAAGTGTCAATATGGATTCTTTTACTAGTAGTATAGTTACTTGTCCTGTTTACAGTCTCTCAAAATTCTGAATATTGAACATTAGATTCTGGGAACTCGCAGATATGCTAGAGCAGTCCTCAGATGGCCATTCTGGCTACTAAGCCAGGCTCAGAAACTCAGGTCGGGGTTTAAACTGTCCTTCCTAGATTTTTGGGATCCACCAAAAAAGCTTGCAATTGCAACTTTGGGGGATTCAAAGCTGGAGATATTTTCTGGGGTGGTGATATCATGTTATGATTTTTGCTATCCAACACCTCTCAACGTAGTTTCTTAATTTCATTTATGCTGTTGCAGAATTGCTGGTGATTGGGTTGGTGGTCTTTGCTTTACTGAAGCATTGCTTGTGCAAATATCAGTTCACTTGGCTACAAGTTTGCATTTTTTTATTTTTTTATTTTTGCAGGATATTTTGTTATCGCGTGTTGTTTGAGACATACCATAAGAATACAGGTTCGATTAGCATGAGTAGTCTCATGGAAAGTCTATTTTAAAGTGCTGTGATCAGGATTTTCTGCTGTAGCTTGACCTCTGAATGAGCTTTGTGGAATCATTTGCTTTTAGTCCCCCACTATACTTTTTCTATTGAATTCTTGGCTTGCCTTGTTATTTTTTTTCCCAAAAAATTATAATAATTAAGCTGAAATATGAAAGTCTTTTTTTGTCTATTGTTCACTTCCTTACTGTATCCTTCATCATTCCGAACTTTAGTTTCCTAAGGACTTTGACCCGAACACTTTCGATATATTAGTTTTAAATTATTATCTTTTTGACAAATATTCATATTGTAATATGGACTGCGTCCTCAGTCGCTCTCATATTTGAGATATTTAATTGCAATCATAACATTGTCATTAACAAAGGAATTAGGTGTTCCGGCCTTTATACCATGCTGTTTGAAGTGATGATTAGTTGAAACTGAATTGTCAATCATATATTGCCTTGTGTTTATTGTAGATAGAACGGCAAAGAGACCGAGAGATGTTAGCCACCCGGTTCCTTAACTGTTTGTTTATTCCTTCCATCACATGCAAAGAATCATAATCTATTTTTGGGATTCCAATTTTGAAAAATCATCCCTTCAATCTCCATGTCTCCTAAACTTTAACCTCCATATGGCATTCAGATGTTTTGGAAAATTGCAACTCTCTAAGCATACTATCTGATGTTTTAAAATTGATCAGATGTTTAAGGAATTGCAACTTTCTAAGCAGATGTATCAAGTTCAAGCTAGTTTCTTACTGATTTTTTTTCTTGTCTGCTTTGGTGAAGACTAGATCTTTTGTTCTCCATTAGCCTATTCGCCTATAAAACTTATTTAGTGTTGTTATCTCTGAAAATGTCTAATCGTGGAGTGAGAGCTTTTAGCAGGTTCCAAACTGTTGGCTTTTCCCTAGTATCTCCTATCAGGCTGTCTTCTATTTGACTTGATGTTGTCGTCGAATAAAATAGCTTTTTAGAAGGTACAAAACCTATCCTCACTTCGCAGTGTGAAGTTGGATTCATAGTTCCTTACTTTGTATTCCTCTATTTCCATTTTCCACTATTAATTGATACTTTCTTCTCCAGGTTGGTTCTCATTAAGCTTAAAAAGATTTTTGTTTTTTCAACAGCTGAGTAGCTCCTATCATTTTTATCTCTATGTCTCCCCATTTTCATTTCAGAAGCAAGCATTGCTTGATCTAGCCTTCCTATTTATCAGTTAGAGATTATGTGTAATACCTGCAACTTCTATCTGTTTCTGTATCTTGAGGTATCAATCATACGGACTCATTTTTTGCTGGTGCTTTTTTTTCCACATGCAGGCAACACAAAGAGAAAAAGGAGGAAGCAACAGAGCCTGAGGTTGATCCTGAACGCGATCAACGCACAGTCTTTGCTTATCAGGTTTATTTAAATATTAGGAAGTTGTAATTTTTCGCTTTCTTCTCTCTACCGCTTCTTAGCTGATTCACTCTCATTTGGACCAACAGGTAAGTTTGAAGGCTGATGAAAGAGATGTTTATGAGTTTTTCTCCAAGGCCGGCAAGGTTATTTTTCTCTTCCTTTTTAATTTGATAGAACTTGCTATCATTTTAAAATGTTGTTATATAGGATTAATGTGGTTGGAACATAATTCTAATGGAAGTCGCTAGTAACCTAGATCAAATTGTTTGCTGCCGAATGTGTTCCGAAGCTTTTTGTTAAATGTATGTGCAAGAAATGTTGTGCCAAGTGAAGCTTCAACACATGCCGCTTTTGTGTTTGTGTATGAATACATACACATATCTTGTTTACGATAAAAAGACACAGTTGCCCTACCATATTATTTATGTATTTGCAAGTATTAGCCATATGCCAGAGTATAGATGTTAATCACATGCACTTGTTACAGACTAATGACATGCCGCTGAAGCTTTTGGAAGGTATCAACCAATCTCCAACTTTAACATGATAACTGAGTCAGCTATTTTTCATATACACGTGATTTCCACCCAGTTTGTCTCTCTAAGCTGAGGAGGATCCCTTAATGAAGAGTAAAGGTCATATGTGAAATGGAAATTTCTCGCAAATCAAAAATACCCAACAGACATTTAATAGAAAGTTGTTACTTATGTTTCAGAGAACTGATCACTAGTTATGGCCACCACTAGAATCTGATGCACTTGTGCATTCATGAAATTGAGTCTGCTACAGTATTTTATGGGTCTTTATTACATGCTATATTTCTATACTTCTAATATCTCTTAAGCCACCTATTAGAGAAAGAAAACCTTTAACGCTGTTGATTGCAATTCCAGGTCCGAGATGTTCGGCTTATCATGGATCGTAAATCCAGACGTTCCAGAGGGGTTGGGTAAGCATCATTTTTTTAAAAAATAAGCAGTCTCCTGTCTTCATAATCTGGCTCACTGATAGAGATTAGTTGTACTTCTTAGTTTTGCAAAATAGACGGCACACTGAAGCTGTGTAATAATTATGTATCTATGCAGAACAAACAACCTCATCAAGTAGACATCATTTATGGAATCAAAGAGGGTTTAATAGTATGATTGCCATTGGTTCAAGTTAAAGTGGGAAACATTGTATCAATAGGAAAATAATCCATAAATTTGTCGGTTCTACTTCTCCTTCTCTTCCATTTGTTCCTCTGACGTTTAATTTTATTATTTAAATATTTGAGACTTTGAGTTTCACTCCTAAAGTGAAACACAAAAGTTATGCTTATAAATGATTATCCTTTGATGGATGAGGTTTGAGAGTAAACTGCTAAATTGACCTGCGTACTACTTCGGATTTTCACTTTAACCTATGTACTACCGAAATAACAAAAGTAACATGCTTACTCTTGCTAAATTAGTGAAATTAACCAAAATCGTTAATAATGTTAATCAAAGTTAACAGACGTTAGTATTTTAATAGATATTAGTATCAAAAAATTCCAGATTACCCCATAAGGAAAAAGACTCCTAATTCCCATATCTGAGTAATAAAATGACCTATTTACCCTCCAATTCCCAACCTCACATCCCCTCTCACAGCAAGAAAAGAAAAATAACTGAAATAAAATCCCCAACTCCTCTCCTCCCTAAAAATAATAATAATAAAAAAAATCTTGTTTTCTTCCTCACTCACTTTCTATCTCTATGCGACGATGCGTTTCTCCTTGTGCGGGTCTTCTGCAAAAATACTCAAGATCCGACCTTCATCCCAATCGCAGGCCACTTCCTAACTCTGGCCATTGTAGAATTCCAGCGTCGGCATCGTCCTCTTCAAGCCACCCCAGCTTCTCCATCCGGCAACATCTCTTATCTGCAAACCCTAATCGAACTCCCCTCTATATGCGCACTCCATCAAAAGCACCGTCAACATCTCCTATGAAAACCTTAATTGAAATGACCTTCATTTGGGCGCTCCACCAAAAGCGCTGAAAGGGGCCACTCAACTGATATCTAGTTGCTCTTCTCAAATTCGTTGAAGGGTAGATTGAACAATGAATTTGAAATTCGAAATGATAGTTTCGGTTAGTTTATGAAATTGGGGGTCTGCGATGGTGTCTTTGGACTAGATTTGTACTTATATAAACAACTTTATTTTAGATATTGATATGTGGGTTTGTTTGGAGATGGGTTAGTTTTTGAATCTTTTGGATGGTGGTGTTTGAATGGTGGTGATGGACCGGGTTAGACGGTGGTGGTGGTGTTAGAAAAAGGGTAAATAGGTCATTTTATTACCAAGTTAAGCAAGTTAGAAGTAGACTTGGTTATGAGGTTATTTGAAAATTTTGATAGTAATGTCTGTTAAAATACTAACGCCGTTAACTTTCAATAACATCTGTTAACGATTTTGGTTAATTTTACTAATTTATCAATAGCACGTATGTTACGTTTGTTGTTTCGTTAGTACAGAGGTAAAAGTGAAATTTTGGAGTTGTACGCAGGTCAATTTGGTAGTTTACTCGAGGATTGAAGAATTTCCTATTTTGGAAGTTAAAAACTATATGAGGTTACAAAGAGCAAACAAGGAATTACGGTAATGATATACTATAACGGTTTATTGGAAAGTTTTTCTTTGTTATGGTTTTGCTATAACAGAACTTGACTTTTTTTTTTTTTTTTTATTGGAATGAACCACAATAATACAGGGGCTTGTGTAAAATGTGTAATCCTTGATTACGTTTTCAAGAAAAATTGACCTATTTAGTAATATTTGCCTTCAATGTTCACCATATAGAACAGAGACGACTGGTTTGTTTCTCCTATCCCATAAAAGATTCCAACTCTCGGGCACAGTCTTTATAAAGAAGTCAATGCCTAAACATTCATCTTCACTCATAAAACCCATGACTCTTAAGTCTTAACACATACCGCAGTTGCCCATAGTTTTACATTGAGACCATAGAGAACATGAAGTGTTGACCTACAGCGCCATTGACTGACTAAGGGCATCCACAATGAGGTAAGGATTAGGGGATCGATCCCTTTAAAAAAAAATTTGTTCCATTGTGAGTGTATGTGTCGATACCCAAAGATAGAAATGACTCTCAAATATAGACACTGTTATTATCTCCTAGATGGACCCCAAAATCAAATTTGAACTTATTCCTATCCACTATATTACCGTTGCCCATATTTTACTTTTCTCATTTTTTTTCTTCTTCTTTTCCTTTTCTTTGTTCATCTTCATGACTGTTGCTTCTTTATTTATTTTTTCTTATTTTTTCTTCTCTGTTCCTTCTTTTTGAAAGCTTGAGATTATGTATTTTTAATGTGATGTTAGTTTTAATTTATTTACTTTTATTTATGTGCTTATTATTACTTTTTATTAATTTCGGTTAATTTGACATAATAATAATTTTTAAAATTGAAATTATTTTTTCTTATTTACTAAAAGATAATTTCTCAATATACTAATTAAATTTAGAAGTTCATTATTTTATATTGCTTATTACAAATAAATGAAAAATATTATTTAAATAAAGAAGTGGGTCTATTTTAGAACCCATAATAAAATCAACCATTGTAGAGAAAAAGAATAAAAGTGATGAATATGTTCTTTGATGATGTGGAGTTGAGTTGGCATGTGATAGAACTTATAATGACATCTACCATTGTGGATGCTCTAACCAAAGAATTTCGAAGAGGCAATTTGTTAGGTGATTACCTTTCTGACTGATCCATTAAGACGCACAGGTGTTAACACCCAAGAATGCTAATCAGAGGACAAATGAGAGTAAAGAAGTAAGCAGTTAGTGAGATGTGAGGGTGCTTGGTGATTGAAACAACCATAGGCTTTAAAAGTCAAAGACTGAAAAGGCTAATGAAGGGGATTTATATTACAATTCTATTGGTGTTTGGCCAATTTGAATCATATACCTGTTAAGAATAAGACAGATAAATGTACAAAGGAACCAGCCAAGATGCACACATCATTTATTTTTGTAGAGAACCTACTTTTTGAATCTATGATGTTCTGTTTTACCACCTTCTTGATAATACAAAACATCCTCATCCTTTTCTTTAAAGAACTAATCTTTAATAGAAGTTTGGTTAAAAGTGACCTCTTATTTTTTTCTTACAAGAGAAAGTGATAAAGAATTTTGAAACCGGTATAGTTGAGAGCTTGTGCAAGGGGAGCACTTTCTTCTGTTATGTCTTTCTACATGTAACCTAAGTTACAGGCATCTGACAAGCAAAAGAGGGGAAAAAAAAAAGAGCTTTATATCATGGATGATATTTGAAGCTCACACTTATCTTCTCTTTTATTTTGTGCTCAAGGAACTTAAACCTAACATAGGTTCCTACAGGTACATTGAATTTTATGATGCAATGTCTGTTCCTATGGCAATAGCACTCTCCGGTCAGCCTCTTCTTGGTGCACCAGTGATGGTTAAGCCATCAGAAGCAGAGAAGAATCTTGTTCAGTCAACTGCAGCAGCTGCTGGTGGAGCAAGTGGGGTTATAGGACCGTATTCTGGGGGTGCAAGAAGACTGTATGTTGGCAATTTGCATTACAACTTCAAGGAAGATCAACTCCGTCAGGTGCTACACCCCCAACCTTTGAGTATTCTTCGTCTGGATTTTATTTTGCATTTCTTTTTTTTCGTTCTTCTGAACACTGATATTGTATCTCTTCTATACATTTGTTGGTTACTAGATGACCTTCAAAACTGTTTGTTGGTGGGATCAGAGTTCGCGTTTAGGGTAATGGCAATAGCGTAGCAAGTAATGATCTAACCTTATGGATCACGATTGAGTTGAGTCATCCATTTTCCATCAGGAAACATAGTGTGAGATATATGGTTTTATAGTCGTCCACTGGGTGAGGAAACCATATTTGATCATTTATAAATTTTTACCTTTACAACATGTTCATGTATAGCACCTGCGGAAGGTGTGATATCAGTTTTAGGAGGGAGGCCAGAAAGTCCTTATAATGGTACTGCCAGTGGGGGAGAAGACCAAATTGACATTCAAACTAATTAACACATTATTGCTTGTGATTATACAGAAAATCTTGGGCAGATTTAAATGGTGAAAAAGGATTCATCTTTCTGATTGCTGGTAGTCTAGTTAACCTGAGCTGTAACAAGCCAGTGCGTTTGAACTAGATAGTTGCATGCCTCGTGATCTAGATTATGTGCTTAATTTCTTCTTAGGTATATTGAATATTTTCTGTCTTTCTCTGATAAATTTTTTAATCTTGTATTCTCCAGGTTTTTGAACCATTTGGCGCTGTTGAGCTTGTGCAGGTGCCAACTGACCCGGCGACGGGGCATTGTAAAGGTTATGGTTTTGTTCAGGTGAGCTTGTTTGAGATAGAATGTAAATCTCAGGGTTTTAGCGAGCCTTGATGATTGCTTGGATTTGATTGTTGAAAGTTGAAACAATAGTGATAAAGGACATTCTGGAATATTGGTGTAGAATGATTTTGATTTTGTAATATCCAGCTTGGGTTGAAAGCTAATAGATTAAGTGGTTGCGTTGCAGTTTGCTCGTCTTGAAGATGCTAGAGCTGCCCAGAGTTTAAATGGACAACTAGAGATTGCCGGTCAAGCAATTAAGGTAATTTCCACTGCAAGTTTCTCTGTGCACATATACCCATTCTTCTGTAGACCACTAGCTTTGTGATCTCTTGCTTCACTATGGGCCTTCTTTCAAAAAGAAGCTACTTTAAACTCACTGGAAGGACTCAAGTTGTATATCCATCTTAGCTGTAAAAGTATATGTATCTATAACAAAACCTGAAATAAGAAAAAAAAAAAAAAAAAAAAAAAAAGAACAATTCCTATCTTGCTGAAACTATAATGCAAAAATTGCTCCGAGCTTATTCGTCAAAGTTTTTATGTTTACTTGAAACATTTTTTTATCCTCCTACAATATAGATTCAGTGCCAAGCGGCTTATCCTTTTTTCTGATAGTATGGTAGTATCATCCAACTGTGCGGAGTTGTAGTAGGAGTGAGGTTGGGCATGCAGTTCTTTATTCTCTGTCTGCCTGTTTATTTCCTCTCTCTGGTGAAGGAAATACTTACCTGTGAGTGAGGATTGTGCTAGTGGAACTTTCTAGCTCAACATTTAAATCAACACTCTCAGTGCCCTATTATTTTGCAGTAGACTGGCATATATCATAGGGTTGGATCATTGTGCCAAGCTGGCTTCTGGAATAGACCTTTGGGCTATTAGCCTGGCTGTGATAACGTATGCATATAGCAATCTCTGCTGTAGAGTGGCTAACCAGTTTGTTGTATATAGGTGCCTTGACATATCAGAGAAATACCTCTGCCCTACTTAATTCTCTTAATTATATATAAAAATCAATGTGTCAAGTGATGTGGCCGTTGGTCCACCATTTCCTAGCCATTTTTTCTGGCATTGAGAAAGTCATGTTGCTGTAAGTTGAATTTTGGGAGGTCAGAGCTGTAAAATGGTTCAGTTGGTGCTGTTTTGTGCATGTATGTTGTGTGGCCTTCAGGCGTAGGTCCTGTACCACTAAACATGTTTTTAAAAGGATTCTATACTTTTAGAGCATTCCACATATGGAGACTCTTTCATAACTAATACTCCATCCATCCCATAATAAAGGTTAATTATTTTCCTTTCGGGCGTCTAATAACAAAGGTTACTATCCCATAATGGAAACTTGATAATAAACAATCCACTCACTATACCCCACCCCACATTCTCTCTCGTACTTTACTTTTCACTCACAACAACTACTCTACTCTTAATACTAGTAACCTTTAACATGGGACGAATGAAGTATTAAAATGTGCAGGATTGTTTTAAGGTTTCATTTCATTTTCAAACATCGTACTTTCACCCCACTTCCACTTTAACCATCATACTTCTTTTTTTTTTTTTTAAAAAAAACCCAATGTATTTTGGAAAACCTCTCCCCCGACCCGAAAATTGTAGATTAGGACACAGATTGGACACGAATTTGTGGTCGGGATAATACTTTCCCAAAGTATAGTGGTTTTTGCTTGAAATAAAATAAAATAAAATAGTATGATGGTTTAGGTGGAAGTCGGGTGAAAATACTATGGCTGAAAATGAATTTAAACCTTTTTTAATTTACCCTCCTTTATTGAATGAACAAGTTTGATTGTCATGGGATTTTATTCGGTATTACTTTTATGTTAGTAAGCCAGTAGTATCGCATGCAGGTGGAGGAAACTGAATCGACTAGGTTAAAGTTTAGTATGCAGATCATTTTTCAGTGTTGCCAGTGTGGGGCTGGACACATAATTAAAGGAGTAAACTCAATGGTAAAAGTGACATTCGAGAAAAAAGGACATTACAAAGTGGACACCTAAGGAAAGGCCCTGAAAAGAATACTCGATACTTGTTTTGAAACTAGTAATGTGGCACACAGTATGTGTGTGCATGATAATTTAATAAAATTCATTGCAGTTAATTTTGTATTAAAATTGGTCCTTCTTTATAAAAAGTTTTGGTTTTGATTTTGAGTTTTACAGTTATTGATATTAATTTATAGTACGAGTAGTAGTTATCTTTAGGATGGTGGGAAAAGTGGATAGTTATATGAGAGTTTTGATGACTTATTTAAATTAAGTATTGTAATTATGTTTAAGGAGTTGGGCAAAGTTGGTTATCCAAAAATGCATGGCAATGCTACATTTTGAGCTCTCCTGCTTTGTAAGGCTCTAAAATGTTTGACTTCTGCGTGGGGGAATTTTTCGTGGGTGTTCTATTATGTTCTTCTTTCGGTTCTAGGTTGCTTGATCTGTACTGTTTAGGTTTTGGGTTAGTTTGTATATAATGCATTCCGAAGGTCGATTGTGTTATCCTTTTCTTAGATCATTCTCTATGAGACACTTTTTAAATTCCTGTTCTCTCCCTCATTCTAATAATTTATTTCGTGTAGGTAACTGCTATTACCGATCAAGATGGAATGCAAGATGCTGGGATAAATCCTGGTGATTTTGATGATGATGAGGGCCGCGGCTTGGTTAGTCATTCTTCCTTCATGCAATCTGAATTTTAAATGAAAGAGGGCTGGTCATGCTGTGAAATGAATAATTAGGACTGTACTTGAACAGAATGCTTGTTGTTTGGCTCGGGGTCGACTGGTGTAAGTTCTAATGTTCTGAGTTCTTGCTCGAGTTGAGTTTGAACTTGAATAGTGGCTTTATTTAACAACTGAGTCAATCAGGCTTGCTTCGTATTTCCTGAGTACCTTTAACCCAGTTTATTTCCTGTTAGAGCCATAAAATAAGAATCCATTTATACCATTTATGTAACTGAATAGTAGTATTTCACTGTTTCAGGTTATTTAGTCTTTTGCCTCAACTAGTTCATATTCATTGCAACTTGCAAGATGCTAGGGATCCCAAATAAGGTGCCAACTTTGACTTTCAATTGATGTGTCAAGCATGTGATTGGTTACTGGTCCTACAAGTGGTATGATCTCTGACCAATCGCCTATTGACAAATCATTTGCGAGTCATATTTACGACATGTTTTGAGATTCCTAGCATTTATTTTTTTCCCATTTAGACAAAAGGTTTCTCATGTGGCCCTCAATTGGGAAATTGTTGTATTGGAAAACTTCTCTATGAATTTGAAGTACTTGGGTGTTTGGGGCCAAATACCTCTATATCTCAGAGTCTAATACATTCGATCGAGACTTTTCTTCCATACTCTTTCATACCTCTTCAAATCTCGCTTCTTCAGAGTTCCAAAATTTTGAACAAAGAATGTAAGTATGTGCTAGTTCTTTGAACATCTACACTGGTTGCTTAGGGTATAACTTTTCGAGAAAATTTTGGGGGAAACTAGTTTCTCCATAAGTTATAAAAAGTCTTGTTTTTATAGGGTTTAAGGTTTGGGGTTTAAGGTTTAGGGTTTTAGGTTTGGGGCTTAAGGGTTAAAAACATGACTTTTTATAACTTATGGAGGAACTAGTTTCCTCCAAAACACACTCTAACTTTTCTGTGTGCAACCTTGCCATATTAAGCCCCAAATTACATGTGTTAAGGGACGGCTGAGGGCTGATTGTTAAGAAAACATTAATTGTAGAAATATTTTGCATTGAAAACAACCACCAACTCATTGATGGGCGTTCCTGGTGCAAAACATTCATGAAATATTCTGGACAATTCCTCAAGCCACTTGATCACAGGGCTTTGATTTCTTTTTATCATTTTACAGATCATTTTGTATTATTCCTGTTATGATAATTGAATATGGTTTGGGAAGGTGGTTAAAATAAAAACAGCATGTACAGTGTCGGAGATGAGGGCAGGTGCAACAGTAAACTTTTTAGAAGCATTATTTATTAAGTTACCAAGTCACTTTTAAGCTTTAGTAAGATTGCAACTTTTAGTTATTTTTGTTTATAGGGAGAGAGAGAGAGAGAGAGAGAGAGAGAGAGAGAGAGAGAGAGAGAGAGAGAGAGATTAGGGAGCGAGAAAATGTCAAGTTTCTGTTCTTCATCTGGGAGGATTCCAAGTGCCTTGTATGCAAGTTTTGCCTCCTTTTTTTTTTTTTTTTTTTTTTTTTTGTATCTGTTATGCTATGTTTCGTCTTTCCTTCTGAGCACTTTATCTGTTTTATCTTTTTTTGACAATTGTCTAGCTATTTACTGTTTAATTAATTTTAACATTTACTCAAACATGCTTGTTGGTGGTCATTAGCCATGCTGATCCATATACTATGTTTCAGTCTCTAAACGCTCAGTCTCGTGCACTTCTGATGCAGAACTTGGATCGTAGTGGAACAACAAGAAGGTCTTTACCACTATAAACCATTTTATTTTTGAATATAACAAAAAGTATATTTATTTCTGTACTTGTAACGATGCTTTGTCGATTGCAGTTTTGCTGGTTCACTAGGCACCAACACGGTTAACGGCCTTGGCCTTGCATTCCCAACAGCACCTATTCCTGCCCTGGCAGCAATGCCTGCTATAACTGTTCCTTCTGTGGAGAGTATTGGTATCCCAAGTGAATGTTTATTGTTGAAGAACATGTTTGATCCAACAATAGAGGTTGGTGCTCACAACTTGTCCAACTTGTTGCACTTCTTCCGCTTCTGCACTTTTTATGTTTATGCTATAAACAACTTTTTTTTTTGTTTGCAGGATGAACCAGATTTTGATCTGGATATTAAAGATGACGTAGAAGAGGAATGTTCAAAACATGGAACGCTTAAACACATTTATGTGGAAAAGTAAGTACCGGTTATGTTTATTCTCCTAACTTCTCTTTTATTCATAAAAATTGTGACGTGGTTTGTTTTCCTATTAACCTGACTAAATATATCAGGCATTAAAGAAAGCCTACATAGTATTCCCTTCCCTCCGTCCTAAAATAAGAGCCCCTTATTCCTTTTTGGGATTTCCCAAAAAGGTGTTCCTTTACGTTTTCCATTTTATGCCTAGAAAGTATACATTTTTATTCATCGGTGAACACTCTCATTCATAGTGGGTCCTACAATTTAGGTGAAGGAAGCTTTCATTTTTACCCTGATAAATACCCATTCATAGTGGGCCTAAACCTTTATTAGGGTCAAACATTTTACTTAAAACCGTCCACCCGGTCAAAGGGAACTCTTAGTTTGGGAAGTATGTGTTTACTTAAGTAAATACTCCATAGTTTTGCGTTTGCAGAGTCCAAAGATTTCCAGTGCAGCCCTAAATGTTCCAAAAAATTTACACCCACCTTGCTAATATTATTATCAGTTCTAGCGGGCTCCTCCATGGAAATCATTACTCAAATTGATGGAAGAGCCCTTTGAAACTTGTAATATATATTTGGCCGGCAGATATTTGGTGGAATCCAGTGCATACACTGTTAAAGATTGGTAGGAAGAGATTTGCCGCCTCTGTGGTCTTACTTGGCTCAAAGCTGATTAGTCGGCATCCAATGTGGTGGACGGATACCCGTGTTTCAGACCAAAAAATAAAAAATAAAAAAAAATCCGCATTTGATTTGCTTTGCAAAATGCATGTTTAGAAGCATAATAAATCTGAATAGAACCTTGTTTTTCGAATGGCTAAAATAGTTTTCTTTGGCACTATGAAATTTGAATCGCTTGGAAGTGGATATTATCTAGGCATCTAAACGTTTATCGAGATAAATTCAAGCGTTAGTTATCTGTTGAAGGAAGTCATGGATGCAAGTGGAGATTTAAAGAAGTAAAATACTTTGAGATATCCAGCTTCGGTATTCATGACACGGGCTAAGTTGGGATAGTTATACCAATCATCAGCATAATTTTGAATAAGACTTCATTCTCTATTTTTTCTGTCTTTATATTGTAACTTGCCTTGTTTACAGTGGTTGGAAGAACATAAAACCAGTATGCAAGTAAAATTTTGAGTAACTTTCAAGAGGGTGAAGTAAGCTTTAGTTTAAAAGTTAAATATTAAAGAGGACTATCTGGTTTGGACCGATGGACTAGTAAATGATGAATTCGATTTCTTTTGAGTGGAGTTGGAAATTTCATTTGTTATTTATATTGATGCGTAAACAGCTAAACACTTTCTTGAATGAACAGAAACAGCGAGGGATTTGTCTATTTGCGTTTTGAAAATATACAATCGGCAATGGCTGCTCAGCGTGCGCTACATGGGAGATGGTTTGCTGGAAAGATGATTACTGCAACATTTATGGTAAATTAAAAGATTTGATTATTTTCATTTTCATTTTTTTGTTACTTCTTCATTATTGACCTTTGACTTTATATATATATATAAAAAAACTCCTTCATGCAGTTGCCTCAAATCTACGATGAGAAGTTTCCTGACAGCAGATAGACAGACATCATCGAGGATGCAAAAGTGCTTCAAAGTTGGTTCTTGCTCTACAAAAGACTTGATTGTGTCTTTGCGTAAGAAAGTCAAAAAACTTGCCTTATAAAGACAGAATGACTAGCATAGCGTAAAAATTTTGAGTAATTTTCTTCACCCCCCCCCCCCCCCCCCAAAAAAAAAAATTCTTGTTGTATCAAAACAAACTATTGCTTTTTTTTTTTTTCAACATTTATCGCAAATTTTAAACCTTGTTTATGACATGGATGACATTTTCGAGGAAACGTTAGACTGTGCAGTGATATTTCAGTGGTCGATGCATTTGTTAAAAAAACGTTTGTTTGAATCTTTTTTGATTCAAGATTGAACCAACCATAGAAAACGACATTCGAAAGCAATTCCATTTACTTGTTAATGAATTCACCTTATTTTATAAAAATAAGGTGAATTACCGGCGGCCCCTGATTAAAATATTTTGTTTTAATTGTCAACAGTCTTTGATCTTAAGGATTATTTGCTATTTTAACGTTTGTTTGGAAGTAAAAGAAATATGGATGTGAAATGTTTTCTTTTTTGATGGATTGGATCCAAAAAGAGCTAAGTTCATTGCCCCATAATTTTTTAAATCATAAATCCAATAGCTGGGGAATAAAATATGTTACCAAGAAAAAAAAAAAAAAAAAGATGAATGATTCATTTTTGATTGAAATGATTAGAACAAATTTGGATTTGCTACTAGGTGTGACAAAAATAGAGAAAACGACAGATCTCGACTCAATCTATCTGGGGAAGGTTCAACCATAAAAAGCAAAAACTGAGAAACCATATTTTTGTCACTGAACTTTAACCATTTTTAAAATTGTTCTCACTGAACTATGTTCTTTCAAAATATTTTCACTAAACTTTCACATTTTTCAAAAATGTGCTCACTTCGTTAATAAATTTGCTAAAAAAATGACGATGGTTTTTTTTTTTTTGGGGGGGGGGGGGGGGGGGGGGGGGAGGGGGGAATTAATTTATAACATCTCCTATAAAATTCGTAGTCTTGAGCATATACTCCCTCCGTCTCAACTTAAGATTTATTTTCATTTTGATCCGTCCCATTTCACTTGATACCTTCCCAAAATAGCTAACTTTTAATAATTTTATATTGAATCTACCATACCACTTATTCTCTCTCTCATTTCACACCACTCAATTTATTCAACTAACACTACTATTTATCCCATTCATTATTTCTCTTCATTTTCTACCACACATTTTTCTTATTTTATTATTTTTCTTAGTTATTGTACCCAACTCTTAAGTCTCAAGTGAGGTGGGATGGAGGGAGTATATGTCAACAGCGTTAGCATATTGGTTGTTTACTTAACAAATATTAGTCACGTTATGTCACTTGGAAAATTTCGCTAGATTTTTAGCAATTTTGCTAATGGATCGAGCATATTTTGAAAATTGTAAAAGTTAAGTGAGAGCATTTTAAAAAATAATTGTTCCATAAAAACATTTTGAAGGTTAAAGTTTAGTGAAAAAAAAATGGTTTTTGCCACAACCTAATACTCCCTCCGATGGAGAGAGAGAGAGTCATTTTTTATTGTCCCATCAAATTACCCTGTTTCAATAAATAAGGCGGTAATTTCGTTATTTAACTGAATTACTACATAAACCATTTTGAATTTATTTAATCTCACAGATTTCAAATTATTCCTTAAATTCTAATTTCACGATTTAAAACTGAATTACTAGTGTAAACCAAAAGTTTTGCCTTATTCGAGTTCAAAGAGTGGTTCAGTTCTGGAAATTTTTATTAGAGCATGGTTGTCCATTTTTACAGAAACTTTACAACAATTATTTTTGAAATTTTTATTTAAGATATGTACTTCAATGTTAAAAGGAGATACTCCCTCCGTCCAATTTTAAGAGTAAAAAAATAGGCGGGTTCAAGAATTAAGGAAAATGTGATGTGTTGTGAGTGTTGATAGTTGGGTAGGAGAGAGAAAGTGTGGTGGAGAAGAGTTAGTAGATAATATGACATGTAGGACCTACTTTCCATTTTAAGATTTTGACTCTTAAAATAAAATGGTACAGAGGGAATATAAACCACTGATAGGCCTTTTCAGAAATGAAAGGCGCTCTATTCGCTTAAGATAGAGCTCTCAGTTTTGAACCATTGTATATTCTCAAGATAATTAGAGTAAGTATTCCCTCCGTCCCAGCTCAATTTGTAGAAAAGACATTGAAGAACTAAATGAATTAGAGATAAATGTATAATATTAAAGTGTTGTGAGTATTGATAGTGGACGGAAATTATAAAGTAAGTGGATTAGTTGGTGTAAGTATGAACGTCCTATTAAATGCTCCCTCCGTCCCAAAATGATCTTCACGTTTACTATTCAAACTTTTTAAGGATATGCACACTTGCTTCACTAGTCATGTTTTGTTTACGCAAATTTATGCCTAAATTGTAGAAATGTGAAGAACTTTTTGGGACAATGAGAAATGGCAAATGAGAAGATCATTTTGGGACGGAGGGAGTAACAAATGATGTTTGACATACGCATAGGCTGTCATCACCAAATCTGTCTTTCTTTCCTTTCAGTCGCTGAAGATTCAGAATATCTATAAATAGAATAGGCTTAATCTTATCCCTTTAAAAATATCACTTATCATTTGCACACCAAAAATATCAAAGTTAAGGTTGTCGTACACATATTATTCATGGAGATTATTAATGAAGACATTGTCATTGTTGGAGCTGGAATTGCAGGTCTCACAACATCCTTGGGACTCCACAGGTACACCTACTCTCATTAACTACACACACACACACACACACATTCTTCCGTGACACGTTTTTCGAGTGATCTTAGTATCAAGTATGTGAAAAAGTGTAACCTGGTGCGGCTAGAGCTTCCACTATGTATATGTATAGTGCTTAATGAAAGACCAGGCCTATACGGGTTTAAGTTGTAGATTTGCTCAAAACTTAACGTTTGAACTCATAATGAGCTTGTGTTTGATGGTATAGGTTGGGTATTCGAAGCTTGGTACTTGAGTCATCAGATAGTTTGAGAGTAGCAGGGTTCGCGTTTACGACATGGACCAATGCGTGGAAGGCATTGGATGCTATTGGTATCGGTGAATCGCTTCGTAAACAACATCAACAACTTGTTGGGTACATTATAATTCAAATGTCAACTTGATTCATCGTTACCTACATTCAAATTATATTTGATTGGTTGGTACCTTTTTGGAAGACATATGAAAGCATAAATTATGTCATTCTTACATATGTATTTGTTGCGTTATTCAGGGTACAAGCAACGTCTATAGAAACAGGAGATACTTCCGAGTTCATATATAATCAGAGCAAGTTAAGGTATATAGGTTTAAGTAAATATTAATTCTATAGTCAAGATAGTAAATAATACTACATCTGTCCCAAAATGAATGTCTGAAATCGCTCTTGTTCTTATTCTTGATCTAGAGCAATTCCGGATATTCATTTTTTTGACGGGAGGGAGTAATAAAATACTATGTGGTGATCTTTTTTCATATGTGTAGTGAAGGGCATGAAATTAGGTGTGTGAAAAGAAAGTTGTTACTAGGAACCCTAGAGAAAGAACTTCCTACTGGTACCATAAGGTACAACTCCAAATTGGTTAACATTGAAGATTCAGGTTACTCTAAGTTGGTTCATCTTGCTGATGGTAATATCATCAAAGCTAAGGTACACATTCTCTCTCTCTCTCTCTCCCTAGAAAATAAAGAATCAATATCTTGGTATTTTTAATAGCTTTTGGTGATAAAACATTTGTGTTCTACATCAAATTTTGTAGCATTGGCTAAATGATATTTGTAGCATTGGCTAAATGATAGGTGTTGATTGGTTGTGATGGAGTAAACTCAACTGTGGCCAAATCATTGGGCTTGAAGAAACCCGCTTTCCCGGCCCGATCCGCGATGAGAGGCTATGCAGATTATAAGGATGGTCATAACTTTGAGCCCAAATTCTTAGAGTACTTTGGTAAAGGGGTCAAGTATGGCTTCCTTCCATGTGATGATCATACCATGTTTTGGTTTTTTACCTACACCCCATCTCCTCAAAGTAAGCCCACTCAACCCTTACCATGTGTACCTTTTCTTTTTTTATTTTCAACTCGTAACTTCGAATCTGACGATAACCGAAAACTTGTCTGTTCGGACATGACGTTTGTTTGCAGATAAGGGAATGGAGGAGGACCCGGTAAAGATGAAGCATTTTTTATTGAGTAAGCTTGGAGATGCGTCGGAACAAACAAAGGGTGTTATAGAAAACACTAAACCGGATAGCATACTAAGTTCACCCTTAAGGTACCGACATCCTTGGGAGTTGATATGGGGTAATATTAGCAAAGGTAATGTAAGTGTAGCGGGCGATGCGCTCCATCCGATGACCCCTGACCTCGGTCAAGGCGGGTGTTCGGCATTAGAGGACGGTGTCGTTTTAGCTAGGTGTTTGGGAGAAGCTTTCAAGAAAAAACCAAGTGAAGAGGAAGATGAGAAAAGTGAGTATAAGAGGATTAAGATGGGGTTGGAGAAGTATGCTAAGGAAAGGAAATGGAGGGGATTTAAGCTTGTTAGTACAGCTTATATAATTGGATATATTCAGCAAAATGATACAAAAGTAATGAACTTTTTTAGAGATAGATTCTTGAATGGGTTTTTAACTGGGCTTTTGTTTAAGAGGGCTTCATTTGATTGTGGCAAGCTTGAATAGTTCTGTATGATGAGGCCCAACACAATGTAATGCGTATGTTTTTTTTGTTTTTTTTTTTTTTTTTTTTTTTTTTTTTTTTGTTTTTTTTGGTGGTGGTGGTGGTTGTTTTCTTCACCTTTTTGGTGTGTATTGTGTAATTTAGGGTTACATGATGAATATGTATCTTTTTAAATAAAAATAAAAATAAAAATCTCGAGTTGAATTAATATAAGACTATGACATGAATAATAAGGGTGCTTGTATACTTTATATAACTAAAATTAAAATCGGTTCAAATTAATTTATAACATCACCCTTTAAATTAAAGACAAAGGAAGTAGTGTATAACTGTATATTACCTTTACAATCCAGACTTGTTGAACTAGCAATGATTTGACCTTTTGATTGCCCATAATTTTTAAAACATGAATAAGATTAAATAACTATTTATTTTATTTTATTTTATTTTATTATTATTATTATTATTTATTTATTAACAAACAACAAAATTGAATTCATTCACAATAAAAAAAGATATGACACTCCACAAAGATCAAATGTTCACTCCAAATATGAGTAGATGTTTCATCTCTTAAAATTTCTGATCGAAATCTCGAGATGTTAGGATTTTACTCCTAGTAAAGCTTAAATTGTCTCCATCTAACATTTAAAAGCCAAAATCCTGGATAAAACGTGTTTTCCTATTGATTAAGAAAAAAATGTTTTTAAAAAGTGCGGTGGCATTTTTTAAAATATGTGGAACTTCTTCAAAAAAAAAAAAACGTGTAGTAGCATTTTGTAAATAATCAAAACTTCTCAAACGCTTTTGGATATCAATATAAAGCCTTCTGGATATGATTATGAAGCACGTTTGAAGAAGGTCATGACCAAGAAACCTTCTGAACATCAACCTCAAATTGTACTGGATAACAATATAAAGTCATCTGTATATGATTTTCAAGCACATTTTAAGAAGGTCATGGCCAAGAAACCTTCTTGATATCAGCCTCAAAAGGTTATGGATATCAATAATAAAACCTTCTGAATATGATTTCAATCATATTTAAACAAAGTCAGGGCCAACAAACCTTCTGGATATCAAGCTTCGAATATGATTTCAATCATATTTAAACAAAGTCATGTCCAACAAACCTTCTGGATATCAAGCTTAAGAGGTTCTGTATATAAATAATAAAGTCTTCTGGATAGTTTTTGTAACAACTAGGATTTCAATCATATTTAAACAAAGTCAGGGCCAACAAACCTTCTGGATATCAAGCTTAAGAGGTTCTGTATATAAATAATAAAAAGTCATGGCCAACAAACCTTCTGGATATCAAGCTTAAGAGGTTTTGTATATAAATAATAAAGTCTTCTGGATAGTTTTTGTAACAACCAGATCCCGCAAGCCTGACCCGCTACATAAGCACCACACAGCTGGCCCACTGAGCACAACAACTGGGTCCACTTGGCTTACCACATGTCCACCCAAAAGTCCATGGATGTTATTGGTGCTCAATGGTAGTATAATGGAAGCTTATATATCACAATCAAAGCCCATATCTTTCCAATGTGGGATGGGGATTTCACAATCTCCCCCATTCAAATCCTTGCCGTCCCTGGCAAGGCCCAAATAATACCCAAACCGTCCCCCCCGGGCGATCTCTGATACCACTATGTAACGACCCAAAACTAGGTCTGTAACGACCCCAAAATCCGTTTTATTTATTTTAATATTTATTTTATATTTTGAGAAATTTAATTTAAAATTATGTGTGCATATTATGTGTTGCATCATATTATATGACTTGCACATTTTATTTGATTATTTGTGTTAGTTAAAATGTTAGTAGTAAAGTTTATTTGGGGAGTTAAGTTGTGTTAGTGGAATTTTATGGGCCAAAGTTTAAAATAAGGTTCAAGGGCTTAGTTGTTCAACTTGGAAGTAAGGGTGGGGGGGGAGGGGGGGGCTTAAGGGAAGGAGTATAAATACAACTTTGCATCCTTATCCCTCCCATCTCCCTCTAAGTCGACTCACCATTTCTTTCAACTTTCCAACATTTTCTCCTGTAACTTCCATGGAAGCATAAAAAGGTAAGGTTTTCCTCTTGTTAATTTTCCTTCTTTTAAATTACTACTCCATTTTCAAATCTAATTATATATAAATGTTCAGGGTGTTGAATAGATTCTTTCTACCGATCAATATTATTTTTCTTGACACTTTTTCCGAAAAAATAGGTAAGTTACTAATCCCCCCTTTAAGTGTTAAAATGGTCATAATCATGCTATATATGCTTAATATGTGGTGAAATGATGTTTTGGTATACTTTTATATATACTTGTAAATTTGGGACGGAGGGAGTAGTAATAACTTTTATTATACTTGTAAATTTGGGACTGAGGGAGTAGTAATAACTTTTATTATACTTGTAAATTTGGGACGGAGGGAGTAGTAATAACTTTTATATATACTTGTAAATTTAGGACGGAGGGAGTAGTAATAACTTTTATTATACTTGTAAATTTGGGACGGAGGGAGTAGTAATAACTTTTATATATACTTGTAAATTTGGGACGGAGGGAGTAGTAATAACTTTTATATATACTTGTAAATTTGGGACGGAGGGAGTATTAATAACTTTTATTATACTTGTAAATTTGGGACGGAGGGAGTAGTAATAACTTTTATTATTATGAGTATATGCTAGATGAGGTTGGTATGGTAGTGTTGTGAAGTTATAATGATGTTGTTGTGCTTTAGGATTGGGTAACAACTTGGTAATGAAAGTGAACTTTGTTAGATTTTTCCTGGGAATTGGCCATTCTGCAGTGGAGCGGCCGAGTCAGTAAATTAGAGCGGCCGATCCCCTTATTGTCGAATGTTGAGTTCTAGGAGAGCGGCCGATCAAAGTAAAGGACTCGACCGATCCGCTCGGCCGAGTCAAGTAAGTAGAGCGGCCGAGCAGTCTGAGTTTTAACAACTTGTTTGTTTTTCGTTAAGTATTGAGCTAGGTCTTAGGCGATGTCCTAGGATGCCTAGATAATTGTTATGAGGTATCAAAATGATAGAATTGGTCCTTTGTGATCGGGTTTGACTTAATGTGATTGTGTAGATGGATTGTGTGGTGACTTAATGTCAAGATTGGGCACATTATTGTGAAAACGCGTTTACTTCTCTATGATGAGTTTGTGTGGTTTCCTTCTATGGAATTATGCCCTGGTTGTTGTTTTAGCAAGTATTTATTACTGTGCTCCTTGTTGAAAGTCCAGCTGGTTTTGTGTGTTATCGAGTGGAGGTGGAAAGCATTATAGTGGCACCTAGCCAAGTTCACTATAAGGCTTTTCCACTGGTCCTATTTCCCAGGTTGGGATGTTATCGAGTGGAGGTGGAAGGCATTGTAGTGGCATCAGTTAAGTGCACTATAAGGCTTTTCCACTGGACCTATTTCCTCAGTCCAGATTGGCCTTGGCTGGGATGAACTCGCTCCCTCGCGTGAGCATTTAGGGGTATGACTTTGTGTCATTTTCTCCCGCTATTGTTGTTGTTATGTTATATGGTTCCGGAACCTGTCTTAGCTATTGATGCTGCCTCGTTGTTACTGTGGTTCTGTTGGTTATGGGTTGGTTTTCGGGATCCCGGCTTCAGCTATTTATGCTGCTCAGATGGTTTCAGACAGATGGTCTTCTCAGATGGTTATTCAGATGGTTTTCTCAGATGGTTTTCTCTGATGATCATGTTATTTCGGTAAACCTTGGCTTGGTATCCTCGTAGGAGTGTTTACTCCTACACTATGTGTTGTATGATGAGTTGGTCGTTATTTCCAACCGGTATGGGACGGCGATAGGGAGCCTCTCATATTATGTGCTATATGCTATATGATCATTTGTGACATTGTTCCTTTATGTTTATCATATAAGCATGTAATGTAGTTGCATTTTAGTAACTTACTGAGACTTATTCTCACCCCTTATTTGTTTACCGTTTTAGATAAGGAGCCCAGTGGATAGTTCACACACAGGGAGGACGTCGGGAAGAGGATCTTTGGTAAGACTTTTGGGAAGTGGTGTGTATGTTAAAGGATACATTATGTAAATGTAACACCTTTTGGGTAGTGTACCCGTGACTTAGTTTTGTATCATCTCTTTTAGTAGATGTAGGTGTTGTATATTTGTAAGTAAAGTTGTGGCCAAGTGGATCAGTACTCGTTGTGAAAGTTGGTTTGTTTTATGACTTCAAGTCAAGTTTCAAGTAGTTGTGTTGATCGTGTGACCCTTTTTATGAAAGTATATTTCGAAAAATTTCCTTTAAATTGTTTTATGACGTCTTCCGTGCGTGTCCCGGACGTTGGGCCAAGTAGGACCACGGGTCGGGGCGCGACAAGGTCACATTTATTGTGGGACCCAATTTTAAGTTCGTTACTCCTTTCCTTGCAAAATAACTAAATCATCTAGAATATATCAATAACATTTATTTTCCATAAACTTATTTCAATCCAACTGTCTAGGGTTACAACCTAATCGTTACACTTACAAGTAATTGAGAATAGTCTTACATCATTATTTAAATACTACACAACTTAAACAATAAAAGTTCCCAAGCTATTCTCCATCTAATGCTTACATGTAAGAAAAGAGAATAAGAGAAGGATAAGGGAACAATGCCCAATAAAAGTTCATATACGGACCCCTTATCATACTAAGAAGAGGTGACCAACAAAATAATATACTTTTCAAAACAGTTTTAAAAATTCGAATACAATTAATGAAAAGAGATTTCAATCTTTCGAAGGTAGAAACGAACAATACGATTTATCTTTCAACAATAAACATCCAAGGATTCATGATCACATAAGCGGTCTAACGACCTTAACAAACCAAAAGCCCACAAGGGGCACAAATACAAAGTAGTGAATCCGGAACACCCCAGTACTAATCATCAGTAGTGAAAATATCTAAAAAGGCCAATACAAATTTTATCCCGTTAATGCGAGTTGTTTAACTTAAGTGATCATGCGGGTCAAAAGGTCAATTCATGTTGAAGAACATATTTGGTTACTCAAAGCGAACAAATTACATTTCATGTACAATTCAACGTTTACATGAAATCAATCAAAGGTGCAATTTCAAAATATGGATTTTTACCAAAGAACGCAATACGACGAAGTCAAAGCAAGAGTCAACTCAATGTTGATTTTAAGGTTTTCAAAGACGCACAAATTCAATAAAGTATATGGAATCGTAACAATTGAAATAAAATTCAAATAACCTAATAGAGGTATAATCCCTTACAACAATTGAGCATCTTAATCAAATTCTTTGAACAAACGATCTCTTAACAAATGATCCACCACAAGTTCAAGCTTTACGGAGAATTCATGTTTCTTTCTTCTTTCTCTTTCATTATCTATGTAAGTGTGGCTATTTTAGCACACACGATTTTATTTTAATTTGTGTTAATTTTAGGATTTATGTCTTTCTTTATTTTAGGTAAAATTGTAAATATCTTTTTATTATTTTTATTTACTAACATATTAATTAGTTTCCTAGTTTTTGTGTATCTCTTTTAATTTTTGTAGATATCTTTTACTTGGATTTGGAAGCTATAATTTAGGAAAGGATGGAGTGTATCTTCACAAGGATTGCTCTCCAAGACTCCTACGGATTCCATCTTTACACGGCTTTGGGATTGCACATCTTATAAAGAGAGAAGGCGTTCCATTTCATTCTTAACGATTTTCTGAGAAAAAATCCTGATTTCTCAAGTCATCTTGAGTGCTTTAGTAATAGAGTTCTTTTGAAATATAAGTTCTTCCACAGAACTTGTTTTGAGTGTTTTAGTGTTTTCATATTTGGTCTCTTCTCTTAATTTATTCTTTATAATCGATCATAACAGTTTTTATCAAAGAGAAGTTTTGTTGTCTACAGCGAGTTGCTGTAGATGTGTTAAATATTTCGTTTTTTACGTTTTTATTCCGCTGCAAGTCAGTTGGTGTAATCTGTGGTGACTTCACACTATGATTCACACCATACTCTGTTTATTGTCCGACCATCCTAGCTATCTAAACTTTCAATTGGCACCAGAGCCTCCACTCGACATACTGAGTGAGATCCAGAAAGGATAGTCATTATGGAAGGTCAGTTAAGTCAGTTAAGTCCACCTGTGTTGGATGGTACAAACTATGCCTTGTGGAAATCCAAAATGCGTCTGTACATCAAAGCGATTGATGAAAGAGCATGGCGGAGTATCATAGTTGCCTGGACTCCTCCAAGGATTGAAAGTAAGGCCGCAGAGGGTGAAACCTCTGAAGAAAAGGTCTACATTTCTAAACCGGAGAAAGACTAGACAACTGATGAAGTAACCCTAGCAAATTATAATTCCAAAGCTTTGGGTGCCATATCTAGTCACGTGGATGAAGACATGTACATATTGGTCACCAATCAAAGCGTTGCCAAAAAATGCTTGGGATATTCTTCAAGCTCATTGTGAAGGAGATGAAGGAGTGAAAGGCACTAGGTTGAGGATTCTCATGACTAGGTTTGAAAACCTGAGAATGTCAGACACTGAAGATATCAAAAGCTATTCGGCTAAAATCAAAGATATCTCAAATGAGTGCCTCTCCCTAGGTGAGCCTATCTCTAATGCTAGGTTAGTAAGTAAGTTACTCAGAACAATTACAGAAAAGTTTAACATAAAAATTGCTGCTATTGAAGAAGCCAATGACACTGCTACCATGGGTTATAACTCTCTCGTTGGAAAAATAACCATGTTTGAAATGAACTTGGCTATTCAACAGCAACACAAAGCTGAAAGTAATGCTCTTGCCGAAGCTCTTTCCAAATCCTCTAAAGCTTCTAAAGAAATTGTAGAAATCTCTAAGGAAATTGACAAATCTAATTTGGAAACAGAAGATGTGGCTTTTCTCACAAAAAAAATTGCATCTTTTTTAAAGAATAAATGTGATAATAAATTTTCATCTGAAAGCCAAAATAATTCTGAAGATTCTGAAGAGGATACTGGAAATGCTTTTAAAAAGTCTGGAAATTTTAACAAAAAGAAATCAGATTTCGTTCAATGTAGAGCCTGTAAAGGCTTTGGTCACTATGCGAATGAGTGTGCCAACACTTTGAAGAAAAGGGGGATGAGCTTAAATGCGACCCTGAGTGATAGTGAGGATGATGATGAGTATGCATTCCTTGCAGAAATTGATAATTCATCTCAAAATCACGAACATCATTCTGGTGTTACTTCAGGTGTGTTCACACCAGAGATCACATCCTCAGACTCTGAGTTTAAATGCTTTAATTCGTCTATATCCGAGAAACCAGAGGATGAAGAGGAATGTGATGGTAATTTTGAGGAACTTCATGAAGCTTACACTGATCTTTTCGCCGATTGGCAAAAACGGGTTGAAAAACTTGGTGTTTTTGAAAAAGTCAATGAGAAACAGCTGAAATCACTTCCTTAAAATCTGAACTTGAGAGAGTTTCCATTGAAAATGATAATCAAAAGGATTCCATAGCCAAACTCGAGGTCATGCTCACAAAGCGTGATGTTGAACTCGAGAAAGTTAAAGCTGATCTTGAAAAAGCAAATGAAACTTTTACCAAGTTAAACAATGGCAAAGCTAAACTTGAAGAGGTTTTAAATATTGGAAGCCATTCTAAAAATGGCCTTGGCTATGGATCCAATTTTGTGAAAGAAGGTGAAGAGAGTCCGGAATCAAAATCTTTTCAGAAAAGAGAGTCTAGACCTAGGAGAAAAAAATATGTGTGCCACTATTGCTTTGCTCCTGGGCACATCAGACCGTTTTGTTACCAAAGAATTCATGACCTTGGGGAATCTGGTTCCCAGATGGGTGTTAGAATGAACCCACATCGCCAGAAATCTGGGCGATTCGTGTGGGCTGAGAAGAAAGGTGAGGAGTGTAAGGTTGTTTTGACTTTTCAAAAGAGTAGTGTGTATAGCTCTTGGTATTTTGACAGTGGGTGCTCAAGGCACATGATAGGTAAAGCTAAATTCTTATCTGATTATTCTCCTATGAATGGAGGAAATGTGAAATATGGAGGTAGCGGCATAGGTAAGATTGTTGGGAAAGGAACTTTGAATGTTGATGGTATGCCTAATCTCCATAATGTCCTCCATGTTGATGGCCTCAAAGCAAACCTCATAAGCATTAGTCATTTATGTGACGATGATATGCATGTGAAGTTTGACAAGCAAATTTGTGAGGTTTTTGATAAATCTGGCAATTGTGTGTTTAAAGGTCTTAAAACTTCTGACAATTGCTATAAGTTTTGTGATGCTACAGGGTTTGTTGAAGAGCTGGAGCCCACCAATGACGAAGCTGAACAGGAAACAACACCAGAGAATGCAGAACCGTCTGATGTTACCCCCGGTGTGATAACACCACAGACGACACTACCAGAAAACGACCCCTGTTCAGATTCAGAGGCATCCTCCAGCAGCTCAGGAAGTAAAGAAGCAGGTTTGACATGGTCCAGAAACAGTGCCTCCGAAATCCAAGAGGAACATCCCAATTTACATGTTCTTGGGGATGTTAGTGAGAAGATGAGGATTGGACAAATGGTAAGGGTGAACTACCGTGATGCGGTAGGGTTGAATTACATGAAAGTCAGAGGCTATGAGGTAACAAGTAATTTCTTTTGGTCACATGGGAGTTCTTTAATCATTTTGATAAGACAAATGGTAAAAAATTATGGGCCACAAAGTAAGGTTTTAACTCGATTTTGGGTCAATTTAAATGCTATTGATACTTCAAAAATTCATGCTCAATACTCTTGTATTAAACATGTTGACTTTAATCATCATTTTATCAGAGATTTTGTTGAGCAGAAAATTGTAAGCCTGGAACCAGTAAGAACAGAAAATCAGTTGGCTGACATTTTCACTAAGGCCCTAGACTTTCAGAGATTTTCTACACTTAGGAAATCTCTTGGACTTTGCATCATTTGATGGCGTGATCCCCTGTATGATCACACCATGTGTCACACTTGTATATTTGTTAACTTAAAAAAAAAAGAAAAAGAACATTGTATTATGTTTGCACTGTACATCTCAGAGTGATCACTTGATCCACTCCCTTGACTTGACTGGTCCTTGAACTGTGAACACTTCCTGTGGTTACTTTGGCAAAAGCCTTTATTTTATCTCTCAGTGGATGCTTTCTTGGGAAACAGCTGCTCCACCATTGTATGCAGCCAATCCAAATGTGATCAAACGAACTCACACAAAACCAAAGTGTGCCTCGAATTTGAGAAGACCATTTGAAAGAGAAAGGGCTATCTTTGGATTTAATGTAGAGTGAAAGCTACCCACAAATTCATTTCCCACAATTAAAAAAGGGGTGGGCGCATTCTAGAGGCTGAGAAGATTGGGATTTGTGTTCATTGAAGTTCTTGGATAGGTTGAGTCCCCGGGTGTGATTTCATCCCAAGTCACACTAATCTGAGTTGTACACTTCACTTGCATATTTTTGTTTATTTGTTTTTCTTTTTATTGAGTCGTCCCTACCATAGTGCTAATGTCTCCGAACTGATTTTGTGTTGTTCTTGGTAAACTCTGTATATAAATTTATGCTCAAGAAAATCTTTCATAAATAAATGTCTAATGACATGTTTTTAGGGAGAGTATTTATCTTGCATTTTTTATTCTATCAATGGTAGTTCAATTCTCTCAAAGTTTGGTTATAAAATTTTCTATGTCTCCCATGATTTCTATTATTTGATAAATCTGAAATGTTGAAGATTCTCTTGTGTCCTGGAAGCCTGGATCCCTTATGCATGTTGGTTCATCTCTGTCTCCAGCAATTGTTCTATCCTCAAGTCCAGCTGACGATGTGTCCCTCGACGTGATCACATATGATCTCACACCAGCCTGTCTTTCCGCCGTAACGACCTTTTGCGAACTTGATCATCTCGCATTCTGGTCAAAAAGGGGGAGAGTATGTGAAAAGGGGGAGAGAAAGCTGATATAGTTGTTGTCTTGGTGTATGGTTGTTATCTTGGTGTGGCACTATAATTTTTGATTTCTTTGACAATTTTATGGCAGGTACAGTTATCAAAAGGAAAGATCTCATTGCATTTTTTTGACAACAGTTGGATTCAGGGGGAGTTTATATTTTGGTCGCTTAATAGTCTTAACATTTTTGTTTTGACCAGAAAGCCATAAATCAGGGGGAGATTGTAAGTGTGGCTATTTTAGCACACACGATTTTATTTTAATTTGTGTTAATTTTAGGATTTATGTCTTTCTTTATTTTAGGTAAAATTGTAAATATCTTTTTATTATTTTTATTTACTAACATATTAATTAGTTTCCTAGTTTTTGTGTATCTCTTTTAATTTTTGTAGATATCTTTTACTTGGATTTGGAAGCTATAATTTAGGAAAGGATGGAGTGTATCTTCACAAGGATTGCTCTCCAAGACTCCTACGGATTCCATCTTTACACGACTTTGGGATTGCACATCTTATAAAGAGAGAAGGCGTTCCATTTCATTCTTAACGATTTTCTGAGAAAAAATTCTGATTTCTCAAGTCATCTTGAGTGCTTTAGTAATAGAGTTCTTTTGTAATACAAGTTCTTCCACAGAACTTGTTTTGAGTGTTTTAGTGTTTTCATATTTGGTCTCTTCTCTTAATTTATTCTTTGTAATCGATCATAACAGTTTTTATCAAAGAGAAGTTTTGTTGTCTACAGCGAGTTGCTGTAGATGTGTTAAATATTTCGTTTTTTACGTTTTTATTCCGCTGCAAGTCAGTTGGTGTAATCTGTGATGACTTCACACTACGATTCACACCATACTCTGTTATTGTCCGACCATCCTAGCTATCTAACCTTTCAATCCATGTAACTTTAAAATAAATATGCATTCTCAAATTACTTCATCTATGTTTATACTAATTCTATAATATAACTCCCATAATATTTATTTCAGCTAATAATTTTAAATTAATTCAAAATTTAATAACCAATACTTAGAATTATAACCCCTAATTTAATACTTTATTAATGTAACACAATAAAAAATATTTATTTATTAACATTCAATTACTCATATAAATGTCCATTAATATGAAATTATAATTAAATAATTTTATTTATTTAATTAATTATTATTTTATGGGATATTACAGTTTTTTTATATAGCAAGTGAGAAAAAAAATTGTATGATTTTTTTTAGTGCAAGTGAGAATGTATTTTAGTGTCAGTTCTAGTGTTTTTGATAGTCAGTTGTAGTTTTTAATAGCCAGTAAGTATTTTTGAAAGAACCTTTAAAGCTGCAAATAACTTTTGAGACTGATAGCCAGAATCTTTGAGTCTAATAGCCAGAACCTTTGAAAGTGATAATCAGATGGTTTTTTCAAAAAGGAAATTTGAAAAGCAACAAAAGTCACCGGGCTCCGCCCCTTGATTCCGTGCTTTAAATCCTCAAAAGATGTCGTTTAGGCCCTCAAACTGGTCTTTGAAGTTTTATTTTTTTTAAAACACGTTTTTCATACTCATTAGGAAAAACGCGTTTTACAAGAGACCTACCCCATTTAAAAAATCTTCCTTCGGACAATATTTTACCTTGAACACTTGACATGCTATAGAATCCAGGTTGACAAGTACACGCCCACAATACATCTAAAAATCCAGAAAATATTCTTGTGCAGTAAACACAATGATCATTGTTTTGTTGTGGGGCTGAAATGTCTCACGACGTTCTGGTTTATCTGGGGAGATAATGCGAGAATCATCATTGAAATTCCAAACAGAACAAAACAACAGAAAAGCAAAAAAAGATAGACTCTCAACGGAAAAGAGAAGCAACTACTCTCAACAAATGAGAGAAACTTATTATACAATAACGTAATATGAAAAACAGAATTACGAATACAAACTGAAAGAAATTAAAAACAACAACACAATTGTTCGTAATTTCAAAAGATTGAAATTGCAAAAAGAAAATTATTGATTAAATTTTTACATACTCTATTTTACTATTAAAACTGTCAGTTAGTCAGTTAAATTGTCATAATTATTTATAACTTATAATCTAAAATAAACATATTTTTCTAAAACACACAAAATAGACATTTTATAAAGTCATGAAATTGATATTATTATTAGTTTTGTTTCTTTGTAGCATTAGTATGTTTTTGTTAAAAATTAAAAACAATTATTTTTGAGTAAATTACAGAATGTTCACTTTCTTTTCTACTTGTAAGTATTTGATGAACATTTAAAAATAGTTTGAAAAAATATTACTACCTCTGTCCCTAAATGAGTGTCCAAATTTCATTTTAAGGGACATCTGAAAATATCAACTTTTTGTACAATTTGATGGCCAAGATTCATATATAATCTTGTAATCCTCTTTGCAAACATTTAGTTTTGCAAGTATAAAGAGACCAGTGAAAAAAATTTTGAAAAAAGAAAAAGACACTCATTTTGGGACAAAAATTTTCTGAAAATGGACACTCATTTACACAGAGGGAGTACTTATTATAATTTAAGAAAAAACTAGTCTCTCCAAATCTCCAAAATATTGTGATTATTTTATTTATAAATTTTTGTGAATAATTTTTTAATAAGGAGAAGAAATTGCCTAAAGCCTATTATCCCCAATCAATAAAGGAGTACTCGTATTTTTTTCGAAGCATATTTCTGACTTGAGGAGAAAGAAGCCCCCTACACTTTCTCTCTCTTCATCGATCTCTCCACAGCTAAACTACGATTGCTCTCCGATTCCGGCCACCGATCTGTCTGACCGGTAAATTATTTCCCCCTCAGTTCCGGCAACAATGACTCAAGATGTTGAGATGAAAGAGCTTCCAGCTCCCTCCAATTCCATCTCCTCAACTACTCCCTCCACTCTACAGAGTAAGCAACAACTCCAAAAACCCTAATTTAATTATCTTCATCTCCTATCAAATTGGATGAAATTTCGACTCTTTTTTAGTGAATGATGAAATCTCACTTGTGGGTTTCTTTTAGATTTGAAGGAGATTGCTGCGATAATCGAAACCGGGGCTTATGCCAAGGAGGTGCGCTGGATTCTTAGGGCTGTTCGTCAGACGATTGCTTTGAGACGCAGGTTGAAGGCTTCGATTGTATCTTCGTTTTTGAGTTTCGCCCTTGTGCCTGGATCCGATGTGCATGCCAGATTGTCGTCGTATCTACCCAAGGTAGCTTTTGTCTGGTAATTTGATGAAATTTTATTGATAGATTGGAAGACATTGTGTGTGTGATTACAGTTTCGAGATTTACTAATTTCTGGAAATAATCTAAAGTTTGCCCCGGATAAACTTGTTTGTGTTCTATGAATACTTGGTATGATTGGTATGTGAGTTTGTATCTAGCATAAATATGTCTGGGATAAGTCTGATTGATGATTGACTTGCAAAAGATACATGAAAACGTGTAATCTGCAAAAAGAGTTGAAGAAGCAATTACATGATTGATAGTGGCAAATTGTTTAGGCGCTTTTTGGTAGCAGTGTAACCTTGTGTCAACGTGATTTCAAAAAATTTATCTTATCATGGTTTAGGCATACAAGAAGTGTTTGTTCTGTAGGAATTCTTATAGCATGTGACATTTAACTCATTTATGCTCAAGTGGACACTGGACAGTGATGAGAGGGGACATGAAAACTTCATTTTTTGGTCTACATTTGTTCTTTTCACCGTTATTAAAGTTTCCCGTTAATGAATTCGAAAGCTCCAAATTACCTCAATCCCAGCAACATACCTGCACACACTGATAAAGCTCCATCCCTATACTCCTGTTGTGCATAGCCTTAAAACATTGCAATCTACTAATGTTCAAACATAGACCTGTGACCCTTATGAACTCATCCAGTCATCCCGAAAGCAACTTAAATCTTCCTCCTCACTATCACCATCCATAAACATTCACTACGTAGTACGTACACCCCCATTTCTTTTGATCGTTCTTCTTCTTTTTTCTTCTTCCTCTTTTTGGCCCAGCCATCTCGGTCAGATTCTTAATATGTTCACACCCTTCGAATCGAAAGTCTTTGCGAGCTTAATCTGTATAGAAATTGGACTTAGTTCTCCCCCAGCTCCTTGAGCTTTGCAAGAAAACCGTCGACTTAATGACAGGAATCCTTTGGCATCACCTTAATTAAAATTGAAATCCGTTTTGTGCTTGACAAATCTTTGAATTGATCTTCAATTTTGTTGTCTGCAACAGAAGTTATGTAGAAAATTTGAAAAGTAATGAAGGCAAATTGTATGCACTACTCCCTCCGTCCCACAATAAGGGGCACAAAAATGGGAATGCATGGGAATTGAGGAGGGGAATGTGAGTATAAAAAGTAAAGTTGGAGAGAGAAAGTGAGGTAGAAAATAATGAGTGGATGTTTTTGTGAGTATGACAAATGGGCCCCACTATGTAAAGTATTAAAAACTTTCCATTTAGGTAATGTGACTTATCAATGGGACACTCAAAAAGGAAATTTGTGTCCCTTATTATGGGACAGAGGGAGTATGTCCTCCAGGTGTCACATGCATTATACTTCCTTTCCCAAAATGAGTGTTCACTTTTATTTTTCTCTGAGAAAATAAGGAAGTCAACTTGTATGCACCATTAATAGCATGTAACAAACACATGCCACCAATCGCCTAGATTAGATGTTAAGGGGAGAGTCTAGCTTAACCAAAGGTCTGAACTTTTGAGGTCCGATCCTATCCGTCCTGAAAGGGATTAGTCTGAACATAATAGCGTAATGAGATACTGGTGGCTCAGATGAAAAAAGATGTACATAAATACACTTAATGATTACACTATATCGTTGCATGTACATATTAGTACATGATAGGTTATAAAGGTGAATTTTGTATTTTCAGTAGAGAAATAATGCTCATTTTGGGAGAACTGTTTCTGAAAACGGACACTCGTAGTTGGAATAGACTATAATGTTGTAGAATAAATTGAGAATTCGGGAATGAGAATGACAAGGGAACGCGTATATGCAATGTGTATACATACGCAATATTAGAAGGAAAAAAAAAGAAGAATTTTTTTCGTAAAAGAATACTTCTATCCGAAAATGATTGTCCTTTTTTTGTTTTTCAAGGAAAAAAGCAATGTTAATGTTAAGCACCTTTAGTAGCGCATGTACATAAATGTCCTTAATGATTGCTTTGCATAGTTGCAAATGTTAATTGGAACATGATAGTTGAGAAAGGTGAATTTGTTAATTTCACTAGAAAATGGGCACTCATTTTGGGACTAAACTTTTTTAAAGTAGACCCTGATTTTGGGAGGATGAGAGTAGTAGTAGTATTAGCCCCACACACAGATACTAGATCTAGTCTTACATGCAGTTTATTATGCAAAATAAACTCCTACATACACCCAAATAAAACAGACAATATTGTTTATTTACGGTAATTTGGTGTAGAGGATATAACAAGCCTGTACTGTTTGAAATAAGAGCAATGCTAGGGGAAAAAAAAAAAAAAAAAACACAACCTTGCTCACGAAATGAGGTGGCGATATTTTTCTGGTTGCATTGATAGTGTACCCGCCACACTCTTAACTAAAAACACCAATAAAATCATTACACCTAGGATTTTGTGAGCAAGATTTTGTGCCTCTAGTATTATTCTTGAAATAATGAGGTAGGTTTGCTAGTAAAGGAAACACAAACATCATAATTTAGCACGTCAATCCTTTATTATTCTAGATTATTTTATGTCATCTTTTGTGTTATCCCTTCTAAAGTCAAATTTCCTTCAGTTAAAAATATTATCTTACCCGTTTTTTTTTCTTACAGGATGATCAGCATGATATGGAAGTTGATTCTGCAACTTCTGCTACTCAACCCGCTGCAAAACATGCTATTCCAGAGATTGAGATCTATTGCTACTTGCTTGTGCTGATCTTTTTGATTGATCAGAAAAAATACAGCGAGGTATGTTAAATGACATAAGAGTCCTTTAAGCTAAGATGTTAGCTAAGCGTGTATTGTTGGTTATTAAAGAATTTTAAAATTACCTTTTTCTGCAGGCCAAGGCTTGTTCCTCAGCAAGCATTGCACGGGTAAAGAACTTAAATAGGAGAACAGTTGAGGTTCTGGCATCCAGGCTCTACTTCTATTACTCACTCAGCTATGAACTTACGGGGGATCTTGCAGAAATACGGGGGTGAGTATTGCTCTTGTAGAATTGGCCTCTCTGTTTGCAATCGTAAATTAGTTATATTTCCTAAAATCATAATTAGTTTACAGCTTTGCTAGCCAGAGATAGAATGCACAAAGCAGTTGGATCACTATGTTATAAATTATTTGCTTTTTTTTTTTAATTGCTCTTCATATCTGCCTGATTAAGATAACAATTCATTTGACAGTAATCTCCTTGCCTTGCATCGGATCGCTACATTACGTCATGACGAGTTGGGGCAGGTTTGTATCTTTCTTTTTTTTTTTTTTTTTTTCTTTTTTTGTAGATTGTAATTATGTGATAGCGTTCAAACACTGGTGTTCGTGGCCCATATTTGAAATGGTTCTGGTTTGCAGGAAACACTTCTCAACCTGCTCCTTCGCAACTATCTCCACTACAATTTATATGATCAGGCGGAGAAGTTGAGATCAAAGGCCCCTCGTTTTGAAGCGCATTCAAATCAGCAGGTAATTCTTAATATTAGTACCCCTTATTTAATTAAAACATTGAAGTCAGTATGTGCTATGATATATAGTCGCATAATTGGAGGCGCTGATTGATTTGAGAAAACCGTGTGTCCATACATAATATTTAAAAAAAAAACCGTCATAAGGTGTATATTTTAAATGTGTTGAATGTGTTTCCGGTTTAAAATCTTTTTACGAAGAGGTTCGTAGCAAGTGCCTTTAAGTGATTTCCTTTTTTTTTTTTTTACTTGCACCCCAAAAGTTTCACCCTTTTACATTATAATTGTGGAAGTTATCGGACATCCTAGAGCTTGATCACTATGGGGATATGATCATTACAAATCACCCAATCTGAAAAGAGCTTTGTGATATCAACTGTTCATCACTTTTTATGTTAGTACTGATTGTATTATCTCTTAGTTATCATCATCATCTTTACTATTTGCTGTTTGGATTCCAGAAAATTTCTGTGAGAAGTATCACTTTATCAGCTATGTAACCGCACACTATTTCTTTCTCACCATATTTAATTGTGATTATATGTCCCTTTTTTGTTGCTAGAAATTTGGGTTCAGCTTGGTTTGGTGTTTATTTTTCTTAATTCTTGATCTGACAAATTTTTGTTCACTTGCAGTTTTGTCGCTACCTCTATTATCTTGGCAAGATCAGGACCATTCAGCTAGAGTACACGGATGCCAAAGAGTCCCTTCTTCAAGCTGCTAGAAAAGCTCCCCTGGCTGCTCTCGGTTTTCGTATTCAATGTAACAAGTGGGCTGTGATTGTTCGCTTGCTGCTTGGAGAAATCCCCGAGAGGACAGTTTTTATGCAGAAAGGCATGGAGCAGGCCTTGAGGCCCTACTTTGAGCTTACAAATGTAAGTTGTTGTTGACTTGAAATCCTTCCTTTTCCTAAAAAAAAGAAGAAAAAGGTCCCTCCTTAAAAGAGTGTCCAAAGCTTCTGATTTTAGTACCAATGTTTTATTTGGGTTAAAGATGACTGAAATTTGGAGAGTCAACTTCAGATGACACCCCCTCCCCAACAAAAAAAAAAAAAATTAAAAAATCAAAATCTTGGAGAATCTATTTGGAATAATAGACTGAAACTACTCTTGTATTCTTTACATTTTTTTAAGAATTCTTATATTCCCAATGTTCGCCCATTAGTACTCCACCAAACATGTTTAGGGAAAGGTTCATAATTAATTACTCTTCTGATGATTAGTGAAGGTTAATATATTTTGTATTGTTTCTTAATCTTTGTGAATATGTCTCCCACAACATGTATTTGGGGACGGAAGAAGCATTTTTTCCCTTTTTTTGTTTGATGTGATTTCTTGATTTTCTCAGGCTGTTCGAATCGGAGATCTGGAGCTATTCAAATCCATTGCAGAGAAATTTTCCACCACTTTCACATCAGACCGAACCAACAACTTGATTGTCAGGCTTCGCCACAATGTCATTAGAACCGGGCTTAGAAACATCAGCATCTCATACTCACGTATCTCACTCGCTGACGTGGCAAAGAAGCTGAGATTGGACTCACCAAACCCCATTGCTGATGCAGAGAGCATCGTGTCCAAGGCAATCCGTGATGGTGCCATTGATGCAACTCTAGATCATGCCAACGGTTGGATGGTATCAAAGGAAACTGGGGACATTTACTCCACTAATGAACCACAAATGGCATTTAATTCAAGAATTGCTTTCTGTTTGAATATGCATAATGAAGCAGTCCGTGCCCTTCGTTTCCCTCCGAATTCTCATAAGGAGAAAGAGAGTGCGGAAAAGAGGAGAGAGAGACAGCAGCAGGAACAAGAGCTTGCTAAGCATATAGCTGAGGAAGACGATGACGATTTTTAAGTTGGGAGTGTAATAATCTCTTTGCTTGAGATGGAGACTTAAGCTGTGGTGCCTTTTCTCAGAGAACTCTCTGTTTAGGTTCCTTTTCTTTTTATTTAGTCATGTGGTTTTTGGGGTCACTGTTTCCGACATGTTAAATTATATTCTGACGGCGGTGTTGCCTGATTTCATTGTCTTGTCAGAAAACTCCCGGTTTGGGCTGTCGACAACTTTATGTTTAATCTGCTACTCATTTCTTCTAATTTACACTGAATCCGTCTCCAAATTTCATTTATTGCTATCAGGATGCGATGGTGTCAAAGTTTACGGGACTACCTTTCTAGCTGTCCCAAATTTTCTGTTCCACAACTAGTGATCCAACGACTTTACATTCATGACCGTTGGAACTTTTTGGTACTCAATATAGTACACAAAAATTAACAAGTCTTGGAGCAATCTGAGTACCTTCTCCATTTAAAATTAGGCTGATGTAAACAAGCTCAACACAACTCATTTCAAAAAGTTTTGGAAGTTGTTGAAGATAGGAAATACCAGTCTTGTTCAATTAACATTATCTCAGTTACATATCAAAAGAAAAAGTGTAGTGCATCGGGAATGTATATCAAGGTTTAACGATACAAGGAAAGATATATAAGAGAGCCTCCACAAAACTGACAGCTACTAAGGACTTCCTAGTAGTATATCATGTCTGAGGAGTACTAATTTCACCCGCCAGCATTCAAACCAAATGACTTGACGATGGTACTGACCCTTTCAGCAAATGTCCGGGAGGTTATCTTTTTACCAGGCACATGAAATGGGTTTGAGACAGCATCTACATATGCAGAGTGGAACCTCCTGAAAAACTGTTTCAAAGTTTAAGAGAGATAAGAGAAGGGAAGGGAAGGGAAGGGAAGTGAGTGCTTATTTTGACGACTTTATTGGCAACCAGTGACAAATGACAGAAAACCTAAAAGAGCTATATGCATCAGGAAAAAACAAATAGCAACCAAATATTTTGGGATAAACTAAAATGGAAAATAGGACATTTATTCTGGATTGAGTGAGTATAAAAGTTCAGATGTTCGCTCAATCTCTAAATGAGTATCCATTTTCTAGTGAAACAAATAAATTCACCTTATAAGTCCAAGACAATTTTCTTTAAACGGATGCTCTTTAGGGATGGAGGAATACAGATAATGTAAGAAGTATTACATATTTGATATGTTTATTACTACAGGTAAACATAGACATTTTCATCCATACAAAAATCGTCAGTATTTGAGCAGGAATTCAGATTTTGCATGAAGGGGGAATTTATATACAGGGTTATCTTGTTCGTTGAAAGAGATTGGATTGTAACTTCAATATTCTTCTGTTAAATGTCCAAGTAATGTGGTGTTGAGAATTGTGTTCATGGAAGCAAAATTTGGATCTTGATACCAAATTCATAGTGTTTCTTAAAGTAACTAATCATTTGAATGTCATACTTACATTTCTTACATCAGCATCTCGGACGTCAAGATCGGTTGTTACCAATATAAACTTCACCTTTGTGTTTGTCAGGTAACCATACCTGCCATCATCATTCAACCAAAGATCAGCAGAAAAACGTTATTATAGTTTTCTTTCTTTTTTCCTTTTCATGAATAGAATTTGTGGTAAACAAACGCACCAAAGTAAACCAACTCACACTTTATAATTTTCCGTTGGATACAGAAGACCAAGAAATGTCTCGTTTAGTGTTGGTCCAGATTTTTTTGGATTGTTTACTGTAAACACAAGTAATTCAAGCTCATAAGAATAAGAATTTAACAAAATGACTAAAAAATGGACGAATCCCAACGCACAGTGGAGGTGGAGAGACACCTCCTGGTAAGGTTCATTTAGTTTATCTTATGTTGCACAGGAGGAAAGGGAAACAGATAGGAAGGTGCTAAAAGAGGCAGGCAGGCAGACAGACAGCAATATCATGGATAATAACTGTAGGCCTTAGTCTTACTAGTAATGAGGTTCAATTTGCATGAAACCTGGATCTTCCTGACATGTGTCTCCTAAAACTATCACTTGGTCCCATTCAGTTAGCATAGTCTATTTCAACTACTTGGTCGCACAACTGGATCTATGAACACATGAAGGTTAGAAATGGTTGGAGAAACAAGCTAAATAAAGAGCATTACGCAGAAATCCTTCTCTAAAGTACACCAAGCACTAGAAATTCGGTTATCTACCAATTTGACAAACTTTACCTTAGGTAAGACAACTGAATACTGCAATATCGTACAAATTGTAGAAATGATTGAATGTAAAGGAAGGGGGAAGTCGGAAGTGAAACACAATCCTAGGAATCACTCCTAGGTTCTAAGGCCACACACCCTAACCCTAAGAGATGATGCATCAAGAGAAACGTTTGATATCAACTTCTGAAATAAGAGAGTACAATTACATATTTTCATATATAAGGGACTATAACTTTTAAGTCTAAATGCAAAGGACTACAATGAATGGCATAAGATTAGTACTATAAACATAGACCTAGAGCATGGGTCACAATCGTGTGTGGCAGCCCACAAAATCTGCAGGATGAAAAATGAAAACAGTGACATATCTTTCAATGTAATACAGCCAAAATACATGCAAGTACACATACAAAAGCCAAAAGAGAAGGTTTACAGGAGGAAGTTCCTATATTCTTGCTTTATGCTACTCTAAGAGGTGATTATAAAGTGACGAGGCAAATTGAAAAGCTTATGTCTGTATATAATTATCCACTAAGAACCCCCCCCCCCCCCCCTTCCTTCCCGGATGTGATCATTTGGGACCCAGAAAGCTAATCCTCTGATGAAGACATGTAGGCCTAGATTCAATATTCACAGGAGTTAGAGGTATGCTCATAGAATGAGACTCAGCAAGAACATTTATTCAAGCATTATAAGTTAAGAGCTTGATGTTGCATCTTCAGGATACAGAATACAGTTTATAACAGTTTTCAGTTCCATGCAGTACATTTAGCATGTAGGGCTGATAAAAGGTTGATACCTCACTACACTCAAAGAGTGTCATTTTTACTTTTCATTACATTTCTCAATAAACAAATTGACATTTTCCTTTTGCAACTCCCCCCCCCCCCAAATGGCTTCACCCATACCCCTCGCGCTTTCTATTTATTTAATCCAATCTTTTTCTTTGCTTATCATAAAATAATACACCCCTCGTCCGAAAATATGAGTCCCTTATTCCTTTTCGGACTGTCCCAAAAGATATTCCTTTCCAAAATTTTCCATTTTAAGCATTTAGAAATTTACATTTACGCTTTAGTTGACATTCCCATCCATAGTGACCCCGCGCTTTTAGACAAAAAGGTTCACATTTTTACCCTTAATCCGTACATTTTATCATATAGTCAAATGCTCTACCTAAACTTGTACGCCTAGTAAAATAAGACTCTTAAGTTTAAGACTGGTGAAATAATAGATTTCTCCTCCAACTGGAAACAAATTGATACCCTCCATCATATATTGATAAAACTATAAAAGTGTCATTGAGTCAATCAATAAGCTATCTGAAACTCTTTGAGTGAAGCAAATGAGGTATGAGATAGCCTTTAAATCAGTTACAAGTTTTGGTTCAATGTTTTCTTTTTTGAAGTAGTTTTGGCACAATGTTAATGCCTTAAACAGCAATGGACTCATATATATATGATCGCCAAATGTGCCCAAAAAAGCACAAAAAAAAAAAAACAGTTAAAGAGGTGAAAAGAACATTAGAAATTGAAGGGTATCATCAATTGCCCTTTCTCGAACGAAGTATATGGTGCCGACGGTAGAAGCCAACAAATTTTCCTTATCTTCTCGATCTCAGATTTTTATTGAGTTATTTTTAGACATATTTAAGTTGAATGGATGGGGTTCTAAAACCTATTGGGGAGCGATATTTCGATGCATACAAATAATTATTAGCATTCAGATGTATTGTAGAAATGACAGATCAACAGCACTAGTTTTAAGCCTAAATCAAAAAATAACAGATCTCAAATCAGCAAACAAACAATCAAATTAAATCCAAGGAATGTCAATTACTTAATTTAACAAATTCCCGAAAAATACAGATGAAATTCAACTAACTCACATTCATCAAATACGAAATGGAGTAAATTGTTTTGAACACCAACTCCAAGCCAGATTATATGAGATTTTTACCTCTTTCATCGACTACATCTAGCGAGCAGTGAACTATATGATGAAGCTTGAGGGCATCGTCCGCTTCCGTGAAACTCTGTATGTACAACGGATTGTTCTGGTTCGCCAGAAAATTAAGCAGTTCAAATCATACATAGATAGATAGATTGATTGATAGATCCTGATATATGTATATAAAACGTGGAGAACAAAGAGGGCACCTGGTGACCGACGACGGCGACGCAGACAATCATAATTCTCCGGCAGTAGCTGATTTGTACGACGAGCGGGGGGCCTGAATCTCTAACGGAGCGGAGATCACTGACTGAGACTTTTCAGCCGGAATCGGCCTTTGGGTTGAAAAGGGCCGATTTGAGTTTTGGACTTTTTTTTTTTCTTCCAGTAAAAGGCCCATGTCCTTTTTATATGCTTGTTTTACATGTACCTTCCCTTTTCTTTTTTTCTTTTGAAGTTTATCTTCCCTTTTTGGTTTATTTTTTCAATATCTACAGTAATATAAAAACAAGAAAGTATACTAATAAAAGAAACTCCACTAAAAATGAAATGTTGTTTAACAAAAATGGCATTTGAGCGCGTGCACGGAATTGATCGTAATTTTTGACTCCGAATGAACCACATAACGCACCGCATATCAAATCGAACGTCAGATCGAGACAAACAAAAGTCATCGAGCATAGCCCCTTGATGCAGGCTTTAAAATGCCCAAAAATGTTATTTAGTGCCTCCGACGGGCTTCTGATTTTTTTGTCAATTTTTGGAGTTTTTCGTAATTTTCTGTAGGGTTTATGGTTGCATAACGTATAAATACTTTGTTTTAGATTTTTTTTAGTCAATTTTTGTTGATATTGATATGTCACAACAAATTTTGTAGTTAGTCTAATGTAATTCTCAACAATATTCTTTATAAAGAAGTTTTCCACAGTGTGTAAAAATCATTTTCCTTAATATGTGAAAATATTTATCTTTTGTGATGTTTTCCTCAATTATGCCTTTTTATTTAACTTATCTAAATTTTTTCCAATTTAGTAGAAGTGACAGCCCGTGCATCGCACGGGAGTAACACTAGTTACTATCGGTGTTCTAAAAGACCCCCGTCTAGGCCCCGCCTAGGCGCTAGGCGTTCATGAAACGCCTAGGTCCATCCATCCTCTGCCTTATGCCAGCTAACACAAAACCATTTCATCCATCCTCAACATCCATCGACACAAAACCATTTCACCGCTTCCCTCTCCATCCACCTCGGCCCCTGCCATTCCCCCTTCACTACCCACCATCCCATCTACGAAACCCAACTAGCACTTGATCACATTTTGAAACCCAGAGAAAAATCCGCAAATCGCAAAACCCCAGCTTGACGCTCCTCGCCAATGGTCCAAATCCTAGCCACCTCCCTCGTTTACATCCTCTTTGGTATATCGGGAAGACGGTGTAAAATTCATCTAGTTTGTTCTAATTGAAATTTACAACTTGAACCCCCAAAATCTCTAACTAGAGTCTGGAATTAAACTTCATTTGTCACATCCACATTTTGCTATGTTTTGATAGTGGTGTATGTCACTATTATTTATTTTTAAAATGTGGTGCAAAAGTATGTCTCATTTCCAAGTCTTTTGGCCATAATTAAATTATTTGAATTATCAACTAATGCCTGAGTTATCTTTTCATGATTTAATTTCATAAAAGAAACACGAAATAAACTAACTTTATGATGCCAAAATCATTCGGATTAGCCTAAATCTAGCGGTTCATATAATTCCAGCGAGTTCTTGAATAACCTAAAATAGGTTGAACAATCGTAAACTAAGCCGGGGTTCCTCCGGCGAAGACCCTTCTGCGTGAAAGTAAGAATAGGGTTAATTGAGAGAAATCTATTGACAAGAGTTGAGAGTCAATAGATGTGTTACCCACAACATGTGAATTATGCACGGTATTTATAGGCACTAGTCATTGATATATTTCATTGGTAAGGACGTTTTGGAGTACGTTATAGGGTATGAATGTTATTAGGAAAGTAGAATCCCAATCAGATTGGTGTTACTTGATTTCCGTATTGGATTGGGCCTCCTGAATAGGAGATAAATCCGTATAATTTGCGATCTTTGACTGCATGCATATTCCTTATTAGATTAGGGTTCTGCATGGCTTAGGAGTAAATAACCAAGTTACTGGGTGTAGCCTTGGCGGATCACAACTCCTAGTTTTCGGCAAAAGGTAAACCGAGGAGTGTGGTGATTAGCTGGCATAGAATGACCTCGGCTAAAACAAAGCCGAGCAGTTGTTTATGATGCTTGGTCATCGTCTTTTGGCTGCGGTCATGTGAAAATGTCAAGGTCTTGATCTTTGATTGTAAATGGGCTTGGCCTATGCCGTGGACTGTGGGCCTTTGTGTGGGTCCATCCTTGGGCCTTACCAGGTCAGGCTAATACTAAACCTGATTCAGGAGATAGGTCGGTTTATACCGTTCATAACTAATTCATACGATTTCATTCTCTCTGAGCAATCATAAAATGTTATGCATTGTAGTTTGTACTCTCCTAAATATTTAAATAAAATACACACATTTTTTTTAAAAAAAAGTATAGACTAAAGTAGATATTACAAAGTATCCACCAATACCATCTTTATTTTGTTAACAACATTTTCTACTCTCTTCTTTATGCAAGTAATACCTTTCCCTCACATTGCTTTAAGCAAGCATCTCCATCCTCCTTCAATTTTTCAATAAGAATTACCCCCTTCTTTGCTTCAAGAATCAAGAGCCATTCACAAACATCTTCACCATCACTAGTCATTTCATAAAAGGCAGTGAGAGTAATTTGGTCATTCCATCGTCCACACATCACCTTAAAACACTTTCTACTAATTCCATTACGTACCAAATTACCTATTTACCCCTCACCTCGCCGCTCCCAGCTCTTCCGACTGCTCAATACACACAATTTTTTAAAGGCAAATTCTCATATGCGGCAAGTTGCACGGTGCGGCGAGGAGTGTGGCAAGGCTGATTTGTTCCGCTGCTTCTCGCGCACTCCTGCTCCGCTACATCCGACCGTTGGATCCAGCACTCCCACTTTCCAGATCGCGACACGTGTCTTTCTTAAAAAAAAAAAACCTAATAACTTTAAAATGCTATATCTTGAGATTTATAACTCAGATTTTTTTTTAAAAATACCGCTGTGTTCGTCTCGACGAGACGAATAAAACTACATAAGTCATGATATGGTTTGATTTTTTTTTTTAAAACATATTTTTTACACACAAATAGTTTGAGTTGCTTGTCAGCTGAGATGTAACACTCTGTTCTAATAAAAGTAACAGTTTGATCTTCAAAAAGTAACACTTTTACAGTCAAATGTAACAACAATTTTACAAAAAAATTTAAATTGTTTTGATAGTTTTTGTGGTTAAAAAAAGTAATATTTGAAGTGTAACAAATTGAATATATGATTATAATTTTTTATATAGATGAATGTAACATTTTTATTTAGTAAATGTTACTTTGATTCTTTAAAAAAAGAGTAAAAATTCATATATATAATCGGGTTTGCATTTCAATTGTTACTTTCTCAATAAAAATTGTTACATTTAAAAATATAAACTGTTACATTCATTTTTTATAAAATGTAACATTAGTTTAGTTTGTCAATCTTATGTTAATTTTGAAAAAAAGGTGTTACATTTGAAAAAAGAGTGTTACATTCCTTTATAAAATGTGTGATATTGGTTTAGTTGTCAATCTTTATGTTATCTTTAATCTATTGCAGCAAAATTGTGGTAAGAAAAGTGTTACATTTCGTTATAATAAATGTTATTTTTGTTGGGAGGAAAAAAAAGTTTGGGTGAAAAAAAAAAAAAAAAAAAACCTCGGCGACTGGTTGCACAGGAACAGCCCTTTTATATAAAAAGGAAAAACAAAACAAAATAAAATAAAAATAAAAATTTCACGATCAACACAGCGGCGGATTTAGCCGTTCGCGTCCTCCAAAAGAACGCATACTAACACAAGCATCATCGCCAGCTTCTCGCCCTTCTATCTCCTATTCTTGGTTTCTGATTTTCAAGGTAAATTTAATTGTTTTTTTTTTTTTTTTTTCCTGCAAATGCCTTCAATCTGTATCTATTTCATATAGGAATCATGTTTTACGAGTAGATGTTTGGGTAAGAATGAATCAGCTGTTATTTCTTGGTTGATTGTATGTATATATGAATCTTTTGATGTGGGTGCAAATTTTTTTGACGATTAAGTCCATAGATTTTGTTGGGTTGTAGCTCAAAATCGAGGTTAACTTGTAATTGTTGAGCTTGTTTTGGGGAGGATTTAGTTGATGGGTGGGTCGATTTGGTTTACTAGTTCTGATTGTATCAGTTGGTGAGAATCCTGTGGAATGAAAAAAAAAGTGGGTAAATCTAATTTTAATTTATTTTCTGAAGAAAAAGAAAGAGTTTCTTTAGCTGTATGTCTGTATATGTATTTTCTTGAAATTGACCTTAGTTGGCTATTTGTTATATTATATCTGTAATTGTTTTTTCGAAGCAGAATCATTATCTTTTACAATTCCAGTCCAGGTAAAGATGGCTGAGTAGTGGTTGTATTGATATGTTCACATTTGTTATATTATATCTGTAATTGAGTCGGAATCGGAACTCTATACTTGATATCCTCCTTAAGCCCACCCATGAAATTTTGATGAAAAATTTCTCAGTGAGAGCTGGATTTTCAGCCTTCATAATAGATCTCAGATCCTCAAAATTCTCCTGGTACTCAGTCACAGTGTTGGTTTGCATTAGCTTAGAGAATTCAGCCTCAACATTCTCATAAGCTTGAGGAGCAAACCTCACAGATAAAGTCTGAACAAATTCATCCTAAGCCATGTTATATATTTATTCACTATAATTTTGATTTTAAAACTCAGCCATTCCTTCAAAATGAATAGTAGCCAGTTCAACCCTATCATACAATGGCACAGATCTGTATTTGAAAAACTTATTGCATTTTCAACAAATCCCTTACTTCCAATGTCGTCCCCAAATTATTTATGAGCCCTAATTATAACAGATTTAAGTAAATCGACAGATTCTGATGGTTAATAGAGTTTGTACTTTGTGGGTTGAAATTTGTGTTTTAGTTGGTGGATCGAATTGGGGGTTCTGAGTTCTGGTATTATTAGTGAGTGAAGTCTTAAACAAAATTTCTCATGAAACTGAAGTCTTAAACAAAATTTCTCATGAAACTGAGACATAATCTTTGGCTGAGTAAAAATGACTAATTGAGTAATGAAAAAAAAATTACTAAATGAGTAATGACTGGGTTGATAAGTTTGCATGGGCTATTCGTTTTGTGCATGTCCAATTTCTTTTATTGTCAGTGGGTGTAAATTCCATTGAAATGGCTAAATTGATTTGGTTTTAATTGGGCTTGATTTAAAACATTGACTAATTGATGGAGTTGCTTGCCTTTTATGGTTGTATTTCATCTCCCATTCATATGTGGAGGTCCTATTGAATTATGTATTAGAGGGAGGCATGATGAGATAGATCACGTGGAACTTGTGAGCAAAAGCAGTAAGCTTCACCTTTCCATAAGAAAGACCTAGTGTTCAATGCCCACCAATGTTTGAATCTCCATCCCAAAAGGTTCCCTTTGTAATAGACCAGGCAATCAAACCCTAAACTTGTTAAAAACAACCATTTAAAATAGAAAAACGAAAAACCTTGACCTCTGTTATTAGTTCACTGGACAAGACAGTCCAATCAATTTTTTGAATATCCAGTTCATATTCTAATGGTTTTCTGAAATACTGGATTCATGCATAAAGTATTATATATTGTCTTTTTGTTGACTTGGGATTAATATGCTTTCGTTTGTATTTTCTATAGATGGAACCTCAACAGCATTGTGATACTGGTGAAGATAGTAAACTTACCACAAGTGGAGACGACAGTGTACTGAGAAATGAGGCAAATTCTGATCCCCTTACAAGTGCCAAAAACAATCCACACGAGGTTGTGAAGACTCCAGAAACTACCCCCTATCTATACAGGCAAGATGTAGTAAGGAGTAATAGTGGTGGAAAGATTGGAATTGTAACTGAAGTTGCGGGTGACTCGGACTCAGATAGTAGCGACAGTGATGATGAAGATGAGGATGAGGACGAAGAGGAAGACAATGATGCTGATATCGATGACAACGAGGAAAGTGGTGTAGAGGACGATGGAGATGCCACCAGGAATGCTGATAGTAACAGCAATCCCCTTCCAGCTGATCAGGTCAGAGTACTTTGGTTGGATGAATCTGAGACTACACAAAATATTAACGAAGTGACAGTTGTCGATAGAGGATTTTTACACGGCGATTTTGTTGCTGCTGCATCTGATCCGACCGGTCAAGTGGGTGTGGTGGTTGGTGTGAATATCTCTGTTGATTTATTAACTACTAATGGATCTGTTATAAGTAATGTTTCATCTAGAGACTTGAAACGCGTGAGGGATTTTACGGTGGGCGATTATGTAGTCCATGGTCCTTGGCTAGGTAGAGTTGATGATGTTTTGGATAATGTGACAGTGTTGTTTGATGATGGTTCGGTTTGTAAAGTTATGAAAGCTGACCCTCTTCGTCTCAAACCAGTTGGTAAGAATATGCTTGAAGATGGACATTTTCCTTACTATCCTGGCCAGCGTGTAAAGGGAAGTTCATCTGTTTTCAAAAACTCTCGGTGGTTATCTGGTTTGTGGAAAGCTAACAAATTGGAGGGCACCGTAACTAAAGTTACTGTCGGTTCGGTGTTTGTTTATTGGATAGCCTCTGCTGGGTATGGCCCTGATTCTTCTACCACCCCTGCTGAGGAGCAGAGTCCTAAGAACCTTAAACTTTTGTCTTGCTTTGCACATGCAAATTGGCAATTGGGTGATTGGTGTCTTCTTCCGTCGGCCCCCACAAAATCTTCATCCGTCGCTCTTGACAAGTGTTTATCGGAGTTAGAACTTCATGATTCTCCAAAAGCAGCGCTAGGGTGTGGTCAAACAAAGTCGGAAAGTGATTCAGAAATGGTTACTCCAGAAGAAATGCATGGGAGCAGTGATTCAATGGATGTTGATGTAAGTTCTGCAATTGAGGGTAAATTCACTGAATCCAGTTCATGCAGTAGCTCAGTGTCTGTCTCGAAGGAGCATACTCAAGAAACATGGCCTATTCATCGCAAGAAGCTCCGCAAGGTTGTGGTGAGGAGAGACAAAAAGACTCGAAAAAAAGATGAGAATTTTGAAAGAGCCCTTTTGATTTTCAACACCAAGACAAGAGTTGATGTGGCTTGGCAGGATGGAACAGTGGAACGAGGACTGGATTCCATCAACTTGATACCAATTGACAACCCTGGTGATCATGAGTTTGTTTCTGAACAGTATGTTGTGGAAAAAGCTGCTGAAGATGGAGAAGATATTAGCGAAGTGAAGCGCGTGGGAGTTGTGAAAAGTGTAAATGCTAAAGAGAGGACTGCGTGTGTGAAGTGGTTAAAATTAGTTGCCAGGCCAGAAGATCCTAAAGAGTTTGATAAGGAGGAAGTGGTAAGTGTGTATGAGCTGGATGGCCACCCTGACTATGATTATTGTTATGGTGACGTAGTTGTACGGCTGTCACCCGTTTTAGTGCCAGCTCAGACACCATCTCTTGAAAACTGTGGCGGGGAGTCAGCAAAGCTGACTGGTCCGAATGAGGCTGAAGAAGATAAAACAAATCAATCTGGTTTAAAGAAAGTAGACGGTGAAGAAGCACATGCCTTTGCAGATCTTTCTTGGGTTGGGAATATTACTGGGCTCAGAAACGGGGATATAGAAGTTACATGGGCTGATGGAATGGTATCAACGGTAAGTATTTCACATACCTTTATGAAGTCTTATTGCGGTCAGTCTAATGGTTTTTTTAGGTCGAAGTTCATAAGAATTAGCCATGCTTCCACATCCATGTGTTAACTTTATTGTGACTTGGGATGATTGTCTTTTTCAGAATTACAACATGAGATATCATGCTTCTGTTAATCTGTTTTCTTTTACTCCCTCCATGTTCCCACTTCTTTTGCTGTTCGTTTAGAAGAACTTTTGAGCAATAGTACTATATGTTAATTTAATTGTCCTTGTAAAAGTCTAAAATTTGTTATTGATACACCATTATCTCGTAAAGGAGTAACAGTTAATCTTGATTGCCACGATTGTTTCAGGTTGGGCCTCAAGCAATATATGTTGTTGGTCGTGATGACGATGATGAGTCGGTTTCTGGTGATGGTGATATTAGTGATGATGCAGCTAGCTGGGAAACACTTCCTGATGATGAGGCAGAGACTTTTCAGAACACGGTAAGAGACTTTTTTCTACTGGAAATACTATTATTGCTCTCTTCTGTAAATTTAAACCACATTCCTCCTTTTAGCTGTCTAGACTTGGTGCACATCTTATGCCCTCAATTAGCAAGACTTTTATAAGGATTATCTGTCCCTTAATTCATTGTGTATGTTGTAGCAGTTTGGTTGATGGTGATTTGGTGTTTCATTATTTCGTTATGATTAATTTTTTTTGCACCATCTTGGATATCCTCTTTCTGTATTTTTATTTTCTTCTATCATCATTTTCTTAAGGGTAAAAAAACTTAGTAATTTGATAATTTGGTTATAAAAAAATTGCCCCCTCGACTTTTATGCTACATAGTGAATGTGACTGCTAAATCAAGCTGCTATCCTGATCGAAGATGCATACATCAATAGGCAATCGCTATATATGTAAGCAAAGGTAGTAGTTAGACCATGTCACTGCAAATCTAGCTATCATATGACAATGCTGAACCTAAGCCATCTCATCAAAGTCTTTTATGTCCTCCCTTCATCTCAAAAGAAGAGGGGATCTTCAAATTTATTAATCAAGTTGAACAATTTTTGGAGGGATATTTGGCGAGGATTCAGTCAGTTGTTAAAAAAATATAAAGCACGTCAATTATGCTATTTTCATTGTAGTTCCCAGCAGTTTAGTTTTATTTCTTTGAACTAAATAAAAATATGTATCCTAAGATTGGTTGAAAGACCAAAAAGTCAAAAGTTTTATTCTTTCAGGAAGACAGAGTAGCACTAGGAGTAGTTTTATTTCTTGGTGTATCTCCTCCTGATACGTTTCAACATTATTTTTATTTAACAGTATTGCACACCCCTTTATTTTAGTATAAGTGAACTAAACCAAGTCATTGTTTTTCAGGGCCTTGTTCCACAAAATGATAGTGACTTCAGCCATGATGCCGAAGAGAGTGCAATGAATACCAAAAATTCTGGAAGAAACGGACCTCTCTCTATTCCCCTTGCTGCCCTTGGATTTGTGACACGGTTGGCCAGCGGAATATTTTCAAGAGGTCGGAAACATTCAGACTCATCCAATTCAGCTTCTGGAAGTGAAAATGAGCATCTATCCAAAATGGATCCAAGTGATGAGTCTAGCTCCCAGAAATCGAGTGGCATTGATGAATCTGATCATAAAGGAGAAGGAGATGCAGATGTTGTCGCAAAAGATTCAGATTTGTTGGAAGCGGCGGAAGCAAGTTCTAAGCTAAACCCTCAAGAATCTCATGCACCATCAAGATCCGAGGTTGACAGTTCGGGTTTCAAAGGCTTTGATATTGCAAAGAATCCTTACGACCATTACTATCTTGGTGCCACTGGACATGTGAGTTTACACCTAATCCATTGCATCTTTTATAGAAACTGATGTTGTCATTTTCATTAACTACTCCTTCCTTCCCGCTTGAAGAGATGTGGTTTGACCAAATATGCAAATTAAGGAAAATGGTTGACTTTTTTTTTTAAAGTTTCTAAAGTATCCTCCAAACAATTGATTTTAAAACAAGGAGGAAACATTTAATTCAAGTTAGGTCGGAAAGGAAGGTTACTTTAGTATTTTGGTTGAAAGAAAAACAACCTAAAACGGAAACTTATTCTTCAAATGGGACAAACAAAAAGGAATACCTACCTCTTCAATTGGGACAAAAGTAGTATAAACTTAGAAGATTTGTGTTCTTTTCCAAAGAAAAATCATGTTACCATTTTGTTCGAGTCACATCTATTAGAGCAGTGGCGAAGCCACCTTCAGTTTTGGAACATGTCAATTTACCACTTTTAAGTTTTTGAAAAATGTCTTTTTACTACTATAAATAATAAATTTATATTTTTGACCCCCTTAATATTAGGTAATTTTTGCACTAAATTATTATTTTGACCCCCTTTACGCTAAATTTGAATACCTCAACTATAATAATTACCTCAAAAATAATCTTGAACCCCTTTTCAGAAAATCCTGGCTTCGCCACTGTGTTAGAGTACACCATTCCTATCCCGGAGCGTTTTATATTTTAGGTTCGTATATAAAATTATTAGATTAACTTATCCAACCACACATGCAGAATAATGCTGGAAGGAAGTGGCTTAAAAAAGTCCAGCAAGATTGGAACATCCTCCAGAATAACTTGCCCGGTATGAATTTTTGTGCTTTTGTAATGTGTTCGATGTACTTTTGAAATTGTTGGCAACTAATCCAGCTTTGTCAAGAGCTGAAAACTAAACATCTTTACATTGCTATTAATTAAATATATTTACGTTAATGAACAGATGGGATTTATGTAAGAGTCTACGAAGATAGAATGGATTTGATCAGGGCTGTGATAGTTGGAGCTTATGGAACGCCCTACCAAAATGGTCTTTTCTTCTTTGACTTCCATCTTCCACCAGAATACCCGGATGTGCCACCTGTGAGTAAAATTGATATTAGATTATGTGTTTTTGTTTAATTAACTTCCATAATATTAAGTTATAGTTGATTTTTTTAGTTTTTTGTCATTCATATATTTATTTTGGTTATTGTGCAGTCAGCATATTATCACTCTGGAGGGTGGCGAATAAATCCAAATTTATATGAAGATGGCAAAGTCTGCCTGAGCCTTTTGAATACTTGGACAGGAAGAGGAAATGAAGTCTGGGATCCTTCATCATCAAGCATCCTTCAAGTGCTGGTCTCGCTTCAAGGACTAGTACTAAATTCAAAGCCGTATTTCAATGAAGCCGGATATGACAAGCAAGTTGGGACGGCGGAAGGAGAAAAGAACTCACTTTCCTATAACGAGAATACATTTTTGCTTAACTGCAAAATGGTGATGTACCTTATGAGGAGGCCCCCCAAGGTGCATTGCTTTTGTCTCTTTCATTGCATATCTCTGTGATAATAATTATTTCTGCATGACTATTTTATACTCCCTCCGTCCCAATTGAAACCACACACTTATGGGTGGGCATGGGAATTAAGCAAAAATGTTAGTGGAGAATGTGTTGTGAGTATGAAAAGTGGGGTAGGGAATAGTGAGTGGAATGTTGTTGGGTGAAAAAGTGGGTCCCATTAAATAAAGAAGTACTGTGAACTTTCCATTTTTGGAAGTGTGTAGTTTGTAATGGGACACCCAAAAGGGTAATATGTGTGGTTTCAATTGGGACGGCGGAGTATTTACTCTGGATGTGCGGATGCCATAGTCTTGCCTATTCACGATCTCTAAATAAAATTAAGTTCCAGAGATGCTATCTTTTTGTCAAACTTTCAATTTCCACCAATGACGTGGTGAATCCACATCATCTGGTGGGGGCTCAGAATATGTTAGTCTTGTTAACATCATGCTCCTAAGTGGGTCAACCCAATATTGGACTATGTGGTTGAAGTAATTTAAGGAATACGTGTGAGCAAAGAAAGTATAAATAGACAAGAATTGCAATGCCTTTGAAAAGGAGAAGATTGTTTGATATGAATTTATGCATAGACAAACGATTTACAGATTAGAATAGGGTGGAGAGTCAAAGTCTAGAATAGATTACGCGGTCGCTTTGATCTAACAACATCCAACACAAGTTCAATCAGCAAAACTGCGTAAAATGAAAAAGAGACGGGGCCCATAGAAGAGATGAGATGAGAGAAGTCTTATACACCCTTCGTCCCAAAATGATATCTCATTTCCCCTTTTTGCTTGTCCCAGAAAGTTAGTCCCATTTCCAAAATGAAGGCTTCAAAATCACTGAATTTCCGAAACTTATAATGTAACCTTAAAGGTTTGGAAAGTCAATGGGACTATCATTTTGGGAGGGAGGGAGTATGATGTTTTAGATAACTGCAAAATAGGCATACGAGTGCAATGGCAGGAATAAGACTTGTACCAGCAGAGTCAAATGAAGGGTGAGGTTTACTCTCTTGTATTTTGCAAGGAAAAAATAAAATCTTTTGAAAAACAGTCTTAGGAGCCTTGCATGCGTCAAAATTAATATTTTAAACTTTAAGGAACTTATTGATATAATATTAATTTGCTGATACTTACATCAGAATTAAATTGTAGAAATATAGTGATTAGAAATAATATAAGTGATTATGGTGTGACTGAAGTATCTTGATTTAGAGATAGCTGTACATGTGGATATGGATTCATGCAGCCTGACATTTGGTAGTTGAAACCATGCGTAATGTAGTTGGGTCAAGTTCATTTATATGCTTCTACTGTTCGAATAAGAATAGAAGCCTGGATTGTTTATTGTTAGTACTTGACAACCAATACTCCGTCCCAAACTTGTTGCTACTAAAAGTGAGTGCACGGGGATCAAGAATATATGTTGGAAAAGTAAGTATTGTGAGTGGGTAGGAGAGAGAAAATAAGTTAATGGATAGTTGTTGTGAGTGGGTAGGAGAGAGAAAATTGAATATTTTGGGCAAGTAGCATTAAGTATGAGACACCCAAAACGGAAATAAGTAGCGATAAGTTTGGGACAGAGGGAGTATATAGCTAGTATGAATAATGTTACAGACTACTTGATGAAGACGTAGTTACTGCAATAGAAGTCTTGAACTACAACTAAGTCAATAATTTTCATTAACAGTGAAACTTGAGTGAAGCATTCTGACATCCTTTTATGGTTATTGTGGTTGAGAAAAAATTTGATACAGTGTCACTACAAAACCCTTTAATTGCAGAAGCCAATCCCTATTTGCCATGCCAGCAAATGGAGCACAAACCTACACTATTTCCTTATGTCTGCCTGCACCAGAATAGCACCCCTAAAATCCACAAATTTTCGAATCCATCAATGTTTCAGATACTGTATTTCACAAAGAGCTTTGTAGGAAAATCATAGTTTAATAAATCAAGTTTGATGTGATAAAACTGAATTGGAGGATGAAGGCGACAGTCTCGTCGATCTATTGATTGTGGTTAAAAGATTGTGGCTGCACGCCCGCACTCGTGGTCAATGATGTGTCGGAGAAACTGCAGCCATGGTTGAACTAGGTACGATTTCGAGAGACGGGATAAAGAGGAAGAAAGTGGTGGCGATGTCGTAGAGGCGGCAACAATAATGAGGACGTCGGGACGGGGAGATAAATGGGGTGTGATAGCGGTGGGAACAATGGGTGTGATGGATTTTCTTGATTTTGCAAGAGGTTTACAGAGGTGAGGATTGTTGTCCGACATGTTTGGACTCAGCGGAGGGAATTGACCGCCGACGGCGCACATATGTTTAGAAACGCAAGAAGAGGTTGAACTGGGCTTGGACTTCGTTGTTCTTTGCCCAGAATATTTTGGAGATTTAGGGGTTTGTTATGGTGTAGGCACGCCTAGGAAAGAAGTGTGAGTTTGTGGTCTAGTTGCTGACATGGCAAACAGGGATTGGCTTCTGCAATTAAAGGGTTTTGCAGTGACACTGTATCAAATTTTTTCTCTATTGTGGATTTACTTGACTAAAGTCATGCTCCCTCCGTCCCAAAATGGATGTCCAAAAAATTTTCATGTTTGCTCAGTCTTTACTCATGCAAAGGCCACACAAGCCCGGAAAGTGTTTCCAGGCACACGTCTTCTTGCTATTTGGTAGTTTTTGCCTTTTTGGTACTCCCTCCGTCCCAAAAAGAATGTCCAAAACTTTCAAATTTGCTTTGATCAATTAAAAGTGCTCTTGATTTCATGTGATTGTTGACCGTATCAAAACTTTGTGCAGGACTTTGAGGATCTAATCAAGGAGCATTTCAAGAAACGTGGCTATTACATCCTCAAGGCATGCGATGCGTATATGAAAGGCTACTTGATCGGCTCACTAACAGAGGATGCTTCTGTAGGAGAAAAGAGCATAGCCGATGCAAATTCAGTTGGTTTCAAACTCATGCTTGCTAAGATAGTGCCTAAACTTTCCTTGGCACTCAATGAAGCCGGAGCTAATTGTGATGACTTCAAGCATTTGCAACAACAATCAGAACAGTAAGTCAAAAGGGCACGTCTTTCAATACATGATTGTCAACCTAAATGAGCAAAGCCTTTTTGGGTTGTCCAAAAAAAAAAAAAAAATAGTATCCGGTTAATGTTGTATGTTGTGGGTTGAGACAATACACATTTTTTTCTTCATGTTTGAGATATTGGCAATTCAGAATTATTTTCGCAGCAAATTGCGAGGATTATTTTCCCCACACTTTTTGGGCATTTCTAAAGCTAACTGCAGCTTATGGGTATCTTTTTTGGCTGCCGAACTTGTTATTTTCTTGCTGTTTCTTCTGTACTTGCTTTTTTGTCTCCTGTTGTGAGGGAGTTGGGGCGTTTTGTTCGGGATTTTGATGAGTCAAATTTTGGTAGAATATACCCTTGTTACCGTGTTTGCTCGCATTGTGTTTGTTCATATCTTCTTGATTGGTTTCATCTCAAAGCTGATTCTTATATGATTTAAGACCCTTTGAACACATTTGTGTGCAACTATCATCAGATTGTTTTTAAGGTGTCAGGTTAAGTCTTGCAACCCTTGAAGTTTTGTTGCCACCATCCAGTTGTTTGTGTTTGTGTTTGTGTTTTGGGTGTGAATAACACATATTTTTGTCACTAAACTTCAGCCAATTTCATAATGTTCTCACTGAATTATTATTTTTCAAAATGTGGTCACTTTGTTAACAAATTCGCTAAAAATCTAGCAAAAATGAGCCATGTTACTTAACGCAACTAATGTTCGTAAAGTTTCAATCGATATGTTAACATTGACATGTCTGAAGACTACAAATTAATTAATTAACATTGACATGTCTGAATTATTAATTTTTCCAAGAAAACCCTAGATCGTATTTAACAAAGTTAGTCATGTGACGACGTATGGCTAAATTTTGTTAGATTTTTAGCAAATTTATTGACGGAGTGAACACATTTTGAAAAATGTGGAAGTTTAGTGAGAATATTTTGAAAAAAAAATTAGTTTAGTGAGAACATTTTAAAAAGGGTTAAAAATTCAGGGCGTAAATATGGTTTTTGCCGTGTGGGTGTTCCATTGCCATTGTCCAGTTCTTATTTAGTTGCTAGATAGGTGTTGGATAAGCCTGGCAATTGGGCGGGTTGGGTCGGGACGGGACGGGTTCTAGCGGGTTGTCGGGTTAAGACGGGTCTGCCCGCCACAACCCGTTTAAATTTACGGGTCAAACATGTCGGGTTGAAACGGGGAAGATAACGGGTTGTGACGGGTCGGCCCTTTTTTTACCTTAGGATGTCGACCCAAGCTATTTGTTCTCGCGGGTTGAAACGGGTCAAAACGGTCGGGTTGAGTCGGGTCAACCCGTTAAGCTTCACGGGTTGAAATGAGTGACCTGCTAACTTAAACGGGTTGAGCCGGGTCGGGTAATTAGCGGGTAACCGACAACAATTGCCAGGCCTAGTGTTGGATTACGTCCCGAAACACAGCTCTGTGTTAGTTTATACTCGTATCATCAAGTTTAACTTTTCAAGCGTTCGTATCATCAAGTTTAACTTTTCAAGCGTTCCGAGACGTATAACTACTATACTTGAGGGTTGTCATAATGCAACAAACATATGCCGAGTATAATACTTGATCCTTCCTAAAAACCTAAACTCAGATTCTTAAGAGAATACTGCACTTCTCTTTTATGCACACAAGCAATACCTTCTCCTCCCCCTTTGCTTACAGCAAGCATCTAAATCCTGTTGGTTGCTTTGACAATCTTCAACATCATTCTAAATACTCCTCCAAGATCCAAAAATCGCGCACTTCCAACATCCCCACAAAATAGATTCATGTTGGTAACTTAATCACTCGCTTAGATTGCTCTGTACAAGTCGAGGAATTAGTGCAAGTAGCAACAAGAAATGAGATTGTAACACGAAAATATGTAAGAAAGAATTATCAAGCAAACAAAAACAATGACTCTCACTTTCTTCCCTATTGGCATGAACCTAAATCAATATACACAAATTATCCAAGCTAGCAACAAAATACTCCCTCCGTCCCAGGAATAATACCAGCAGTCGATATAACACTGTTACATTATAAACCACGGGATAATGTGGAACTGAGAACTTCTGATTCTATTTTATTGACAATTGTCATCCAATGATCCAACACCATAACTATCGAAATCCAAAATGATTTTGATCCATTCGACCTCCTATATTGCACAATGCAATACCATCATAAGAAATGTAGCTCATCTAGACTAAGACTGATTAATCTGCACAACAAACATATTGAATAAAACTGGCTAATAATATGCTCCCTCCGTTCCAAAATGATGTTCTCATTTGCCATTCCCCAAAAGTTCTTCCCATTTCTATAATTTAGGCTTAAAAAAGTGTATAAACACAATGTGGCTAGTGAAGGAAGTATTCATATCCTTAAAAAGTTTGAATAGTCAAACGTGAAAATCATTTTGGGACGGAGGGAGTAATTTCTTTCCATCATAAATCAAGAAGAAATCTGAAAGATCGCCTGGAAATCAAGTAATCGACAAGCATTGATAAATCTCCCCATCCTTCTCCTCCCCCAATTCCATCACACTATAACACTCAAGAACATCAGAATAGCAATTGAATAAGAGATTGCCAAAATCGTGTAATTCATTTAGAACAATATGCATTATCCAACATCAAATCCGAACATCAAAATACTTTATTGGTGGGGAAATTGTAGGTATTTGATTTTATAGCAATGATAATATCCCTAATATAAAATGTGAACATAGGTAATGAACAAAGAACAGGTTTACAATATATTTTTTTTTTCTAAATATTTCACAAGGCATTCTTAAATAGCTGCCTTCTAGCCAAAAACCTAGAGATCGGCGGAGTAAGGGCAATAGTAATCGGAACCCTAACCGGAAACAGAGCCTTATTACAAAGAATCGCCAGCGCAAGCGCTCCACCGCTAGAAGCCGCCATCTCAGCCGTCCGATTCCTCTTCGGCGGCGGAGTATCCTGTAAAGTGTCTTGAACAATCACATCGGTCATTTCGGAATTGGTTTGGGGCAATTTCTCTTCCTTGGTTATGGCGCCGAGACCGACCTTCTGGAAGATGGATTCGACGTCGACGTTGCTTTTAATGGCTACGTAGAGACCAGTGACTGACGCCGCCGATACGGAGAAATGGACGCCGAGTGCTACCTTGCCGTACTTCTTGAATAGCTCCTTGAATCTACCGCCCGCCATCCTTGTGCAGTGAACGAAGAAAGAGAGATTTGAGTCTTCAATGGAGATTTGGGGTTTAGGGTTTTCGATCTGCAAATCGATTTTGCAGACGAAAGAAGAAGGGAAGGGTTTAGACAGCTTTGTAAATGGGCTGAATTTGGAGTTGTTTTCTTTTGGGCCACGAAAGGGTAAAATGGGCTTGTTGGAAGTGAGATACCTAACCTAACCTCGGTATTTTTTGTCATAGAAGTCCCTATTTTCAGTATTCAATTCTTAAATTATTAAGGTGAAGCCGGTGCTCACATTTTTTATTTTTGGAAAAATTTCCCAAAAGTCCTCTAAACAAAACAAATTCCTAAAAAGTACAGGTATTTTCTTTATTTCTCTTGGGTCCACTAGTTGGATCATTTATTTGTCTTAGGTCCTGGTGTTATTAATGAAATATTGTAATTCCTGTTCTACCCTCAGCTCTAACCCTAAAGGGCGCCTGACGTCACTCCTTCCTCATTCTCAAACAACGGTTATAGAGCCCAGATCTCCATTTTCACTTGCGTTTTCTTCTTCCTCACATTCCTACGCTTCAACATTGCAGTCGAATAGCAGGTTTTGTTGACAATTTGCTTTGTGAGATTTTGTTTCCATAACCATTTTCTTTTCTATTTCTCTTGTTTGTTAATTGAATTGTTTATGATTTGTAATGTTGCTTTTGTTCCCTAACTGCAATGGAACAAAAATAATCCCAGATTTTGTTTCATATTTACATTTTTTTCTGTATTTTCTCTGTTTACAATTGAGATCTTGAGTAATTAGGAAGAAAATAATGGTGTTTACTGTGAACCCTCAGTTAATGCACACCAAGTGTTTGTGTTTTTGTCTAGAACTTAGTGTTTACTTTAATTTTGAATTTGGTTTTATTGTTTCCATTATGTAGGTTCATGGATTCAGTTGTTATGTTTTTGTTGAAGTTTGGGGATCAAACTGCAGTTGGGAGGCTAAGTCAATTTGATGGTTTTCAGTCATTTGTTGAGTATGCATGTAGTAGGTGGCATTTACCAACCAAAGATAACATATCATTTTCTTATTGTCTAGTTGGAAATCCACGGTGTGTTTTGGAGAATAATGATGACTTCTTGAACATGTCTATTATGGTTCGACGTGCTGGGATAGATTGTATTGAGATTGAAATGAATGAATCATATGTTGGCGAATCTTCCACATCTACTGTTTGTGGTCCTAGTGTACAACCTGATGTTGATAATACTATTGTCACTAGACATGATGAGATTGTTACATTTTTTCGTCATCCAGAAAAGGAATTGTTGAGTGCAAAGTGGGTTAATGAAATCCAAGGCGTTGGGCAGTTTTTTGAAGGGGGGGTTAATGAGTTTCGCATTGCCTTGTGTAAATTTGCCACTCAAATTGGATTTGATTTTGACTATGTCAAAAATGATAAACAACGTGTCACTGCCCAATGTAGGCATAAAGAGACTAAAGGATGTCCATGGAAGATACACGCGTCGATTGAAAAATCCAATGGCTACGCATATATAAAGAAGTTCACTGGAGAGCACACATGTGCTGATGTTTGTAGAGGTTCTATGGGTAAAAGAATTTCTTCAGATCTTATTTCAATGATTATAATAGATATTGTTCGTGGTAACTCATCGATTAGTCCAACTGAAATTGTTTCCATGATTAAGAGAGATTATGGTTTGGATATCAAATACAATGTTGCTTGGAGAGGTGTGGAGAAAGCAAAGGAAACTATATTTGGTGATTCAACTTTGTCGTTCAATCATCTTCGACGATATTTTGAAAAATTGAAATCTTTAGATTCAAGCAGTATAGTGGTTCTAGATTATGATACATAAGATGGCCATTTCAACAGGTGTTATGTTTCCTTTGGGGCATGTGCAAAGGGATTTGAGTTTTGTCGTCCATTGATTTTTCTTGATGGGACATTCTTACATGGGAAGTACAAAGGTATTTTGTTATCGGCAACTGCAAAAGATGGAAACAATGGTATGCTTTTTATTTTAAAGAAAGTTCTTCGTTTTTTAAGTGTTTTTTATCACATTTAATTGTTTTGAGATTCATATCTCAGAGCATTGTTATCACATAGGCCTGGTACCATACATATTTGCTGGATATTATTCTTATTTATTGCATGAACTAACATAGTTTCGTTGTTCATTCTTCTTAGGTCTTTTTCCTATTGCTTTTGCCATTGTTGGATCTGAGAATATAGACAACTGGACTTGGTTTATTGAACAACTTCGGCCTACTATTGCTGGAAGACAAATAACTTTTGTCTCTGATCGTCACCCAGGCATCATTTCTGCGGTGAAGGATAAAATGCCCTTTTCATACCACTCTTTTTGTATGGTCCATATGAAGAATAACCTTAAAGTGAAAATGAGTGGCTATGGCAAGGAAACAAAGAAAAATATATTATTCAACTTTGGACAATGTGCTGCAGCTCCAACAGAGGAACTATTCCAGTATTATTATGCTAAAATATTGGAAGAAGGGAGTAACAAGGTCCATGAGTTTTTAGATAACCTTCCTACTGCCAACTATGCTAATGTGTACTTCAAAGGTCAGAGATATGGAGAGATGACATCTAACGCAGCAGAATCTTTTAATGCACAAATTAAAGATGCTCGTGGCCTACCAATTACAGAATTGATCGACAATATTAGGCTGAAGTTAATGAACCAAATGTCCAAGCGCAGGCATGAATCATTGAGTTGGACGTCAGTGTTGTGTCCTATAATGGAGAAGAGGTACAAGGAAAATTTTGACAATTCTAGAACATGGCATATATCTTCATCATCTGATCATATTTTTGAAGTCCACTCCATTCCATCTATGTCTGTCAACATTTTGGAGTGTACTTGCTCATGCGGGAAATGGCAGTTTGAGGGTTTTCCATGTTTACATGTTGTTGCTGTTTTGTTCAAGACAAAAGATAACCCCTTGGATTTTGTGCAGCCATATTTTCATACTGACTACTACCAGAAGTATTATTCTTTGCCAATTCCTTCAGTGATTACATTTGGCGAGCCACCAAATATTGAAGATGAAGGAACCTTTATACTCCCTCCAATTACAAAACGTGCACCTGGCAGGCCAAAGATAAAGCGTATCCCATCAAGAGGCGAATATGTGACAAGAAAGATGAAGTGTGGACGTTGTGGACGAGTAGGAACTCATAACAAAAAAACATGTCAAGAAACACTGTAGTAGTTTTATTTGATTAAGTATGAAAAACCATTTTTTAGATTTTTAAGACGAGTGATTTTATTGTGAAGTTGAACTTCTGCTATTACATACACATTATTGGAATTTATTCTATTTGTATTGGATATAGATGTAGTTGGTTTTATAAGTAAATGTTTTTTGATTTTTGTTGTTTATGATTTTTCACTCCTTTTTAATACTCATTCTTGATAAAAAAAAAATATCTTTATTCACAAACTAAATGTACGAGAGTCATGTATCAGACATGAATCATATGTTTAATGATATGTTGATATATTTTTATATAAAAAAGACATGTCTCAGACTCTTTGTTTTCTGAGGCACATGTCTCAAATATTTCTGTTTTGTTTTGAGGCACATGTCTCAGACACTTTGTTTGATCTGAGACATGTGACATTGATCTTAGTGTTTTTATAGGTCTATGACATGGCTCTCAGTCTTTTTATTTTTATAGACCTGTGACGTGGCTCTCACTATTTTCATAGGTCTCTAACATGGCTATTTGTGCTTTTATATGTTTGAGACATGTTTCTCAGTTTTTTTTTATAGGTCTGAGACATGTCTCTTAGTGTTTTTATAGGTCTGAGACATGTCACCCAGTGTTTTTATAGGTCAGCGACATGTCTCTATGTTTTTATAGGTCTGTGATATGTCTCTCAGTGTTTTTATAGGTCTGCGACATGACTCTCGTTGTTTTTATAGGTCTGAGATACGTCTCTCAGTGTTTATAGGTATGTGACATGTCTCTCAATGTTTTTATAGGTATGCGACATCTCTCAGTATTTTTATAGGTTTGAGATACGTCTCTCACTGTTTGTATAGGTCTGTGACATGTCACTCAGTGTTTTTATAGGTATGCGACATGTCTCTCAGTATTTTTATAGGTTTAAGATACGTCTCTCACTATTTTTATAGGTATGTGACATGTCTCTCAGTGTTTTTATGACACATCTCTCAGTGTTTTTAAAGGTCTGCGACACGTCTCTCAGTCTTTTTAATAGGCATGTGACTTGTGTCTCAGTGTTTTTATAGGTCTGCAACATGGCTCTCAGTATTTTATTGGTCTGCGACATGGCTCTCAGTGTTTTTATTAGGGGTGGAAATGGTTCAGTTTAACTTTGTTTGGGTAATTTAGAAGCCAAACTGGTATACATCGGTTTGGAGAAATCTCAAACCGAGCTGAACCACAAAATAGTCCAAGCCAAGCTGAGCTAAAACATCACGGTTCGGCTCGGTTTGAACCACGGTCTGATTTTACGGTTTAAACCGTGGCTTAAGGGATGAAACTTACCTTTAATCGCCGAAAAATTGAAAGGTCGAGCTAGGGTTTCAATTAGCATATGTCTTTGTTTTTCTGAGACACATGTCTTGGAAATGATTTTAGTAATTATGGTTTAAGGGTTTTGAGTTCTCATGGTTAATGAAGATTAGGGTTTAAAGGTTTAAGGTATAAGAGATTAAGGTTTAGGGTTTAGGTTTTAGGGGTTGAGGTGTTCAATTTTTAGGGTTTAGGGTTTATGGTTTAGGGTTTAGGAGTTGAGGTGTTCAATTTTTAGGGTTTAAGGTTTAGGGCTCACAGTTTAGGATGAACAGTTTAGAATTTAGGGTTTACGGTTCATGGTATAGGGTTTATGGTTTATGACTTTTATTGATTACAACTTAAGGGTTCTGAGTTTTTAAGGTTTAAAATACACAATAAACGATTTAGGATTTACCATTTAAAATTTAGGGTTTAGGATTCATGGTATAGGGTTTATGGTTTTGGGGAAGTTGAGTTTTTTGATTCTTGGGTACGGCGATATCAAATGGGGCCATCTAGAGTGAAATACTCCACCACTCCACCACTTGACCTAGTAGCACGACGCTCGGATTGTTTGTTCTAGATCTTTAGTCTCATTCCACAATGACCATCTTACAAGTTGCTTTCCACAATACTCAATAAACAACAACATAGTTCCCATACGCACCAATCCCAACTGAGACTGCCACACCAATCCCCGCACAATAGTTGCATGCATGTGTAAATAAGCCAACACAAATCTTCCAAATAGTATTCTAACCCATGACCTTCCCTGACACTAAAATGTGACACATACATCAGACATGTATTTTGTCCCTTAGTAACCAAAAATACATCAGAACCAAGTTACTAATATGAAGTTATAAACCAGTGTGACAATGAAATAACTAACAGAATTTTAACATTGAACAAACAACAAATAGTATCAAGGTTTAATTGTTTCTTCTAACATATGCTATTCCGGACTTGAGATTAAAAAAGTTACTTTTCCTTCCCTGACACTAGAAAACATACACAATTAAATTACATAATTGGTGTTACATTATCCTTATCAGCCAGAAAATCATGAAACATTTTAGCTCTAAACAGGTGAGGAGCATCATTTTCGTAACTTGTGCTGACTTCATTTCTTTCATATACGTCTACAGCTTCCATCAAAACAAATATTCCACAATCTAAACTGCCACATCTTTGTTGTGGTGCTGTTTTACTTCTTTGAATACTTCCGGGATTAGCTCCCAATTTGGCAAGTCTTTTGGCTTAGATGACTTCATTATGCGCCTGACATGATTGAACTGAAATAATACAAATTTTGTCAATAATTAAATGTGTGTTTGAATAAAAAAAACAGATCAATTATATTTGTTATGTACTTACCATAAGTCTTGCATCTGGTGCATACTTATCCTTCCCTTTTCTTTCCCTCAAGGAATATTAGTAAAGAAATTCTCCTGTCTCTGCATCGAGAACAAGGAGAGTCCAGTGCTCATGAGTACGATTGCCTGATGTTGTGTGAATAGGCATCAAAATGAACTTTTTGAAGCAGCCAAATGTTCTTTAAACACTTTATCCACTAAAATATCCACAAGATTCTTTTTCTTCCATTTAAGGTATGACTAAAAAAAAGTTAAAAAAAATTGTTAGAATAATTATCTCAAAATAAACAAACCAACCCAAACTTACATACTCATTATGGGTCTGAGACATGAGGAACATGCATGGTCTGAGACATGAGTAACAGGCCAGTTAATAAAAACACAACATTACTTACAGATGCACACGCAGTGATTATTCCAACAGATGAATTCTGTGAACCAGTTTTGGGTGGATCTTTCTCGTAGTTTCTTCTCATTATATCCAAATATCCATCCAATATCTGCCAAGATAGTTCAAATTGATTACAAATACCCAGATATAACTTCAGAGTTAATGGAGACTATGTCAAGATAGTTTTTATTTAAGTATCACACACCAATCAGTTTTTGCTTTGCAACAAAAAGTAATGTCTGAGATATAAATCACAGACTATTTTAAGGGTCTAAGACATGTCTCTCAGACCCTTAATGGTTTTGTTAATGTGTTTCGAAAATTGTTGAAAAAAAAAAATTAATCATCAAAGCATTAAATTATGATACCGATTCTGATGTCATAGAGTCATGTGCTAACTCCCACATATCTAAGAGAGAAACTAATGAGTTCCCTGCTCGCCATAACGTACCGCTGCAAGGTAATGTAAGTCATTATGAAGAAATCATATAATAATTATAAAATAAGATAATGTTGAAGTTATTTAATTTTTACTTACCTCCTGCCAAGAAACTTCTCATATTGCTTGTATATATCTCTATCACCCTCTTCAATTGCCAATGTTGTTTTGCTGAATTTAGCTTTGAAAGGTGGCAAGGGTTTTACAACCATTTTCCGAGTATTGTCCTCTTCCTCACCAACATCAATAACCTTTTCACATTTTCCAGCATTTTTATCATTTTTCTCTTTTCCATCTTTTTTCTCTTTTCTAGTCTTCTTCTGTTGTTTTGTTTCGATCAAAAAGTCTGCATAATCTTTTTTCTTCCTCTCTGGATCTCTATCAATGACCCTTTTCGCAAGTGAACTTGGTGATATTTGTTTCTTCTTTATTCTTTTTTTCCCTTCTTCTTTATCTTCATTGTTCTCTTGTTTCTGTACTCCATCATTTCCTTTTTTATGCACTTCTTCATGTACATTTTTCAGATTCCAAATCTCTTTCTTCAATGCTGCATTTTCTTCTTCAAGCTTCTTTTCTTTCCTTGCATTGGCCATCTTCAAAATCTCTACTTCTTTCTTTTTCTGTCCAAGTTTCTTTTCAATATACTGAATAGTTTTATGAGCATTTGCTGCATCTACTTCATATGCGAATGAAACTTCTCCACTATCTATCATTAACTGCTCATTTTTCTTCAATTGACTCTCCAACTCAGCAATCGTAACGACCATAGAGTCACATTCTTCTATTAACAACTCAGCTTCACCCAATTTCTTCTCACTATCACTCAACTTCATTTTCAACTCATTAATCTCAGCAATCAAAACCTCATTTTCTCTTCTCAATTGTTCTAGACCAATCAACTTCTTCTCATTATCACTCAACTTCATTTTCAGTTCATTAATTTCAACAATCAAAACCTCATTTTCTTCCATCAATTGTTCAAGACGACTCAACTTCTTCTCATTATCACACAACTTCATATTCAGATCATCCTTTTCTCTTTTCAGGTCATTAATCTCAGCAATCATCAAATTTTTTTTTCTACCATGAGCTTATCAAAAGTTGTTCTTCCTACTTCTTTATTGTAATTCACTCCATCAAACTGATCATTTTTTTCCTCCTCTTCCTCGACTAATACTTTTGTTAATGAGTCAAACTCAGAACTGTTATTGTTGCAATGTGGTGAGTAGTTGAACTCAATGTGCTCACGTTCAATCTCATCATTATTTTCTTCATTTTTATCATTTGAAGCTTCATTCTCTTTGAAAAACACAAAATCTTCAACCAAAGATAACATATCATTTTCTTATTGTCTAGTTGGAAATCCACGGTGTGTTTTGGATAATAATGATGACTTCTTGAACATGTCTATTATGGTTCGACGTGCTGGGATAGATTGTATTGAGATTGAAATGAATGAATCATATGTTGGCGAATCTTCCACATCTACTGTTTGTGGTCCTAGTGTACAACCTGATGTTGATAATACTATTGTCACTAGACATGATGAGATTGTTACATTTTTTCGTCATCCAGAAAAGGAATTGTTGAGTGCAAAGTGGGTTAATGAAATCCAAGGCGTTGGGCAGTTTTTTGAAGGGGGGTTAATGAGTTTCGCATTGCCTTGTGTAAATTTGCCACTCAAATTGGATTTGATTTTGACTATGTCAAAAATGATAAACAACGTGTCACTGCCCAATGTAGGCATAAAGAGACTAAAGGATGTCCATGGAAGATACACGCGTCGATTGAAAAATCTAATGGATACGCATATATAAAGAAGTTCACTGGAGAGCACACATGTGCTGATGTTTGTAGAGGTTCTATGGGTAAAAGAATTTCTTCAGATCTTATTTCAATGATTATAATAGATATTGTTCGTGGTAACTCATCGATTAGTCCAACTGAAATTGTTTCCATGATTAAGAGAGATTATGGTTTGGATATCAAATACAATGTTGCTTGGAGAGGTGTGGAGAAAGCAAAGGAAACTATATTTGGTGATTCAACTTTGTCGTTCAATCATCTTCGACGATATTTTGAAAAATTGAAATCTTTAGATTCAAGCAGTATAGTGGTTCTAGATTATGATACAGAAGATGGCCATTTCAACAGGTGTTATGTTTCCTTTGGGGCATGTGCAAAGGGATTTGAGTTTTGTCGTCCATTGATTTTTCTTGATGGGACATTCTTACATGGGAAGTACAAAGGTATTTTGTTATCGGCAACTGCAAAAGATGGAAACAACGGTATACTTTTATATTTTAAAGAAAGTTCTTCGTTTTTTAAGTGTTTTTTTTATCAAATTTAATTGTTTTGAGATTCATATCTCAGAGCATTGTTATCACATAGGCCTGGTACCATACATATTTGCTGGATATTATTCTTATTTATTGCTTGAACTAACATAGTTTCGTTGTTCATTCTTCTTAGGTCTTTTTCCTATTGCTTTTGCCATTGTTGGATCTGAGAATATAGACAACTGGACTTGGTTTATTGAACAACTTCGGCCTACTATTGCTGGAAGACAAATAACTTTTGTCTCTGATCGTCACCCAGGCATCATTTCTGCGGTGAAGGATAAAATGCCCTTTTCATACCACTCTTTTTGTATGGTCCATATGAAGAATAACCTTAAAGTGAAAATGAGTGGCTATGGCAAGGAAACAAAGAAAAATATATTATTCAACTTTGGACAATGTGCTGCAGCTCCAACAGAGGAACTATTCCAGTATTATTATGCTAAAATATTGGAAGAAGGGAGTAACAAGGTCCATGAGTTTTTAGATAACCTTCCTACTGCCAACTATGCTAATGTGTACTTCAAAGGTCAGAGATATGGAGAGATGACATCTAACGCAGCAGAATCTTTTAATGCGCAAATTAAAGATGCTCGTGGCCTACCAATTACAGAATTGATCGACAATATTAGGCTGAAGTTAATGAACGAAATGTCCAAGCGCAGGCATGAATCATTGAGTTGGACGTCAGTGTTGTGTCCTATAATGGAGAAGAGGTACAAGGAAAATTTTGACAATTCTAGAACATGGCATATATCTTCATCATCTGATCATATTTTTGAAGTCCACTCCATTCCATCTATGTCTGTCAACATTTTGGAGTGTACTTGCTCATGAGGGAAATGGCAGTTTGAGGGTTTTCCATGTTTACATGTTGTTGCTGTTTTATTCAAGACAAAAGATAACCCCTTGGATTTTGTGCAGCCATATTTTCATACTGACTACTACCAGAAGTCTTATTCTTTGCCAATTCCTTCAGTGATTACATTTGGCGAGCCACCAAATATTGAAGATGAAGGAACCTTTATACTCCCTCCAATTACAAAACGTGCACCTGGCAGGCCAAAGATAAAGCGTATCCCATCAAGAGGCGAATATGTGACAAGAAAGATGAAGTGTGGACGTTGTGGACGAGTAGGAACTCATAACAAAAAAACATGTCAAGAAACACTGTAGTAGTTTTATTTGATTAAGTATGAAAAACCATTTTTTAGATTTTTAAGACGAGTGATTTTATTGTGAAGTTGAACTTCTGCTATTACATACACATTATTGGAATTTATTCTATTTGTGTTGGATATAGATGTAGTTGGTTTTATAAGTAAATGTTTTTGATTTTTGTTGTTTATGATTTTTCACTCCTTTTTAATACTCATTCTTGATAAAAAAAAAATATCTTTATTCACAAACTAAATGTCCGAGAGTCATGTATCAGACATGAATCATATGTTTAATGATATGTTGATATATTTTTATATAAAAAAGACATGTCTCAGACTCTTTGTTTTTCTGAGGCACATGTCTCAAATATTTCTGTTTTGTTTTGAGGCACATGTCTCAGACACTTTGTTTGATCTGAGACATGTGACATTGATCTTAGTGTTTTTATAGGTCTATGACATGGCTCTCAGTCTTTTTATTTTTATAGGCCTGTGACGTGGCTCTCACTATTTTCATAGGTCTCTAACATGGCTATTTGTGCTTTTATATGTTTGAGACATGTTTCTCAGTTTTTTTATAGGTCTGAGACATGTCTCTTAGTGTTTTTATAGGTCTGTGACATGTCTCTATGTTTTTATAGGTCTGAGACATGTCACCCAGTGTTTTTATAGGTCAGCGACATGTCTCTATGTTTTTATAGGTCTGTGATATGTCTCTCAGTGTTTTTATAGGTCTGCGACATGACTCTCGTTGTTTTTATAGGTCTGAGATACGTCTCTCGGTGTTTTATAGGTATGTGACATGCCTCTCAATGTTTTTATAGGTATGCGACATCTCTCAGTATTTTTATAGGTTTGAGATACGTCTCTCACTGTTTGTATAGGTCTGTGACATGCCACTCAGTGTTTTTATAGGTATGCGACATGTCTCTCAGTATTTTTATAGGTTTGAGATACGTCTCTCACTATTTTTATAGGTCTGTGACATGTCTCTCAGTGTTTTTATGACACATCTCTCAGTGTTTTTAAAGGTCTGCGACACGTCTCTCAGTCTTTTTAATAGGCATGTGACTTGTGTCTCAGTGTTTTTATAGGTCTGCAACATGGCTCTCAGTATTTTATTGGTCTGCGACATGGCTCTCAGTGTTTTTATTAGGGGTGGAAATGGTTCAGTTTAGCTTTGTTTGGGTAATTTAGAAGCCAAACTGGTATACATCGGTTTGGAGAAATCTCAAACCGAGCTGAACCACAAAATAGTCCAAGCCAAGCTGAGCTAAAACATCACGGTTCGGCTCGGTTTGAACCACGGTCTGATTTTAGGGTTTAAACCGTGGCTTAAGGGATGAAACTTACCTTTAATCGCCGAAAAATTGAAAGGTCGAGCTAGGGTTTCAATTAGCATATGTCTTTGTTTTTTCTGAGACACATGTCTTGGAAATGATTTTAGTAATTATGGTTTAAGGGTTTTGAGTTCTCATGGTTAATGAAGATTAGGGTTTAAAGGTTTAAGGTATAAGAGATTAAGGTTTAGGGTTTAGGGTTTATGGTTTAGGGTTTAGGAGTTGAGGTGTTCAATTTTTAGGGTTTAAGGTTTAGGGCTCACAGTTTAGGATGAACAGTTTAGAATTTAGGGTTTACGGTTCATGGTATAGGGTTTATGGTTTATGACTTTTATTGATTACAACTTAAGGGTTTTGAGTTTTTAAGGTTTAAAATACACAATAAACGATTTAGGATTTACCATTTAAAATTTAGGGTTTAGGATTCATGGTATAGGGTTTATGGTTTTGGGGAAGTTGAGTTTTTTGATTCTTGGGTACGACGATATCAAATGGGGCCATCTAGAGTGAAATACTCCACCACTCCACCACTTGACCTAGTAGCACGACGCTCGGATTGTTTGTTCTAGATCTTTGGTCTCATTCCACAATGACCATCTTACAAGTTGCTTTCCACAATACTCAATAAACAACAACATAGTTCCCATACGCACCAATCCCAACTGAGACTGCCACACCAATCCCCGCACAATAGTTGCATGCATGTGTAAATAAGCCAACACAAATCTTCCAAATAGTATTCTAACCCATGACCTTCCCTGACACTAAAATGTGACACATACATCAGACATGTATTTTGTCCCTTAGTAACCAAAAATACATCAGAACCAAGTTACTAATATGAAGTTATAAAACAGTGTGACAATGAAATAACTAACAGAATTTTAACATTGAACAAACAACAAATAGTATCAAGGTTTAATTGTTTCTTCTAACATATGCTATTCCGGACTTGAGATTAAAAAGTTACTTTTCCTTCCCTGACACTAGAAAACATACACAATTAAATTACATAATTGGTGTTACATTATCCTTATCAGCCAGAAAATCATGAAACATTTTAGCTCTAAACAGGTGAGGAGCATCATTTTCGTAACTTGTGCTGACTTCATTTCTTTCATATACGTCTACAGCTTCCATCAAAACAAATATTCCACAATCTAAACTGCCACATCTTTGTTGTGGTGCTGTTTTTACTTCTTTGAATACTTCCGGGATTAGCTCCCAATTTGGCAAGTCTTTTGGCTTAGATGACTTCATTATGCGCCTGACATGATTGTACTGAAATAATACAAATTTTGTCAATAATTAAATGTGTGTTTGAATAAAAAAAACAGATCAATTATATTTGTTATGTACTTACCACAAGTCTTGCATCTGGTGCATACTTATCCTTCCCTTTTCTTTCCCTCAAGGAATTGTAGTAAAGAAATTCTCCTGTCTCTGCATCGAGAACAAGGAGAGTCCAGTGCTCATGAGTACGATTGCCTGATGTTGTGTGAATAGGCATCAAAATGAACTTTTTGGAAGCAGCCAAATGTTCTTTAAACACTTTATCCACTAAAATATCCACAAGATTCTTTTTCTTCCATTTAAGGTATGACTAAAAAAAAAGTTAAAAAAAATTGTTAGAATAATTATCTCAAAATAAACAAACCAACCCAAACTTACATACTCATTATGGGTCTGAGACATGAGGAACATGCATGGTCTGAGACATGAGTAACAGGCCAGTTAATAAAAACAAACATTACTTACAGATGCACACGCAGTGATTATTCCAACAGATGAATTCTGTGAACCAGTTTTGGGTGGATCTTTCTCGTATTTTCTTCTCATTATATCCAAATATCCATCCAATATCTGCCAAGATAGTTCAAATTGATTACAAATACCCAGATATAACTTCAGAGTTAATGGAGACTATGTCAAGATAGTTTTTATTTAAGTATCACACACCAATCAGTTTTTGCTTTGCAACAAAAAGTAATGTCTGAGATATAAATCACAGACTATTTTAAGGGTCTAAGACATGTCTCTCAGACCCTTAATGGTTTTGTTAATGTGTTTCGAAAATTGTTGAAAAAAAAAATTAATCATCAAAGCATTAAATTATGATACCGATTCTGATGTCATAGAGTCATGTGCTAACTCCCACATATCTAAGAGAGAAACTAATGAGTTCCCTGCTCGCCATAACGTACCGCTGCAAGGTAATGTAAGTCATTATGAAGAAATCATATAATAATTATAAAATAAGATAATGTTGAAGTTATTTAATTTTTACTTACCTCCTGCCAAGAAACTTCTCATATTGCTTGTATATATCTCTATCACCCTCTTCAATTGCCAATGTTGTTTTGCTGAATTTAGCTTTGAAAGGTGGCAAGGGTTTTACAACCATTTTCCGAGTATTGTCCTCTTCCTCACCAACATCAATAACCTTTTCACATTTCCAGCATTTTTATCATTTTTCTCTTTTCCATCTTTTTTCTCTTTTCTAGTCTTCTTCTGTTGTTTTGTTTCGACCAAAAAGTCTGCATAATCTTTTTTCTTCCTCTCTGGATCTCTATCAATGACCCTTTTCGCAAGTGAACTTGGTGATATTTGTTTCTTCTTTATTCTTTTTTTTCCCTTCTTCTTTATCTTCATTGTTCTCTTGTTTCTGTACTCCATCATTTCCTTTTTTATGCACTTCTTCATGTACATTTTTCAGATTCCAAATCTCTTTCTTCAATGCTGCATTTTCTTCTTCAAGCTTCTTTTCTTTCCTTGCATTGGCCATCTTCAAAATCTCTACTTCTTTCTTTTTCTGTCCAAGTTTCTTTTCAATATACTGAATAGTTTTATGAGCATTTGCTGCATCTACTTCAGATGCGAATGAAACTTCTCCACTATCTATCATTAACTGCTCATTTTTCTTCAATTGACTCTCCAACTCAGCAATCGTAACGACCATAGAGTCACATTCTTCTATTAACAACTCAGCTTCACCCAATTTCTTCTCACTATCACTCAACTTCATTTTCAACTCATTAATCTCAGCAATCAAAACCTCATTTTCTCTTCTCAATTGTTCTAGACCAATCAACTTCTTCTCATTATCACTCAACTTCATTTTCAGTTCATTAATTTCAACAATCAAAACCTCATTTTCTTCCATCAATTGTTCAAGACGACTCAACTTCTTCTCATTATCACACAACTTCATATTCAGATCATCCTTTTCTCTTTTCAGGTCATTAATCTCAGCAATCATCAAATTTTTTTCTACCATGAGCTTATCAAAAGTTGTTCTTCCTACTTCTTTATTGTAATTCACTCCATCAAACTGATCATTTTTTTCCTCCTCTTCCTCGACTAATACTTTTGTTAATGAGTCAAACTCAGAACTGTTATTGTTGCAATGTGGTGAGTAGTTGAACTCAATGTGCTCACGTTCAATCTCATCATTATTTTCTTCATTTTTATCATTTGAAGCTTCATTCTCTTTGAAAAACACAAAATCTTCAAACATAGTCTTCTCTTCATCATTTAAATCCAGCTCTCCTATAATAACCTATTCAAAAATTTATAAATATTAATAGCACTTTAACTAAAAGCTTAAAAATTGAAAATTAGAGTTTGAAAGGTTTGAGATTCATATATCAGACTTTTTTAAGTGTCTGAGAGTCATGTCTCATAACACTTAAGTATCGTAGAGTAATATATGATAGTTTTCAAAAGTTTTAGACTCATATCAAACTTTTTTTAAGTGTTTTGAATCAATAACCAACATGTACATATAAAATGTAAGTATGATTTAGAAACTAACCTGACTTTCTTCCAATGGGTCAATTTTTTCAACCTTGAAGTTATCTTGTCTCTTTTGCAAATTCCATTTCATGAACCTAGGTAAAAGTTGCCTATCTGGTTCCATAATTGTCGTATGCTCACTAAACCAATACTGTATAACAAAATGATCATCCAAATGTTAGTAATAATGTAGTTATAATAAATGATCAAAAAATAAAAGACAAGTATTAAATTATACTTACACTCAACAATGAGACGCATCCCGTAACTTTTAGTGGACTATCATGTAGTTCCTTCACAGAATGCATTAGGTAGTCACGTATGGCTTGTGCCCAGTTATAACTTTTCATCTGGTCAATGTCATCCACATAATGTATGTAGGAAGCAGAAATATGTGATCCTTTTGTTGTAAAAAATAGTGTTGCTGACACAAACACAGTCAATAGTCTCACGATATCCTCGACATCCTCATCTTTTTCACTCTCACAAATACTTTTCAAGACATCTTTGATTTTGATTATTTTGACTTTTGTTGGGCAAGTTGAAAATCGCCTTTTGATCAATCCATATGACTTCGCTTCAAATTTCTTCCTTAAATCCAACTCCTTTGACCCACAATTAATTCCAAAAATTATTGCAACATCCTTTGCTGTGACAGATAAATTCACTTTTCCTAGTTTGAAGTTTTCCTCTTCAATGTTGTAACATCTTATAATTTCTGAAATCATAAAATCCAATTTGATCTGCTTGGTTTCAAGGTTATTGTGAAGGGAGTTGAACATATTGTAAAACGGAGATTTCTTCAACTTTTCCAAATGAATTGTTTTCAATTTTAATTCCATGATCATTTTAAACACTGATTGAACGTTTGATCGGTAACCAAAAGTCTTTCTCACCCTTTTTCTCAAACCTTTAGGACTTTTTCCTTTTTTTGGAATAGCTTGTTTTGTTGATTTACCTCCCATTTTTGATTTCTTCACCTTTGAAGGACTTTTAGACTCGGCACTGCCCTTGTCAGAACTATTCTCAAATGAAGGACTTTGAACTTGTTTGATCCAGTTGACCCCCTAGTAGGATAGGTCCGCTTTTCAACTTTGTTCTCTCCGATCTAATAACAAATAAAATAATATCAGGTCTCAACACATACGAATCTTTAGTATGATAGATGACTTTCAATCAGTTATTAGGACCTTAATAGTACTATTTAGTCTGATACACATGCCACAAATCTAAGATTCAAGTAAGAGTCGTGACTCACACTTCCAATACTCAGTTACCATCACTTTTAATAGCAATATTTTAGGTATGATAGCTGTGCCACGGTCTTAAGATTCAAGTCAGAGTCATGACTCTCACACTTGCCATGATCGGTTAACAGGACTTTTAATCGCAATATTTTGAGTACGATACATGTGCCACAACTCTAAGATTCAAGTCAGAGTCATGACTCTCACACTTCCAATACTTAGTTAACATGATTTTTAATGGAAATATTTTATGTACGATACATGTGACACATCCCCTATGATTCTAGTAAGAGTCATAACTCTCATACTTTCAATGCTCGGTTAACATGGGCTTTAATCAAAATATATTTATGTATGATACATGTGACACATCACTATAATTCAAGTCAGAGTCAAGACTCACATACTTGCCATGATAGGTTAACAGGACTTTTAATCGCAATATTTTGAGTACGATACATGTGCCACAACTCTAAGATTCAAGTCAGAGTCATGACTCTCACACTTCCAATACTTAGTTAACATGATTTTTAATGGAAATATTTTATGTATGATACATGTGACACAGCCCCTATGATTCTAGTAAGAGTCATAACTCTCATACTTTCAATGCTCGGTTAACATGGGATTTAATCAAAATATATTTATGTACGATACATGTGACACAGCCCCTATGATTCTAGTAAGAGTCATAACTCTCATACTTGCCATGATCGGTTAACATGGGCTTTAATCGCAATATTTTGAGTACGATACATGTGCCACAACTCTAAGATTCAAGTCAGAGTCATGACTCTCACACTTCCAATACTTAGTTAACATGATTTTTAATGGAAATATTTTATGTATGATACATGTGACACAGCCCCTATGATTCTAGTAAGAGTCATAACTCTCATACTTTCAATGCTCGGTTAACATGGGCTTTAATCAAAATATATTTATGTATGATACATGTGACACAGCCCTACAATTCAAGTCAGAGTCATGACTCTCACACTTCCAATGATCGGTTAACATGGGCTTTCTAATAGAAATATATTTATGTATGATACATGTGACACAGCCCTACAATTCAAGTGAGAGTCATGACTCTCACACTTTAAATGCTCGGTTAATATGGCCTTTTAATAGAAATGTTTTGAGCGCGATACATGTGACACAGCCCTAAGATTCAATTCAGAGTCATGACTCTCACACTTCCAATGCTCGGTTAACATGAGCTTTCTAATAGAAATATATTTTATGTATGATACATGTGACACAGCCCTACAATTCAAGTGAGAGTCATGACTCTCACACTTTAAATGCTCGGTTAACATGGGCTTTTAATAGAAATGTTTTGAGTGCGATACATGTGACACAGCCCTAAGATTCAAGTCAGAGTCATGACTCTCACACTTCCAATACTTAGTTAACAGGACTTTTAATAGAAACATTTTATGTATGATACATGTGGTACAAGACTACAATTCAAGTCAGAGTCATGACTCACACTTCCAATACTCAGTTAACAGGACTTTTAATAGAAATATTTTATGCATGATACATGTGACACAATTCTATTTTAATATATATTAAACACTTCCAATACTCAGTTAACAGGACTTGTAATAGAAATATTTTTATGTACGATACATGTGACACAATACTATTTTAATATATATTAAACACAAAAACTCTAATTATAGATCTTTGAAATACCTTTGAATGAGTTTTTGTTGGCCTCTTCCTCTTTCGTGGGCGAGTTTCATTTGATTTGCTATCCTCCTTTTCTGAATCAGTGCGCTGTGAATCACTATACTCTGAATCAGTTTTCTTTGATGGAGTCTTTTCTTCATCATCACTAAGCAGAGCTAATTGAAGTCCATTTTTAACTTTATCAAAGTCCATGGAAGATGGACTATCCTCATCTCTGAGCATAGTGTCTTTCAATTTAGTTTTCCTCCTCTTAGCCACATGTTTGATCGTCATCTAAAAACATATAAAACTAACTATTTAGTTATCAGACCTATAAAATGAAGTTACATGTCTCAGACACAAAATGTTTGAAGTTACATGTCTCAGACACAGAATTTTTGTTGATACACCATATATTTTGAAGTATCAGACACTTCAAACCAATCAAATTAACTAGAAAATTTTCACTAAAGCATACAAACGAGTAGTTCAGAAACTAAAAATTAACTTCAAATCTACTAATAATACTCGATTTCAGCAGAAATTGGAGCGATTTTGGGGGTTTCTTCGATTATGTTTGTGTGTGCCCTAGAGAGAGTGAATTCAACAATTTATACATAAGATAGTATGAATTAACCCTAATATATTCGATTACCTTCGATTGAAGAAGAAATTCAGTGGAATTTTTGAGTTCCTTCGACTATGCGTGCGCCCAGAGAGAGAGAGAGAGAGGGGTTCTGGCCGATCGAAGAGAGAGAATGAAATTTGTGGAATGAATCGTAACTCCACCAAACCCGCTACTTTAGCCCTTATAAACGAGGGTATTAAGGTCCAAAAATTGTTCCTGGGCTTTTGAGAAATAAAAAAAATCTGAAGTCCTTATAACTAATAAAAGTTTGTACGGAGGGCTTTTAAGAAAAATTCTCTTTATTTTTTGTGTTTTAGGATTTATCTGGTGCACGGTTTTAAAATGAAGGATTTTCAAAAGAGTTTCTTTAACGCTACTAATTAGAGCGGCTAAAAAGGGCTATGATTTTTAAAAAGCTCGATTTAAAAAACTCTCTATTGATACGCTTAATTAAAAAAAGCTGATTCAATTTCAATCTATTTTGAACGAACCGCCCTATCAAACAAGCCGTTAATTATGCAAAAAAAAAAAAAAAAGGGGGGGGGGGGGACAATGATACAAGTTAAAATTATCGAGACACTAAAATTAGATCAACATCAGGTTAGGGGTCGAAATAACCCTTGAGAATGAATGTTTCAGTTTCTTAACTTAAACACCTAATAAATTAAATCTCAATTGTGATCAATCGATTTCTCAACTTTTAAAGGGCAATGACATCACACAAATGTGAAATCACACAACTGTGTAATCATACAACTGTGAAATCACACAACTGTGAAATCAAATGATAAATGATTTTAAGTGAAAAATAAGAAAATGACACAATTGTGAAATCACGTAACTGTGATATCACACAACTGTGAAATCATGCAAATGTGAAATCAATTGGAAATGATTTTATAAGTGAAAAATGACATAAGTGTGTAATCATACAACTGTAAAATCACATAAATGTGAAGTCATTTGAGAAATAAAAAAAAAAGTTCAATTTTTTAAGTGCAAAATGAATTATTTTTTTAAATTTGAATCATATCTTGAATGTGTCAGTTTGATTCATTTTGACGAGTAAGTTAATTCGGTAGTGTCAGGTTATTTTTTCAAGCTCTAAATTTCAGATATAGAATTTTAAAATTTTGATTGAGGAAAAAAAAGAGAGAGGAAGAGAGAGGGGGAGAGGAGAGAGAGAGAGGGGTAGAGAGAGATAGCATTGCGGGGTGGGCTGCGTGTAGGGATGACCAAACCGGACCGGAGAAGTCCGGAACCGGAGCGAACCGGCGAGTAAACCGGAACCGGAGTAACCGAAACCGGGGTAAGCGCGGGCCGGTTCAGGGTCACATATATGGCGAACCGGAACCGGACGAGAACCGGAACCGGACCGGCGTTTCCATTAAAAAAAATAAGAATCCCTTGTTTTTCAATAAATATTAACATGTTTATTCATTATTGTATGATAAATAAAAAAATACCTTATTTTTCAATAAATTTTAACTTGTTTATTCATTACTGTATGATAAAAGATAAAAAAAAAATGGTAGCGTGGAACCGAACCGGAACCGTGGTAAGCGCGGGCCGGTTCAGGGTCACATATATGCCGAACCGGAACGGTGGTTCCGAACCGGAACTGGGCCCGGACCGGTTTTGGCCATCCCTAGCTGCGTGTTGTTTGTGGATGGGTAGAAGCTGATGCGTGACTGCTTGGGGCAGGGGTATTCCGTCTAATGAAATTTTAAGGGATTTATTGGCGAGTTTTGAAAATGCCTGTCTTTATTATTCGTTTTTATTTGCATGGGGACCTATTGGTCAAGGCCTTCAAATTTAATGAAAAAAAAAACCAAAAAACCAAAATGTTTAGATGCAACAAACAGAAGTTTCAAAAACAAAGGAGGTCAAGTGACATCCCAATAGAAAAAGAGATCTCTGTAGGATGGGCAAATGTTGTAGTGTAAAATAGCCACAACGGCTAAAATTTGTCTCCATATTTGCGCAACTGAAGACATGTTGGTTGGATTCAATCACCGCGGCATGGCAAAGTAATACTCCCTCCGTCCATAAAAATAGTTACTATGAGGGAATTTTGAGCAATTATAAAAACTACTTATAATTATGTTAATGTGAATCTAAAAAATTAGTATTAATAGTTGTTAGAGCATAACAAGACTTTGATAAGAAAAGTGAGCGATCACAAGAACACCGTATACGTGGTTCACCAACTTGGCTACGTCCACAGGGAGGGGAGAGATATTATTATCAATCTGGAGAAACGATTACAAAATCTCACTATTACTGCTACACGAATTTTGATCACAAAATTCCTAACTGTGTAACTGTAGAATTACAACCTATTCTGAGCACTCTAATATTATCTGAGACAAAATCAGTTACTTTGATCTAAACTAATGGCCTCTATTTATACCAGTAAAGTCTATCTCAAAGTACGCAAGGAACTTGGAATTCTAGTACGAAACTGACTTGAAAACCTTCCCTTTTACGTAACTGCTGAAATCTGCACGAAGTCTGGAAACTGGAGTCCTGGTCCGGCCGGGTACTGACCTTGGTCCGGTCGGACCCTTGTCTTGGTCCGGTCGGGTCCTTCTTATGGTCCGGCCGGATCACTCCTCTCTATCATGCAGAAATTCCGACGTAAGATTTCCGATTCGCTTCATTGCCTAGTCCGCCCGGTCTTCAGAATAGCGCGCCCCCAAGACCCAACTGGTCCGCCGGGTCTTTGGCCTAGCGCGCCCGGACCTTTCGTGCGCACTGCCAAGGAATTGCTGAAATCATTCTGTGCTTAATCTTTTAACTTAGCGTCCCAAATTCAAATGCATTAACCCAACAATCTCCACCTTGACTTTGAATCTCCATGACAACAAACCTTTTCTCCCCCCTCGCCTCTTCTGCTATCTAATAGCTGCGAACATTCAGCAAGTCCAAACAATGTTGGAACTTGCTTCCCGTCACGGGTTTTGTGAACATATCGCAGGGTTGTTCGCCGTCCCTACCTTCTTCACCTTTACCTGTTTTCTCATCCCTTAGGAAGTGATATCTGACATCGATTTGCTTGGTCCTCTCATGATGAACTTGATCCTTGGCTAGACAAATCGCGCTCAAACTATCGCAATAAATAATAGCCTGATCCTGATGTATCCCAAGATCGCTGATCAATCCCTCAACATATTCCTTCCTTAGCGGACTCTGTCAATGCCATATATTCTGCTTTTGTTGTAGAAAACGTCACTGTAGCCTGCAAGTAGCCTTCCAACTAACAACTGACCCACCAAACGTGAATACATATCCGGTCATAGATCTTCTGTGTCACATCACCCGAATAGTCTGAATCTGAGAACCCCTCTACTGCACATTCCTGCTCCACCTCCATAGATAAGACCGATGTCACTGGTACCCCGAAGGTACCTAAATATCCGCTTCACAGCCCGCCAGTGCTCCTTACCCGGATTACCCATGAACCGACTAAAACACTAACTGCCTGTGCAAGATCTGGCCTAGTGCACACCATAG